>OZ010584.1:54893147-54955647 GCA_963932145.1 Acanthosepion lycidas
AAACGCCTTTTCAAGTTCGTCGAAACATTTAAGAAAGGCTCTTTTAAAATCTCTTTACCGTGTTATAATTATTTTCAGCGTTCTCTAGATATCATCATGATCAGTCATATGATCAGTCACATGCCAATGTATGGTTGTAGTGTCGGTGCGCAGCTGAGTACCTGGCCAATTCCCTACGCATATCTAAGTTGAGAGTTTATAGTCACATCAAATTTAAACAGCGATTCCCGTACAATCACCGAAGTTAAGCAAAGTCGAGCCTGGTCAATACCTAGATAAGAGTCCGCTTACGAGTACCAGGTGCTGTAAGCTTGGATGCGCAGGTGGTGTAAAGTGGTCGGAAGTGTTAATCGGAGAGCCGTGTTCCAATTCCAGTTGGTTTTGTTATACTCACTCACGTTCAAATACCCTTTGGAAAGATGCATCTACCTCTTCGCCCTACACTGCTTTGAGTTAATTAGTTGGAATTATATCATTAAATTATTATTATCTCAAAAAAATAATTGTTACAAACTAAAATATTTTCTTGCTTTAAATAACCTGCGAACGGTTGATAACCAGCAAAAAACAAATCAATCAATCAATATCTAGGTTAAAAGCCTGGCAGGTGGTCCTTCATGCATAGCGTGTCTTTGACAAATTTTTATTTATCAAAATATATATGTATATTCTCCTCGTCTATTTTACTAAGAAATTCACAAGTTTAACGCATAGTTCTCGAGCCTAAACGTTGTATAAAGCAACAAAAGTGAGGAAATTGTTTCAAATTAACTTAAATAAAAACGATTTCATTAAATCGTCTTAAAAATAACTTCAGCATGTATAAAGATATTTTTAAAGTGTCAGCTAATTGATCTATTTGGTTCATGTGAATATATATTCATACAGTACATTTAAATATTACTTCAAAATCTATGAATTATTGTCTCTTTCTGTAATTAATTATTGGTTCTGCTAAATGTATCAATTCATTATTGTACTCATTGAGTTATCAAAACGAGCTTGTGTAAATGGCTGGCAGAACAGAGATTAGAAGAGATAGCAAAAAGATAAATATTTCTAAGAGCTACAAAAGATAGGAAGTTGGGGAGAACCATGATCGACCAACTCCTGAAAGGACACGGCGCATAGAACAACAATCCGTCAACTATACAAGAGTATGATCAATTAACACAAGGGAGATAATTCCATATAGTGGCATTACGAAAATCAATGAACATTTTGCCCTAGATACTGTTTGTAATTGACATTTGAACAAAAATTCTATAGAAGTTGTTTTTTATTATTATTTTTTACAGTAATGTACACCCTGTACAAAGCCGAAGACTTACTCGAGGTAGACGGTTACAGAGTAAGAGGAACAGTTTATGGGAACATGTGGAGACTATAATGGTTGACCCTAGTCTTGAACAGGTTAAGATTGTAGTGATCAAGGAAGCAACCTCTTGGGAGTCGGTTCCCCAAAGTAGTGGTTCATGGGAAGAAGCTGCTCGAGTGGAACACGAAGGGAATGAGGGTGGTTCATTACAACGTGCGTAGTATGGTGGATCTTAGTCGTGAAGGGTATAACTAGTGGAACTAAGGAATGTAGTACTACGTCTGAATACTTTCCATGGAAATAGTGATAGAGCAGCAAGGGACTTGAAACGTTTCGTCTGTGAGAAAGGGATCGTTGGGTGGGAAATAATTAATCACCGAAAAGGACGCAGGGACGCTTTTGAATTTATCGAGACTGGAAAGTGAAAACTGAGCAGATCATGCACATATAGGGTAGCATTACACGAGCAAGTACCTGCCACCAGGACATTAAAAGAACAGCATTCATGAAGACAGAAGAAGGCAATTTAAATATTCGAGATTGCATTTAAATATTCGATTGTAGGTGCCAGGCGATAAGTGCAAGAAAAGAAGCTATTAGAATAGATCTTATGGTTATATCTAATTGTCTCCATTATAAAATGATGTGATTTAGTTGCCAATTTAGTAGTACACTGAAATTCAGGAGGAAGAGGTACCATGGAAAGCTTATTGGAACAATTGCCATGAAAATATTTATACCAAAATGAGAGCGAATCCACATCACAGCAATGGGAAAGTGGCTAAAGTCGACATGTCAGATCAGGACCCGATAACGTTACAGTTTCGCAGTCTCAGACTAGGGATACAAGCGAAAATTTTACTCCAAAGTAGATAGGACTGTTAGATTTAGAGCTCAGTAGCTAGCTGTAGCTAAGACAGGGATGACTTCCTTGCTTATCGATAAGAGTCAGACCATAGAATTGCAATCATATTCCCAGAATGCTACTGACATATTAGTAGTATCACATCGTCAGATGAATGAAGTCTGAATACAAATGACTGAAGCTTTTTTTTTTGGCCAGGAGACCCGGTTTTAGTTTGTCTCAATACAACATTTATATATGACTTTCCTTGATTCGAGATGACTGAAGCTGCTAGATGTGAGGATCCTATAACAGAGGATAAAATTCGTGATGGAGAAAGCGAACGCTCAAACCGTGCTGATCAGTTTAGATTCACTCCAAGGTCGTCGACTATGATTTCTTGGGGGCTGTTTTGTTCTCGATTGAATTGAAAATATTCTTTCATTTCTGGATGCAGCCCATATGTAATTGGATGTAAAGTATATCTAAAACAGACCAATACTGGATCTGTGGTAGAAGCGAACGATGTAAAAACGAAACCTTTCATTCTGTCCACATCTCTTCGTCAAGATGGTCCCGTTTTTGCCCATGCTTTTTTTTGGGATTTCTTGTGCAAGTTGATGGCGAAGCCGATCCTGCACGAAATTACGCAAGCCGGTGCCACCAACTCGACCATCAGCTGCTCTACCTGCGCTAACGATGTCTCCACGCTTGTAACAAACAATGTTGAGATAGAGGAGATCTGTAAAGAAGCCAAGTTGAATATAACGTAAACAAGGACTAAACATTTACCACGGCAAGCCTGTGATTTGGCTCGTGGCAAGTATATCTTCTCTCCAGCCCCTTCAACTGGGCGAACTGACCGTGCAATATTCTCAACTTCGGATTCGGTCCAAACCTCCATCTAGAAAATTGTTCTGTTGTCACTCATTCCAGTATTGATGTTGGTTTCCTTCCTAACCTTTTATTTGAAGTAGTGTGGAATGCCAACATCTTGATTATGCAATTATATTCTCTTCGAGTTACATGTGGTATCCATTTTTGCTGTTGATGCTGTTAGTAGTCCTCAAGTGATGTGATTTCTGTTACCTGGTACAGTTCTTCGTTTGTGATTCTGTAGCGCCAGTCCACAAGGTTCGAAGAGGAATGGTCTTCGCTAAGATGCACGAGCTTCACTCGCTCAAAGCTATTATTAAACATTAATCAGTTGTATACAGCTGATTGTTTAGATATTTTTGAACGGGCTTGGCACTTGAATAGAGAGAAAGAGAGCGGCTCTCTTCATCAGGCCTTTGCAGAAGGTGGATGAATAGCGTACTATCTTATTGTCTGAAAAGAGCCAACTTAGAGTTAATGGTTTTATATTCCTCTGGAAGATTCGTCAATTCAGATTAGTATTGTCTTTCTTTTGTTAAGCTAGTTTAACTTAATAATGTACGGTCATTGATATTTTTAGCTTTTTTAGCTTCCAATATTTCCATTTCGCAATGCCCTTCCCATCCCAATGGGCGACAGAAGATAATATTTTCCGTTGATGTGGGAATTTTTGGTTCTTTCATTCTTTTTTTAGTTTTTTGCTTTCTACAACGCCATTTTTCGACCAGTTAACTTCCTTTCTTCTGCCAGATTTTTCTGTGGGGGGGACGCATGCTACTGCATTCTTGTAAATATATTTACTTTCATTTAAATCATTGGCTTAAAAAATTTCTAATTGTTATATTTAAATCAACAGTTTTAATCCCCCCACCCCGCCACTTGAAATTGTTAATATGGGTCTAGTCAGAATGTTCATAGTGAGAATGTGAATTGTTGGTGATTATTGCATGAAAGATGTTGAACAAATGCAATGTTATGATAGAAGAAACTATAAAATGTGTTTGGTTCAGTAAATACGATTAAGTAAATCGACGGATAGTGATTCCTTTTGCGTTAGTTTTTCGGTCTTGTGCCATATTTTGTATTTTTGTACAAATAAATATTGAAAATTATATTTAATTGGATGGTATCTACCGTACAACGTAACAGGTAGCTACGGAGATCTCGACTACGGAATGCTACACATTTTACAAGCATCTCTTTACAATATCTACAGTGGATATTAAAATTTTGTTGTTGATACAAATTAAAGTATTTATCGAATGAACCAGAGCGGATATTTAAAACTGAATATTAAGTAAATGTAAATTGCTCTCTCGAGTAATTTGAGACAATTTGAGAGTGCACTCAGGGGTGGCTCCGTCAAAGGATAGAGTCGCAACTGAAGAAAATTATACTGAGGTGCCCAGCCCTGGGAAACAGCTTGCCGAGGCCGCGCCATCTCATTGCACCAGAGAGAGGGAACGGTACTCGTATCGAGGCCAGCGAAACCGACGGTTGCGGATGCTGCGGGTAATTTTTGTTCCAAGCCCGGGTGTACGAACTCGGGTTCCTTATATTAAACCGACCTTGTGTCACCACCTGACCTCGTGGCCGGTTGAGTAAATACAAATTTAAGTAAATGAAAAATATAAGGGTTTTTTTGTTTTTTTTTTACTGCCTGGTTTTGCTGTGTGCGTGTATGCTGCATAGTTCGAGCACAGCTTTTTAAAATCGAGAATGTCCTGTATTTGAAAGATAAGTACAGGACAACCTTTCTATAGACCATTTCCCTTTCCTCTGTGTCAGTCGAAGCAAAACTCAGTATCTACAAGAAGATTTACTTTAATATTTACATTTGCTATCGTGTATTTTTAATTAGACTGACTGTAAAGTACGTTTGGTGAGAGAGCTATAGCCTACGCTTATAATTTAATTTAGCAAAACACAATGCCTTTGGCACAAGGCTGAATAGAAAAGGAACAAGAGGTTAGTCATCAGTAACTATCCTGATCCTCGCTTGTTCGATTCACGTGTCATTCATTCTAACAAAAGCACCATAAAATCTCCTCCTTCACCATTCGGTTCAAACATGTCCAAAGTACCGCGTTTTCACTGGGGACCTAATAATACACCCATTATATATATATATATATATATATATATATATATATATATATATATATATATATATATATATAATATTATAAGTTAATAGACTTAAAATATGGTTTTTCGCTACACAGTTCCAACCATGTTTCAAAAATGGAAGCTCAAAGCCCCGAATTTAATTTTGTACTTAAATTAAAGACATTAGTTCCATTTCATCCTCAAGCGAATTTTTTACTGTTCTTTCTTTTTATTAATATATATATATATATATATATATATATATATATATATATATATATATATATATATATAAATATAATTTTTTAACAAAAATGTATAATAGTGGGTTGGGTAAACATAATAGAATGTTGAACTAAACAATTTAAAATGAATAAAAACTGTTTTATTAGTAAGATACAAAAATGAAAAATGGCTGTGGTATTTTGCCGTCAGAGAGAATCAAGAAGCCCACTCGTTAGTGGCAGGTGAGGAGAAAAATATGGGGTTGGGATAAAGTAAAAAGCTGATCCATTCAAAAAAAAAAAACAGGAATAAAAAAAAAAAACGGAGATGTAGGAAATCTTGAAAAGTAGCATAACAAAAGAGGGACCGGGAACGATAGTCACTCACATTAACTAGGAGAAATAACTAGCTTAATCAGTGATGGTGTCCGCCAGCAATATGCTCCGTTACCACAAGGGAAGGAAATAAAAGAAGAAATCAAGTTTCGTCCTATTCACGCGAACCAGGCTCACAACACATACCCGCCTTTCACCTAAATCTGCCGAAACCAATCACTTTTTATCTGCTCTGATCTTCACCTTGGGCTGATACCTAAAATAACCAATCAGTTCCTGATGAGAATATATATGAACCTACCATGACCTTGTCTACATCAGACAGTACTTGTTAAAAATTAAATGTGGCGCAACAGGATCGAGTCGTCATAAGAACACCTATAAAGTCTAGTGGGTCCTAAATTATATTATGCGATTATGAAGGGTATGATATTTTTTGACCAGCTGTAAAATTTACGAAGGTTTTCAAAGAGGCCACGAACTGACCAAATGAAAATCAAATAAATAAATGAATACAGGAACCATGGCCACCAGTACCGACCGTTAAGGAGTTGCGAGGCGCGCGTCTTGATGCAGAGATGGACAGAACGGTGGTAGGTTAGTCGAAAATCTCGTCTGTTAGTTCGTTCTGACGAAGTAACAGATGTCCCAACTGTCACCCCCCTACTTGCTCCAGACAGTGCAAATGGATCTCCGAATAAAGAACAAAATATATTGAAAATAAGCCCCGCTTTTTCACTTCTCCACGTGGAGATATTTTCATCTTACGTCTGTCTGTCTTGTAAATGTACTCAGTTTTTTGTCCACGCATATATAGACTGGAATTGGAACACAACGTGAGGTGATTTGTCCGGTCGATGAACGGCTGAGAGGGTGAGTTTGGGAGTATGGTTACAGAGTCGTTCCAAGATTAGCTGTCATACATTCTTTAGATTACTTATATGTTACGATAGATACATGTTACCTGTAGATCGAATATTCAAGATCTTTTCTTTCCTTCACAATACATGCACCCTTAAAAGGATATTTTAAAGGAAAAGAGAGCAGAAAAAAAGTGTCTATAAATTTAGAGATATGTACGATTTTCTTTCCATAGTTGCTTGTGAAAGTTTATCACAAAATCAGGGGTATTAACCTTGATTTTGAACTTTTATGGAATTAAAGACTTTTCATGTCTCAGATTGTAAAACTGATCTATTGTTTAAACTAACCAGAAAACCAGCAACAAATGTGAATTGTCAACCTTCTCAAATTCTTTCGACAGTCTAAAGTATTTTGTTCGTAATAATTATCACTGTTTTATGAGTCCAACAGAATTGTAATTAGAACGTGTTATCTTGCTTAAGTGTTAGGAGCACAAAGAAAAATTTTGTGCAAGTTTGTTTTAAAAACTTTATATTCTGTATCATTATTATTGTTCCTTTAATAAATATAAATTGCTTTCAAATCTCACACCGGCAGTAAGAGTCTTGTGTTTTATTTGTTTTCGTCATTCATTATACTTGGGATTTTCTCTTCTCCTCTTCTCCCAAAATATCCTTTTACGCTAGTAGTAAATCTAGACATCAGAGATTGCTTTAAGCATTTTTTTTTGAGTGTCTAGTAGGGATGACACTTAACACCACCCATATGAGCTTCTATATGAAAACAATAATTCAAAAGTTTTAAAATTGTCATTTCGAACGTTGAACGATTCAAATACTAAATCCAATTTACATTATCAACATCTAGAAAGAGAATACTGATATTCAATCCTTGGTACCCAATCAGTAACAATCTTTACCGCGATTCCTTTAAGAAAAAGAAAAACTGTTATTTCAAACTTCAAACAAAGGGAACTTTTTTTTTCCAAACGGTCTGACAAATAACTTTTAAAACTATATCGGGTTTCACTCGTCTTATACCGCATCATTTGATGACGTAATTATACGCATCTAACAAGACGTCATAAGGACTAGTCTGGGCGCTACCTACTTCCGGTACGAAAGCGAAAGCTTTTTATAGCTTTTACTTCTCTTTCTTCTGTTCACCAAAAGATTTAGTTGCCATAAATAAAACAGTAATTCAGTGTAGCGTATGCACAGTGGTGCAGACGGAATGCGGTCAATTTCGATGTAGCCTAATGCTCTACATAAAGGAAGGGTGAATGCTCTCGAGCCGGAAGTTGGCAGCGACGAGTGACTTCAAAGCGAAGAATAATTGATTGATCTGTTCGACATGGCGTCCCTCCGAACCGGGTGTCGAAGAACGGATTGATGTTAATATTCATTCAGTACGCCCCATTTGCAATATGATTTGAACAAGAAAGAAAGAAAGAAAGAAAGAAAGAAAGAAAGAAAGAAAATATGATTGATGAAGAAAAATTATCGAAAAAGAAAGATGACTGCCAAAGAAAGAAAGGAAAATCACTGAGAAAGAAAAAAAATGTAATACCACAAGAGATTGCATTTTCCATTCATTTACACATTGACAAAGAAAGTTAAAGACGTTGTTGGCTAGTGTATGCGTGTGTGTCGATGAACAGAATTGGTGGGAAGGAAAACTTAGAAAATGGAGACGAAAATGAAAGAAAAGTTTTTTATGGAAATTTTTTATTGTTTTGTTTTTTTTTTAAGCCGATGTTAAGCAGAAAATCTTTAAACTAAAAAGAAATAAAGCAGAAAGTATACGAAAAATTAAGGAAAGCGACGAGAAAGAAACTTTGGCTATGACTGGTTCATACTGCCATAGAATTAAATCGGCACAGTCTTTTTACCGTCTCGTGTCCCGCCTTCTTTCATTCGCTATTTGACACACTTAGAGCTCTATTTAATGTAAGTGATCACTTGGTTCAATGCTTAGCTCTGTTTCATTTTCTTTTGTGAACGTTCGATTTACTAAATCATTTAGATCTTCAAAAACTAAATGCAGTTTCAGAAAGCAGTAACTTTCTCACAAATCACCAGGTACTCGATGGGCTATTTTAGCACTGTTTCTGCCATAAAATTCAACGAAATAAATGCATATAAATAAATAACAATAATAATAATTTTTATTAAATGTATTATTTACATGAATTCACTCGAAAGTTGTTGCCAGTAGGAGAGTAAATAGGATAACTACTGATTTGAATGGACAAAAAATGATTAAAAAAAATATGTAATAATTTGGGCGTTTGCATTTTGGATTTTTAAACGTACATTCATTCTATTACCAATCGTGTTAAGAAGTGGAGACAGCTTGTCAGATTTTCGATCAAATTTTACTTTTAAAAGGCAATAGAAAATAGGTGTATAGAAAATGAAAGGCTTCAATTACGCTGTAATTTTATCGGAAAACGTGAAAAGCGTTATTAAAGAATTAAGTTAAAATGAAGGCGGGCGCTCATAATTGCTACAGGATTCAGATTTTGAAGGCTGGTTGTTATTGGGATACGAATACAAACTGCAGGCCTCAGGAGAGAAAAAAAAAATACGGCGAAAGCGACAATTAAATAGGAAGGCTTTTTGTTCGTGTTCGCTATCTGGCTTTCATCATTAGTAAATGTGTACAGTCTGTTTTTGTTGCTTCGACTCATAGAAGTTCTCACGTATATCAAAAAAAGAATAATCCTTATTGGACTTTGTTACCACGTTACAAATTAAAGCTTCAGGACTATACCATGTCTCCCTGGTCCACAAAATTCGGGGAAATTCTCCCCCTATTTTCGTTCGGGAAAACAAGCTATGAATGTACATGTGATATTTCATTGAATATAAGTTTAGTTTCAACTTGGTAAATAATTTATATATATATATATATATATATATATATATATATATATATGTTAGGTTGGTGCAAAAATAATGACGTAATAATATGGTTTTTGGCCGTTAAAAAATACGTCAAAAAACGCTCATTATTACGTCATTATTTTTGCACCAGCCTAATAGTACAGGTAATCGATCCGTTGGTATATAATTTATGTATAATTTACATTAATCTTAACAGATTTAAGTCTAAATCCCCCATCGCTTATTAATTATATTGGACACCTGTAGTGCTAAAGCTATTTAATGTGGATCCCAGGAAAACGCACTCGGGGCTTGTATAATAAACGCCACATAGTAGTAACTGATATTAAACTACAAACAACGAAAAGTCCTGGCCATAAATAAACCATAACCCCAGACCGCTTCGCACGGGATAAGATATCTTTCATATATATATATATATATATATATATATATATATATATATATATATATATATATGCTTCCAACCAATATATATATATATATATATATATGTTGTGTATATTTTGGCAGCATGTTTTTATTAAGAAATACCTCATTAAATAATTTAGACAAGCTGTTTTTTAGTTATTCTGAATTTAGGAAAATTCTTGTTGAAAAACATCTACGCTTTTTCATGAAAATAATAAACATAAACGAAAAATTCTTGTAGCTATCTATTTTAAAAAATTGACACCAACCCTTAATAAAATTAATTATGAATACTGCACAAATGTTTTAAAATGTTTGCAGTAGATAGTTTTAAAATATCTAGGTTTTAACTAAGAGCTTTAAATATTGTTTTAAAAAAATAAAGTAACTTAGTAATCGCTCTTGATGTTGCTACAGGTGTATGTTTACATCATAAAAATTAAAAATCGTACAGTACATAAGTTTAGTGTTTTTCACTTCACAAGTAAAAATAAAAAAAATAATAACAATTTTGTTTTAGAAAAACAAAACTCTGATGATGACATAGTGCTAATGTCGAAAGTTCTCGGAACAAAATTAATATGCCTCAACATGGTAACTTTCTTTCTTCCTTTAAGAAAGATACGATGAAACTTGTCCTTAAATATGAGAGGACCCTATTAAGAATAAGTAGATAAAAATTTAATGCGACATTATATATATATATATATATATATATATATATATATATATATAATCAAGATCGTTCCAATCAAGGTAAGGAACCCGATAATTAGGGGAGAATCAGAAACAAAAACAAAAGAAAAAAAATCATGGAATTACAAATTTTCATGTCATGCGTGCATTTTTATCGCCCCCCTCCCCAACCCCACCCCGAGTGTATGTGGCATTATGGTGACTGGAGGATTGATTGATGACGAACAGTTTCTTTTGGTGAATGTGGTAAATTGTAACGAGTGACTGTGTCGCGAATCGGATTAGCTCGGTATACGATAGCAGTGATGACCAGCTTCAGTTGCCCCTTTTTCGGTCTTGTGCCATAATTTTGTATTTTTGTAAAATAAATCTCATCAAAAACAGAAACTTTACTAAGGAGCGAAAACAAAAGAAGAGTAATCAGGTGATAGCGATTGACGTTGCATTTAAATTTCTGACAATTAGAGTTGTCTGGAAAACCTGGAGCCAGAAGTGAGTTCTACAAGTGAGGAGTGCAAAAAAATAAACTGTTAGATGAGATCTCGTCGCCTCTCTAGTACTGCGCTTAAATTCAAAGAGTCTAGGCACCATAGCGAAGAGCTCAACTGAACAATTACCATGAAAGTATTTATAGATAAAGCACATGGAGGCAACCTTACGGCGATGGGAAAATTACTGAAGCCGAGACGCCAGAACAGGGCCAATAATATTGCTGATTCTTCTTTGGATTTTATCTATAGAAATATATTCATTTAAATATTCTCTTTAACAGAAATCACTTTGTTCAAAAGAAAATGTTTCTAATACAAATATAGTCATCTATCTGAGAAAGCGGTTCTTTTTGCATTATACTTCAAATATATCCAAAATTGGTAGATACGTTTTAGCTGTAGAATAATAAATATGGTTAGCATTTTAAATGTTTCCAAATTGAAGCTCTTGTATATTTATAAGAATAAATAATCTTAGCTGAAGCTGGAAACAAGCGAGCCTCCTTGAGATGCGTCATTCAGCTTATTATAAAACTGTCCTTTTTCTGTGGGCGTTTCGAAGATTTATGAGTTATTATTTGAAGTTTCAGATTTTTAGGTAATGTTATAGTTGCAATGAGCAATAAAAGGTGTAGATTTCAACCCGAATGACGTTTTTTTTTTCTTTCCAAGAGACTTATTTTCCTCATCTTCCACTGCTTCGACACAAATGATAAACGGCAAATCAAAATGTTCCTGAAAAAACAAATGCTGAATAGAGAATAGGCGTAAAACAGCCATATATAACAAATATTAGCGACAACAGATACAAGAATATGTCAAAAATTTAGAAAACGGGAACTTTTACAAAGTTATAACAGATTATGATAGATAACGGTTGACCATGAAGAGATTAAAGTTGTAGTGATCTAGGAAGCAATGTTGCGGTTCTCGGGATGAAACTCTGTGAATGGCACTTCCTCTTTACCAATAAAATACGAACGGAAGTAGGATGTCGACCCAGTATGTGTAGCATGGCAGATTCTAGCTGTAATGGTCTGAATTGGTGGAACTAAGGAATGTAGCTCATGTAGACATTTGCCATGGGAATAGCGATATAGATGCGATAGCCTATCCGACGTTTCAGCTGTGGGAACTGGTTGTAGAGTTAAAAATGATCCATCGCTCACAAGTTCCCTGTAAACTCTTTTGAACGAAAAGAGAATGAAAGGGAGGGATGGGGCAACTCCAGGCTGGATATGACATCAATACTCCATTTTAGGGTCTGATATGGCTATTGTAAGGATAGAAGGTCTGGTACTTCTGAAGCCGCAAAAGTAACCGAACATTTTTCCAGCAACAATTCGAAAATATAAGAAATACTGGATTAAACATCACATCATTTTATTACATAATGGCGAGAAATGAGCTACATTCCCTAGTTCCACCGCTAAGGTGGATCGTATATATGAGTTCTACTTGTGATCTGGGGTGAACTTGAATCCCAATAGATATTCAAGAAAAGTATAACCGTTCATCATGACTAGAAAAAAAATCGAGGGTCTTTTCAATGAATATGACACATTAACAGTTTGTTTTTGGAGGTATTGCCATGCCATTTTTCCACTATTGGGCTGTTAGAGCTAGATCAGTGAAGAGATCAGCTGCAATTCTTGATTTTTGAAAGTGCATCCATAGACCTTTGCAAGAGTCAGATTAGGCCGAAAATGGAGTACTGTTGTTATTTTGGGGCGAGAGCTACCTAGTTCCCACTTTCCATTCTCGATAGAATTCAAAAGCGTCTCCGAGTCCTTGTGAGTGACGAATTATTTTCCAACCTTCAAGCCCTCTCTCTCTCTCTCTCTCTCATAGGCGGGATGTGGAAAGCCTCTCGCTGCACTGTCGCTACTTCCATACAAAGTGTTTGTTTCCGCCATGCCACTTACATTGTAGAAAATCACCCACATTCGCTCCGTATTCCGTCGGTGAGAAATTCCACTCGAACAGCTTCTTCTCGCGATCCCCTGCTCTGTGGAACAAACTCCCAAGACGATGTTTTCCCGATCACTTCAATCTTAAATTGTTCAAGTTAACAGTTATCTTCCCCTCCTATTCATATAAACTGCCCCTTAACGTAACTTTCTACATCGAGTGCCCCCCCCCCGGGTGAACCTTACTTTAAAAAACTATGATTCACTAAAATGTTACTGATCGTTAATACAACGCACAAAGAGGGCGTGAACGAGGAGAAAGACTCGGAATCATCTGATTGCCATCATGGGTTTCAGAAGACTGGCCGTTAACGACGGCCTTCATGGACCTACCTGATGTTAACAAATTTAAGAAGGGGAAGATTGGCTTAACGGTTATTGGTAATAAGAAATAGACCTGAGTTCAAATACCGGTTGAGGTTGCTCCTATTCATTTAACTTGGGAATTGTTTGAATCCACATTCTTGTGTTCTGTCACATCGCCATATATTTCAACAAAAGTCATGCCTCTTGAATACCACAATGCTTGACAGAGAAGAGTAAGCAAATGAAAACTATGTAAACTGGTATTCTATGAATGTCACAAAGCTACACTGAGGCTCTCAAACAATCAGCGGCTCCCAATCTAAGATAAGCGCAACTCTTCATTCAAAACCACATAGAAATTAACTGTAAATCACTCCACTATATTTCCCCAGGAAGTCATGTTATTTAACACATAATAAAGAAAAGTAAGTTGTGTAGAGCCATAATCGCCTACGTCCTGAATGGACATGCCAGTTTAGCACTTTATTGCAGTAGCGAAAGATGTCTTCCAAAAGCAAGCAATGTATTAATATTAAAAAAAATCGTTAGAAGGATGTTGAGAATACCATGAACTGAATATATAAGCAATAACAACGTTTTAAGGAAAACGGAAACACAAACAACACTTCAACTTAGAATCAGAAAGAGACAGTTGAAATTTCTAGTGCATATAATGAGGAAAGAGGGCTTGGAGAATTTGTCATTCACAGGGCATATTAGAGGCAAGAGGAACAGAGGAAACCAGCGAATAACATACCTAACGAGCTTGTGTAAATGGTTGGCAGAACAAGAATTAGAAGAGATACTGACCAAACTTATTAAAAGCTACAAAGGACAGGAAGTTGTGGAGAGCTATGTCGTCTACGTCCTGAAAGGACACGGCATATAGAAGAAGAAGAAGAAGAAGAAGAAGAAGAAGAAGAAGAATACTCGCCGTCCAATATTTGAGACACTGATCATTTAGGGGGGGGGCGTTGTAGTTAAGAACCAACAATTAATATCGTATGTTTATAAATATATAATTAATGCCGGATTTGTATTTTTATTTTTGTAATTAATACGAGGTTTTACGACGGGCATTAATGAATTTTAAAAAGTATCATGTTTAATGACAGATATTAATGCTCATAAACAAAATGTATATTTTGAATGTGTCAACTTGTAAAATTCTAATGAATCCATTTAAAATTTTTATATAAAATGAATTAAAACAAAAAATATATTTTTTTTAATTCTTACTGCAAAGAATATAGAAAAGAGTCATGATTTATTCTTATCTCTAACAATTTTTTTTGCCTGTATAAAATGCAGTATCTGTGGAATTGAAAAATAAAAAAATTATCGCTTTTGCTCAAAAGCGTAGATTCTATCAATATGATACACAAATTCAATTGTCTTGTAACAGACGAGTTAACATTTGAAACAGAATTCTAATGAAGCATAGGATAGCGAAAAACGATTTTTAGAAACTAAGCAATAACATTAATAGTGATTATCTAAGCGTAGCCTAGATGTGACACGAAACCGAAAGTGTGGGGCCCCAGTGAGGATCGAACGCACGTCTCTGTCACAATTGTTTCAGCAAGTCAAGCTAGCAATGTAGCAATGGAGCGAAATATATAATTAGAAACGAAGAAAAGCGTGTTGAGCTGTTATGAATAATCTCCTATGTGACAGAGAATGTTGAACAATTTCGTCACAAATGAAGAAAAGATTGAGATAAGGTTCTATCAAGGAATTTTGAGAATATTCAGAACAGGGAATGCGGCAAATGATGCGGTTTTGAGGAAAATAGGAGCTACAAAGAAACAGAAATTGATAAATTTGGGATAAAAGAAATTTGGAGAATACATAACGAGAAAAAAAACTTGGAGAATGTAAGACTCAAAGGGCAAGCTACTTGATAATTTTGAACAAATGGAAGAACAAGTGCTGCAAAGTGAAAAAGTGGTCGCAAACGAGAAATTATTGCTGAGAGCAACAAAAATAAGGAAGTTGCAGAGAGCCATGATCGCTTACGTCTGGAGCGGATGTGGCATGTAGAGTGTGAGAGAACGATGATAATTTATGTTTTTTAAATGTAAGAACTATTTTAAAATTTTAGAATTCTTTCTTTAAGTTTCGTCGCCGTGATAGTGATTGAAAGAAAATAGGTTATTTTTTGTTGCAATCTTTCAATCTGGCTGAATATTTAGCATTCCGACATGAAATTCTGGTACGAACCTCGTCAAAATCGATTAATCCCATCGTGCGGCACTATTGGGAAATGCCTAAAAACTATACCATATGTTGACCCAAGCATTGTAACTGAAATTGGGTAAACAGAACTCTTTGAAATCCGTCAATGCTTGTGATAGCACTGTTGCATACTCCCCCTCGTTGTGGGGTGGTCTTGGTTGATGGGGTCGATTCGACAGTAAAGATGTCTTCTCTATCGGTCGAGTGATCGCTAATTGGTTTTAGTTCGGCGATAAAAAAAGAAATTCAACAAAGGAATTTTAATTTATCGAGTTTTATTCACCACGTCGACGTATACATTTTCTAAATAACCAGTGCAGTCGCTCTTTCAACACCACTGGGACCAAGTTCCCAAACACGAATGTACCACGTTTACATTGCATGGCGTGTAAGACTTAACTCTTTGAAATCCCTTTCTCTATCTTCCCAAGCTAATTTCAGCCCATCGCAATCGACTTACTTTGTTTTCCTGTATCTTACCTCAAAGGTCAAAATGAGGAAGTCAAAGCAGAAACACAATTCTCTAAAAAATAATACTCTGCTAAACTATTATTTAACAACATTCACTCACAAGCTGTTGCAATCGAGAGTACTGACCTTGTTCAAAACTGTTGATCACGCTAGATTGTGCGTTTTATTCCAGAAACAGTTGCAGTAAAACCCACAGGTGAGCTCTGTGGGTTCTGAAGGAACACAAACGAGTCTGAGCAGACGGGCGTATTCGGAAACAAGTAGCCAGCCATCTAGTTTTTCAATGTTTTCTTTACTGAAAAAGAATTAAATGCTTTGAATTAGTCCATTGCTACTACTCTCAGTTCACTTCCTTTTAACAATCGACTTATCTTAGTACACCTCATAAACTTGTTATTCAAAACACTAATAATCGAAAATCCTGAACCCCACTTAACCTTTTCAGTGTTGTTTTTTCATATTTGCTGCGTTACTTAGACGTGAAAGGAAATATCGGTGTTCGTAATTTGCAAAAATATTGACTTTACGACCAGGAAACGATTCACTGAAAAACTATGAACTTTGAACTCGTTAGATTGCGAAAATTACTCGAAGCTAGCAAATAAAATTTACAAATATATATATATATATATATATATATATATATATATATATATAATAGCCCAATTTCGTCTGTCAGTAATGCTGACCTTAATTCTTCATCCTTGTATTTCTTCATTTTCAATAGACAACATACAGATCGGGCGCCTAAACTTACTCGAACAAAACTTAGGTCAAAAAGGCCAAAAATCAATCAATTTGTCTAAAGCATCTGAAGTATTTAGTTGTTCATACGGAAAGTGGCGAAAGTTAATTGATAGTGTGACGTTAAAGTATGTAGGTAACTTAAGAATCTTCAGGGCATTGCCGATAAGACTCGCCATAGACTCTTTGTTATCTCTGAATTGCCATGACTCATTGGGAAACATAGTGGAGAGCTTTACCGTTGCTTTCTCCATTGTTTGAGAGTTTTCCTTCTCTGTGACAGGTTGCCGGCCAAAGCTGCTCCGCTGTTTAATGAGGAGGAAGAAAAAGAGGATTCATGCCTTCTCGAAGGCCATTTGTGCGAAAGTAAACTAACCCGAAATTCGAACTCGATTCGCCGATTCCACTTTTCGCGTTGATATCCGTTACACCACCCGCACAACCCTAAACTCTGTATATAGCTATACTATTTGGTGGTATCTTATAATTAAGTGTATGTAAACTTATTAAATCACTAAACCATTCCGTGTTGTTTTATATTTAAGTGTAGGTAAACATCGTAAATATCTATACTATTTCGTGGTGTCTGATGAGTAAATGTAGGTAAAAGGTTGGCAAGGGAAGGGGGCTGTAAATGTAAGCTGATAAGAATACGGACTTCATATTCTTCCTTACACACACTAGTCAGGAATAAGGATATTTTATTCCAACCATTTAAAAGGATATGGGCAACACTACCTACCTACCCACCAACTTACCCTTTCTTGGCAAGTGAATTTAATCAAAAAAGCACGAATCGTCTGACAAACTACGCTTGTAAGTTGTATGCTTTTTTGCTTTTGAACAGGTTGAAATTCGCCATTTTGTACATGCTTACTGTTTGTTTTTTTAATTTTAATTTACTTTGCTTTTCCCTCTCTAGAGTAGAATATTATATTTATTATAATAATTTATTGCTATATCAGCTCATAAGCCCATAAAGCGCCCGTGAAGATTGAAGAAATGGAACCCAAAATCATACCTTGCTTCAAAAGCAAATCCTATAATAATCATCATCTTCTATTATATCATGAACAAATTCTAGTGACGAAGAAGTGACACATTTCTATCAAGGCCTTTCTTCTCTTGACAGACTAGTCCCAAACTATAACTTCCTGATTATTAATGGGGATATGAATGCTCAGGTTGGTATCTGTGGCATACACAAATTTGAATATCATATGTTCTCAATAGAAATGGGATCTTTCTCGTAGACTTCATACAGGAAAATAATATTGTATGTCTAACCATCAAATTTCAAAAGAAGAGCTCTAAACAAGCCGCATGCACCCATACCAATGGCACCAAGACCAATTTGATCTCATTCTGATAAACAAGAATTGGAAGAACAGTTCAATGAATTGCCAAGTCATCAATAAATTTTACGGAGTATCTTCAGACCATCGCATTGTCTCTTCCTCCATCCAACTTAGCCTTAGAGTCAATAAGAAAAAACAGTCTGCTTTCCTACCTACCATATAACTGATCGCTTCTAACAACAAGCCGTCATCTCAAAGACTAGTATACTATTGCTGTCAAGAATAAGTTTGAAATACTATAGACAGATGCTGAGGAACCATCTCCTAATACAAGCTACAATAATTTTGCTACTTCACATGAAAAGTCTGCAGCTGATGTCATGGACGTACAACCTAAACATCAACAGTGCATTCCTTGTTCAATTCAAGAACTTTTATGAAGATCAACAAACTGAATAAATCTATGATATTTGGCTCAGCAACTCTGATGCTATTAACAAAAAATCTGTTCTTGCTTGAAAAACTGTCAACGAAATCAGTGGCAGGAAATCAACAAATAAATCCAAGCTGAACACCAGTAGTCAGACTAAAAGTCTAAATAAATGGCAAAACCATTTTTAAAATCTCTTGTAAAATATACTTGACATAATGATGTCGGGAAAATCATTGAACATCTTCTTGACATTAAACCTGGAAACTTTACAGATGCAGAACTTGAAAAGGCTCTAAAAAAACACAAACATAGGAAAGCGGCTGGACTTGATAAAATTCCACGGGAGGTTTGGAAGACCAAGGATTTCAACGATATTCTACTCCAACTCTGTAACGCCACATATAATGTAGAAGTCATAGAAAGAGGACTGAAGGCTGCATACTTGACTATGCAGATGACCTTCCTTTTACTGCAAATATCATTACCAATGCCACGGTTCTCTTACATCATCTAGAAAATGTTACTAACAATGTTAAACTTTACGTTAGTACCTGTAAAACTGAATTCATAGGCTTTAACTAGTAAGACTCAATACAAATTGTCACAGGTGAATCAATAAAATCAGTTGAATCATTTACGTACCTAGGAATTCTATTGAAAAGGATCTGAAAATTCCTACAGCTAAAGCCTGGGCCGACTTGAATAAAATGGATGTAAGCTGGAAATCTGATCTACCAGACAACCTCAAACGGAGATTCTTTTGAGCCACTGTAGAGGCGGTATTAATGTATCGTGTCACTGTTTGGACATTAACTAGAATCCTAAACTTGATGGAACCTACACTCAGATACTGAGAGCTATACTTAACATCTCTTGGAGACAACATCCAACTAAATCTCAGCTCTATAAAAAACATCCTTGATATTTCTACAAACTTACGCGAACACAGAATGCGCATTGCAGGACACTGGTGGTAAGCAAACCAAGAACCTGAGAGCAATCTACTGCTCTAGACACCTAGCCATGGTGCAAGACCAGTTGCTCGTCCAGCAACAACCTACATTGGCCAACTATGTTATGCACAGATGTAAGCCTAATGACCTTCGGAACTTGATGCAGGACCGTGATGGTTGGCGTGACAGACTCATGAATGTCCGAGATAGCTCGACCGAATAGATAAACATAGTAAATACATTTACTATTTCGTGGAGGCTCGAATCTGCACTTGGTGACTATGAGTTTACTTTGTAAATCAATACTGATGCATGTTCTGAAGTGATATCAAGAAGAACGGTTACTTTGTATCCCTTAGTGTTCCTCAAAAATCAATAGTTCGATTCAGACCTCTGGTACTTCTGGGAGTGATTATTTTAAGTATTCTCCCTTTTCTTGTTGCGCTAACTGCCCCCTACATTTGGTAGCTATAAACCACCTTGTAAGTCAACACTGAGACACTTAGCTCATTATTGATAACATAATCTAATATATTTGTTAAATTGTTGTTCCCCTAGGCGTAAAATTCTTCATGCATCGAAACAAAAACATTCAATATCAATTTTAATTTGTTCACAATTTTTTTTTAAATGTTGCAAAGTTGACACGGTGGAAAGTTAGAAGATTGTTATATTTCGTGCTAATAGGAATATATACTTGAAAAACAATGAAGATAAAATAAGTAAAGGTTTATTGTAAAAAAAACAATACAATAAGAATAAAGGTAACAGTTATGCACAAGGTCGTCGCAAGTCAATCCAGTAGTGAGTGCTATCGCGTAAGTCTGAGTCGTATTCAACAGATCGCAGTAAGTAATAATTACCAACCTCCCCACGAGGTAGGATGTGGCACAAGGCCAAATTTAATGTGGGTCAATCCGAGCCCGTAGGCTCAGCCAACAAATCCCCGTAGACCCTGCATAAACGGGATCGGGATGTCTACCTTCCCGAACGAGACTCTTCCCTTCGGCATAGCCTCGTCTGGGTTCCTGTCTGCCCGAAGGCATAGAGTTCGACAGTACAGCTGAAAAGATTTCAGCTGGAATATTTGCCAACCGCCCTACGCGGTCAGATGTGGCACAAAGCCGAATTTAACGTGGGGTATCCGATCCCATAGGCTCGGCCAAAAATTCTTCGTGAGTCTAACACCCCAGACGAGACTCTGCTCTTCGGTAGAGCCTCGTCTGGGTTCCTCTCTGTCCGAAGGCAGACAGTTCAACAGTATAGCTGAAAAGATTTCAGCTAGTCGGTATTTACTAGCACCCCCCACGAGGAGAGATATGGCTCTAGTCCGAGTTTAACGTGTGTCTTCGGAGCTCGTAGGCTCGACCCAAAAATGCCCGTAGAACCCACATAAACGGGATCGGGTTGGTCAACCTCCCCAAACGAGACTTTGCCCTTCGGCAGAGCCTCTTCCGGGTTCCTCTGTGCTCAGATGCAGAGAGTTCGACCAGTCAGCTGAAAAAGATTACAGCTAGTCAATATCTACTAGCCCACACAAGGGTAGATGTGCACAAGGCCGGGTTTAGCCACACCCCCAATGAGGCTAGACAATATTTAGCCACCTCACACATGGGTTGCATGTGTAACAAGGCCGAGTTTAACGTAGGTTCTCCGAGCCCGTAGGCTCGGCCAAAAAATTCCCTTTCGAACCCGTATAAAGGGGATCAGGAGCAGCCAACCTCCCCGAACGAGACTCTGCCCTTTCGGCTGAGCCTCGTCCGGGTTCCTCTCTGCTCAGAGGCAGAGAGTTCGACAGTCTAGCCGAAAAGATTTCGGGTAGACTCTGTAGTCCGTTTCCATAAGCAGAACGAATATGCTTTGCCACTTCCGTTCCCAAAGAACTTTTTGAATTCATACAGCACACGGTGTCTGATATAGGTTTGTTCTAAACTCATTTTTAAAGGTTAAAATCGATAAAAATTCACCCACTCTAATATTAAGCAATCTGTAAAGAAAGAAAAAATGTTAGAACGTAAAAATGAATGATTACTTTAGCGTAAGCATTGAAAAAATACACCTAGATAAATTATGACACTCAGGCGACGAGATTCTTTCCACCCTTATATATGAAACTTTAGTAATACTAGTGATAAGAATAGTTGTAGTACCATAGTATAGTAATAGTAGTTTTGCTCTCTCAAGAACAGAATGAAAATGAGACAAAATTAAATTCTAGAAAGGCCTTACATAAGTCATTATCCTAGATTGGTTTTATAAGAAGAAAAATTATTATCCAGTATAAATGGGAAAACTATGCCAATTATGATTCAATTGTAAAAATTCGCGTTCTTTCACATGGCTTTTAGATATGGTCGAATATTTTCTGTAAGTTTTGTCATTTGTACTTTCTTTTATCAACTTCATGGAATATTTGTCTGCTTTATCTATTTGACTGTATGTCTGCCTGTTTATATAATAATAGTAATAATAATAATGCAAATGAAAAATACTTGAAAATAACGAGAATTTAACGTATTTTTCAGGCTAGCAGTACTTCTGCCAAAAAGCGCTCAACAGATAACTAAACCTATTAAAAAGAAGTAAATAAATAAATGATTTTAAAAAAATCTGTATATGTCTACATACACGTATATGTATAGCTTCGTATGTATATCAAAACAAAGATTTAACAGGCCCTAACTTTAACGAAACTCTAGCGTGTTAAGAATTTAAAACTTAGAATTAAGATTCGCTCGTTATGAAGAATATGAATAGGAGATTTGATCTCGTCCTGATAAGCATTTCGACGCGAAACTATTGAGGCGGTCAATCAGTTCGGTCACTTGAACTTTTCGTTGTTTAACGAATATCTATCTGTTTCTTTCTCTCCCTCGCCTCTCTCTCTATATATCTATATTACACACATGTATATATATATATATATATATATATATATATATATATATATATATATATATATATATATATATATATATATATATATTAATTGATTTAAAACAGTGCACGATAGAGTAACCTAGAGCTTTGTAAATATAAATATAGGTAACTATACTCGTTTCGAAAAACGCTCGAATTTTTGATTTGCCAATAATCAAATCAATTCCGAGGGGAAAAAAGGTTTTAAAAAAAGAAAGAGCTAGAAACATGAAAGTCTGTCGAAAAAAATCGCACAGATACAGGTTTAAAGCCCAAAGAAAAAAAAACCCGACCACGAGTAAACAACTAACTAAGAAAAGAGCTCAATAACACCGTAGAGCAGACCTAGATAAACTTAGTGAGCCAGACAAACCTACCCAGGTTTCACCTAAGCGGATATATATATATATATATATATATATATATATAAATATATATATATATATATATATATATACCGGGTGTAATACCAAAATTGTCCAAATCGTGTGACACTAAAATTGTCCAGTTGTTAGATTAAGCTTTGAACCGTTATATCTTAAATATGATTAAAAAATATCTTACTAGAATTCTTCGGGGGTTTTATAACACTATTGGACTGTACTTTGAACAATAAGAATGTATTTAGCTCTATGATAAAATGATGATCCCTCTCCTTGTTGTGACCTTCTAATCCATTTTTCCTTTCAACTGTTCCCTCTTTTTTTAAACTGATTCACCGTTCTCTTGATGGTTCTTGAAAAGACTTTGTAGATGGAATCCAGAGTATGAATGTTAGTACCATTACTGAAGCCCTGAATGTTCTTTTTCTTCTCACCCTGCTTAGTTAGGAATATATAGTGGGGCTGACACAAAACGATTTTAACCTGTTCTTTTTCTAGCTGAATAACACAAAGGGTTTTTCAGTGATTCTTACAACAAAGGGTGTGAAGGTGGCTAAACGTTTTATCTGAAAACATGGAAAAAAAATACACACTTAGTTTAGTGGTTTTTTAAACATTTTTTTAAACATTTTGAGGGATGGACAATTATCGCATGCTGTTACACGATTTGGATAATTTTGCTGTTACCCCGGTAAATGGTTGCGTCTAATTAAAGTAGGAAGAAAACATGGTGTATAGTAGATGACATTGCTTACAAGGTAATGCGAATACCTAGGCTAAAACAAAGAGAACATCCAGAAAAGTTGGTAATAACGATCCAGATATGTTACACAATGGATTTATATAGGATTTGTTCATGTAGAACTTGTGACAAACGATGTTCAAGATCAAGAGGGGACATTTTCTCGTGTACTCAAGCCGGTAGACGAAATAAATACTATTTAAAAAAAACGGAGCGTCTATTCAAATACAGGTATCTACTATTTATCTATTTTTTTTATTTTTCTATCTGTCTCCGTTCATTTTCTGACTATACTTGTTTACTATCAACCAACTTAATTGTCGTTCTGCAAGTCGATCTGTTTCATTATCTGTCTCGATATCAGACGATTTAGCCATTATATAAAAATATCTATTTTTTTTTTTTTTTTTTTTTTGCTTTCTTCTCTGTCGCGGTTTCTATTTGCGTCGACACGACTGCTTCTTACAAGTTTATCAATATGCGTTCTCATATACAAATAGATTAATAGATAGTAGTTCAATATATTGCAGTGTATAACTATCTGCTGATCGAATTGCATGTGTTTTATATTATATAAGAATTACAAGATAAAAACTAAGTTAAATAAACGTTCAAACATAAGAAAACGAATAAATGAGAGAAATAAAAGGAAAACCAAAAGACAAGAGGAGAGAATGGCACAAACGAAGATAAGAAGAGAGATATTTCAATAAACAGAGAGGAAAGTTTAAGAATATTAGACTTAGGTTATTCCTCGTCACAAAGGGATCCCAAAGGTGTAGATAAACTGACTGAAAATGCCAAAAGAAGATTGGAGTAATTAAAGGGAAAATACGAGGCGTATAATAGATTAAAAGGCCGAAAGGATAGATAGAAGGAAATTGAGGAAATATTCAGTTTTAGAAGACGTAACCTGGAGACATAAAATGAATCGGGAGTTGAAATGTAAAGAGAAAAGAAGAAATTGCGCAGAATAAGAACTGAGTTATGTTAATCGGCGAAAAGATACAAATCGGTACAGACGAACTTAAGGCCGACAGGCACAATAAGGAAAATGATCGTAGAAGATCTACTTTTACTTTCGTTTTCGATTTGAAGGACCAAACGGTAAGTGTTAATGATTATAAATTAGAAACAAAAGAGCATTCGATTGAGGTAATTTTGTCTTTAACGCTTAGAAACTTGTGACTGCTTCGAGGCACTTTTTCACACTGCCCGTTGGAATGATGCGTTTTATTTTCCGTCTGTACTTACTGGAGATTCTGGGGGGGGTCATGCGTACGAAATACACAACTTACGCTTCAAATTTCATTCTCTCAAAGACGGACATGGAATGAAGAGTAATGTTGCCAGGCATTCCTTGCAGATGAAAGGAGTGAGGTTTTATTTGATTAGTCGGTGAATGGTTTTGTCTGGCGGTTACGTACTGATAATTGCTATTTAATTCTGCTCTTTTTACATTTTCTTTTTTGGGCGGCGCCCAGAGTTCAGATTACGCTTCCTGGATGCAGCACAAGGTGTAAGGAAATGAAAGACAAAGAAAGAAAGAAAGAAAGAAAGAAAGAAAGAAAGAAAACGGAAGAAAAGAAATAAAGGAAAAGAAACAAAAAGAAACAAAAAAGACGGAAGGAAAGAAAAGAAAAGGAAAAGAAACAAAAACAAAGAAACAAAAAAGACAAAAGGAAAAGAAAGAAAGAAAGAAAGAAAGAAAAGAAAGAAAAGAAAAGAAAAGAAAAGAAAAGGAAAAAGAAAGAAAACGAAGAAAGAAAGAAAACGAAAGAAAAGGAACAAAGGAAAACAAACAAAAAGAAACAAAAAAGACGGAAGGAATGAAAAGGAAAAGAAACAAAGGAAAAGAAACAAAAAAGACAAAAGGAAAAGAAAGAAAGAAAGAAAGAAAAGAAAGAAAAGAAAAGAAAAAAGAAAGAAAAGGAAGAAAGAAAAAAGAAAGTCGAGAAATGAAAAAGAAAGAAAAGAAAAGATAAAAAAGAAAACGAGAAAGAAAAAAAGAAGACAGATATTCGTAATATGAATTCTGTGGAATGTCTCATCTGCTGAAAGGGCAATTTTACAATCATTCAATGCCTATTTTGCTCTGTTCTCAAATCCAAACCAAAATGTTATCACAAGTTTAACAAGAAATCGTCACACTAAAACAAAATCGGCTATATTAAGCTATTTATTTTAATTTCTACACTTATTTTTAATTTACTAATCCTTATTTATTCTCTAAGATATGTTGAAATTTAAATCCCCTCTCAGTCAATAACTTCTTAATACTCAAACAACTATTTACATTCGAACTCGTGTCTTTACCATTGTTATTGTTCTCACAACGTTTCGACCATTGTTTTCTCCGGTGTTCTTCAAGTGTCTGTCGTTTTGGGTAATTGTCATAGAATTTCGAATGGAGCTCTTTATTAATCTACAGGCACCTAGTTGATTAAAGCGTAGATCCATGAATTTAATTGTCATTAAATTCATGGAACTACGCTTTAATCAATAAGTAATAGTGAGCTCAATCCCTGGGTCGGCTAGTACAGACTCAGTGAAAACAGGATTAGCTATACCTGTGCAGTACTAAAAAAAAGAACATGAGATATCTTTAGATGGTTTCCATCTACAAATATTTCCATGTAAATTTTTCTGTTGAGCTTTCTACTTTGGTGCTTCCGTTGCATGAATTTAAGCATGTTACTAGATTGGCAACTAGATCTCAACGTTTTACTGTTGAAATACCTAGATGCAACAATATGTTCTATTCTTTTCTCGCACTTCTCGCCTGTGGAACTCCCAATTTCTTGCATTCTTACAATCTTCAAAAATTTACAATCTTCAAAAATTTAAATCCAACGGTAATCGCCATTTTCTATTTTCCTGAATACTGTTCTTTTTTTTTTCTTTTTTTTTTGTCCTTGCATCTCATTTCTCATCACTGAAGTTTCCTCATTCGATTATCTGAACATTGTTCGAATATAATTATTGGAAAACAATTATTCGAAAAAAAATTTATTTGAATTTTAAATTGTTTAAATGAAAATTAATCGAAAGGACAATTGTACTAAATGATAATCATTCGAAATGGAAAATTCTTTATTGCAATAAAAATGTAAAAATTAAAACAGGAAATACACAAATGATAATTGTTCGAAATATAAGTATCGTTAATAAAACAATTTAGTAAGAAAAAATCCTAATAACCTTTATCGTACCCCTTCACTAATCAGATCACGCATGGCCAACGCAATATTTTCGTCCAAACCTTGACGTTTATTTTTTTCATTGCGTTACCTCGCTCCCTTCAATTCAATATAGTAAGTCTGTTTAGATTTATAATAAACCTAATGCCTTTTTAGTTGTTTCAATATTACGAAGTCTGAATACTCTTTGTGAATATTTTTACACTTCGTAACAACTTTGGATTTCTTTTTCTTTAAATATTAAGTAGGGTATGCAAGCCCAGTTTATGTTATACTACCTTATCATATAAACCCGGAGACTTCTCGCCGAACGGAGGACGAGGCGAAATGCAGGCACCCTGGTCTTTGTGTATTGAGTTACATGCCATTTATTTTTGTTCCGCCAACTGGACGCTAGTTGGGCTTTCCTGCCCACTCTTACTTCTGGCACTCTTATTATTATCCTTTATTATTTCCGGCTACTACAAATTCTTACTTCCGGCATTACTGACCTTTATAATTTTCGGCTACCACAACCCTTTAGTTACCGGTGTTTCTTACTTTACTTCCACCGTTTTCGAATAATTGTTTTCAAACATTTTTTTCGATACGTTTCATTCACTCCCAATAACCCTTGTGTCCTAGTGGCATTATCGCCTTGCTTGGGGTGAAATGATTAAAAAAGAAGTAGACTCATTACATCATGTAACATAGCTGTAGGATTAAGCAATCACGAAAAAAAGAATTTACTCTATTAGAGATGATTATTTAGCGCCAGTAATCTTGAGATAGCAATAAAATTAAACTGGTATTCAAACGTTTTACAAGCCTGAACACCAACGGGTCACTCTTAGCGAAATGATAGTGGAATTTTACGCTTGACACAGGGCCTGTATATTTCAATTGCACTGCCATCTGTTTTGTCATTAAGATACAGTTTCCTTTTAAGGATCTTCTTCTGATGTCATTTCCCTTCAGGACGTGTGCGATCAAGGGGTCTCCATACATTTCTGTCAGTTTTAACTCTTAGTAAAGTTTGTCTTTTTGCTATCTCCCCTAATTCTTGTTCTGTTAACCATTTACATAAGCTTCCTGAGTATGTTATGCTTTGTTTTATTCTGTCCCACTTTCCTTCAGTATGTCCTATGAGTGTCAAATTTTCTAAGCTATATTTCCTCATTATGCGGCGTAGAAATTGCACGTGTCGTTTTCTGATGTTAAATATAAATGTCTTTTTTGTTTCCACTTTCTCTAAATTTCCGTCGTTGTTCACGCCATGGTATTCTCAAAATCCTTCTTTAGAACTATATTTCTGTTGTATCAAGTCTCTACTTCATCTCTGATGAAATTGTTCAGCTGTTATCCCTGTCCTTTTTTCCATTCCTCAATCCCCCTACACACACTCTTTTCTCTCATTTTCACTCTCCGTAACTCCATGTGTGATAATGGCACCCATGCCTTGCATGGGGTGAAAAGCTTAAAACAATATTCACTACTCTATAGGATGATCGATATTACACAACAGTATAGTACTCTTTTCTTTTCTATATCTATAATTCGCAAAATGTGTGTGTATGTATGTGTGTGTATGTGTGTGTGTATGTGTACGTGTGTGTTATCGGATGTTGTTTATGCGTTTCCACAGTTTTCATCTGATTTTGATGAATTTTTTTTTTTTTTTTTTTGTGATAGATAATTCTTCAGTGTCGGTTTTGAGTCCAAATTAGCTGGAAAAATTACAACCTTGAAGCTGAAAAATAAAAAAATACTGATTTTTTTACACTTTGAGCAAAAATCAAAGGCAAAATTTAATGTCTGTAAAAATCAGCATACAATAAATTTAGAGAGTTGAAATCAAACGCAAAAATTATTAGAATTATAAAAAAAAATTATATTGTAAATAAAAATTATCGTATATTGTTATTATGACGGTCCATGAAAGAGGTTCCTTCCTTGCAAGATTGAGAACGTAAAAACGGCCCTTTTCAGCGCCACCCCTATTTCAAATGGTTAACCACCTATTTGGGGATGTACCTCAGTTGCATCCAATTGTTGTTACTAGTACTGATTTTCAGGTGCGCTGACTTTAAACTTAAACTGCTCCAATTGAACGGCAAAAATCCCCAATAATGAAACACCCGGTCGAAGACGGGTTATGCTGCTAGTTTCTAATTAAATTTTCCTGTTTCTTAATATTTTGCTTAACTTTTGGAAGGCATCATTCGCTATTCCAATGCGCCTTCGGATTTCGGTGTCACCTTTTCTGTCATTTGATCAAACACTACCTAGATATTTCAATTTTGTACTTAAAAAGACGATATATACGTGAACCTTCATATTAAAGTAAAAACGAAGCGTAATTAATAGTTGTGGACGTAAAACTAAGTCTGAAGATAACAAATAATTTTAGTCTGAATTTCTGGGATGAGTATTTGTTGTTATTTACATTCGGACTAATATCCTTATCCTTGCTATTCTTCATGCAGGTAACGTAATGGTTCGCGATTCAGCACGAGAAATCGGCGAGCCGAGTTCGTATTCCGATAGAGTTCTTTACATTCACTTCACTTTCGTGCAAATACCTTCTCTTTTCCCTCCAGTTGTAGATTAAATGGCAGAGCAAACTGAACTCTCTAGCTATGATTGGAAACCAGTCTAAGAGAAAGACAACTCTAAATTCAAAACCGTATGTAGCCCAGGTGAGGCACATACTATACATCCATTGAAAAAGTTTTTAATGTTCCCAATTAACTACTACGCGAGAACTCTATGATCTCGACTAAGGTCGAGGATGTCAGTTTGTCTATCTACCCCTGAAGAAGATCAGAGGGTACAACGATCGAAACGTTGTGATATTAACAACAAAGATGACGTCATTTTTCTGAATATAAATAATGTAAATCGAAATTGATTCTGAACTTGTTAAAGTCCACATTTTTTAGAGGTCGATAAATACAAGAAATACTTTTAGGGTTGGGGATATTAATTTCCCGACAACATGATAATATTTTTGTGAGATTCATCATGCAGTTACGTTTTATTGTGCTAAGAGTTTTCTGTGGGTTCATTTTAATTAACCATTACACAACTTCGCTTAACCTCTAATCATAAGAGCCGATACACCGATTTTGGAGAAGTCCCCTTTGGGCTCTTACTGACTTCCGCTGACCTAATTTTAACTATACCCACCAAATTTCATTAAAATACCTCCCACATAGGATAATAATTAGCTTAAAGCATTTCAAGAATTTTTGGATCGAGGGTACTGCCATTTCAATGCATGAAAACATGAGGAGGCCCTAACAGTTAGATGATTAATTGCCAATTAATTAGCTCTTCGACTGATTTCACCATAACGAGTGAGTGATTTGTGGTAAGTGAAACAGCAGCGATCGTAAACCTGGGATAAAAATGTATTATATTTTATGAGAGCTTACATACTCCGTACATTTCAAAAAGTTGTTTGAGCTGGAAATAAAACATGGTAAAGATAGATCATATCTGCAAGCCATAACTTGGAGAAATTTTAAAATCCTGCATTTCTTTGTAATTTCAAGGAACTGCGAACAGAATTTCTGGGATGAGGAATTGTGAGTCTCATCTTTCTTGTTGTTATCACAATATTTCGGCAGTTGTAGCCTCCGGCCTTTCTAAGGTTTATATCGATCTGGGTAACCTACAAGAAATTCTGAACTGAACCCTTTATTTTATCTACTGGGGTAGACTGTTTGCAGTTAAGAGTTCAGTTGTTACTCACTTGTTCTACTAAGTTAAAGTATGTTCAAGTATATTCAAGTACACACTGCCCGACCCAGAGATTGAACTCACAATCACTATGTCACCAAATTCACGAACCAACGCTTTAATCCACTAGACCATTGTATATAAATAAAACCTAGACGAGATAACCAAGGTTAGCTTTTGGAATAATGATTTTTAAAGCAGGTAGGCCTTCTTGACTTGAAAAATTCAAGAAAACACTATGTCTTATCCGCCCAAAACCGGACTGTGCTAAGTTTAGTTAATATCAATAAGAAAAATGACGCAATGATTCATCTTCATCTATGTGCCGTGTCCATTCCGTACATAGGCGATTATGGCTCTTCACAATTTTCTATTTCGTGTGGCTCGTCAACACCGGGGAGTTATACGCCAGATGTAATTGGCTTGTTCATCATTGTGTATTCCATATTTTCGAGGGAGTGCTAAAACTATTTCGGCCCGCCTAAAATGAATAGCCTCGAGCCATGAAATACACATGCTAATCCGAATATTCATCCCGCAATTAAATACATTTGGAATACCATCTCGCACATTTTTTAACTCTTCAAAATAATCTGGTATTTAGTTATTAAACGACTGATTTTGAGAAGTGGGTTGGGCTAAGAACTTTTCAGGACACCCTCGTATAACCATTTGTCACCGTTGGATCAATCCAACAATGCTCACATTTGGGCGTGGCTACTTTAAATCATTGGTAAACCTACTTTTGATGTGAAGTGTATACCAGACCTGATACAAAGCAGATAGAGGATGAGATGACCGGTCAAATGCCTGGAAAGCCACTTGAAAAATATCTGATGACTGCTTTTATAAAATTAGCCCTTTCCAGATTCTCGATCTTTTGACCATCTAAATTAATCAAATGGCAATAATTTTTTTGTCGCGGATTCAACGTCATGGTAACGTAAAACGTTTTTCACATAAAAAAAAGAACAACATACAGAACGGAAGTAAAAAAAACACACAAAATGAATACAATTTTGTAAAAAAAAATACAGTGTTCATAATTATAAGTTTTAATATTTTAACTTAAGTTATTTCCATCTATTAGATGTAATTGCCAATATAAAATACACTTAAAACCATTCATTTCTTTTATTATTAGGCTTCTGTGATATATGTGTGAGTATGTATGCGGTTGAACGCAAGCTGCTCCCCAAAAGATCGGAGAACGTGCAAAGAGTGATTAATTTGTTAATCAATCGTTTTCCGTGTCTCGCGGTTTATTACACACATCTCTCGAAATATTACGCCAGCAAAAAGTAACAGAACCTTTTTTAACATTTTCTTTTTTTTTTCAGGAAACAATTTTATACTTTGAATTCCCCGAACTTTTTGTAGTACTTCGTAAACACACATTTCTACACACACACACACACACACATATATATATATATATATATATACACACACACGTGCATAAACACATACAAAAACACACAGAGGAGGTATATTTAGAAAACAAGATGGTTTATATTTAAATTTTATTCTATTTTTCCAATTGTGGAAAAAGTTGTTGCACAATCGGATCAAAATTGTGGATAAAATTTGTTTTTGTTAGAACACCCTTACCTGTTTATGTCGGTTATCAAGAACGAAATATCGTCAGTAATATAATTGATATCGACGTAAAAAGTGGAAGAGGCGTGCCAAGTTCAAATTCTGGTCTTTCTGTTATATTTATTTTCGCACAAATGGCTTTGGGAAAGGCATGAATCTATCTCTTCTTTCTCCAGCTATAGATTAGCAGCGTAGACTATTTTCTAGCCTTGGGTCGCAGCCAGTTTAAATTCTAAACTGTACAGAAATTAACAGAAAATTACTCCACTATCTTCTCCAAGAATCTGTGGCAATTCACAGATAATTAAAATAAATATGTCTGTGGGAAGCCATGTTCATCTATTTTATGAAATAACACAGCATTGAAATAAAATAAAATCGTAAACAAAAGTTTCGTTATTACGTCCTTTTTTACATCCATCTTATATTTCAAATTTAAATATGCGTGTATCATATAAGCGACGTAATGTGAGGATTTATTTCGCATACCTTGACAGAAAATGTATAGAGTGGGTGAGGAGGGAGGTAGAAAGAAAGTAAAATCGGCAGAATTTTGCATTATCTACTTGTGCAACTAAACAATATCCAAATATTAGTTTTGCTCTATTTTCAGTTTCTACAATATTTTTTTGTGTGTTATTCATTATTATGGTTATTGGAAATGCAATGAAAATAAAATCAAACTACTTTTCCGTTTCCTTCTATCCTACGTACTTTTCACTTTTCTTTTTTTTTTTTTTTTTTTTTCTTCATTGACCTCCGCTTTTCTACGGTTTATGAAGACACACGTACATTTAGTGACTGGAAATATAGATACAGACGTGGGTATAAACTTGTATGTGGAAATAGATTATAAACAGGACAAATTGAAAATATCTGCAGTGATGTGGAGCAATTATCGCGTGACACGAGAAATGCTGATGTTCGAAGTAGACACAATAATGATCAGGTGACGATTTTTCGTAATCACGTTAAAGGTTTGTTTTTTTTGTTTTGTTTCGTTTTGTTTCTTTTAGTTTTTTTTTAATATTCTTGTGACGTGCATGAATTCGTTTTAACAAGAATTACACTGATTTTTTTTCTGTGTTTTCTTTCTTTTTTAAGGTTTATAATCAAATAAAGTGTGAACTTTCTATGATGTTATTAAGTGCAATGTGTCCGTAATCGCGTCAAACGAGGGACATTGTTAATGTTGAAATTGATGAAAATCGGACAAAAATATTGAATATATTAACTATTCTTCAACCACGGCGGGCTTTTACCATCTCCTGCACAGTTGTCATATGTTCTAAATTTCTTTCTATTTTTGACTATTTGCTTGAAATATTTAACGGGACTCAACTCTTTTTTTTTTTTTTTAACCCCCAACTCCACTCATACTTTCTCGGGTGCCTCAGCTCGGCATAATGGCTATCGAGCTAATTTAGTTGATCATTATTACTACATAACTAGTTCGATCCTTACTGGGTACACCATATTGTGGGGGGGGGTCAGATATAAACTAAATACCTTTATATGATTAATGAAATATGGGCATGAATTTTATTTATTTATATTGCTCGTTTAGCGGATAATAAAAATAGCATTTCTTGTTACAGTGTTTTAAAAAAAAAAAGCTATACTGTTCTTGGATAAGCGTTGTGGTGTAATGAATATCGGACCGGAAAGAGATTGGGGAGGGTTGACCGAGTTCGAATTCCAGTCAGGTTCGTTACATTCACTTACACACAAATACCCTTGGCAAACGTACATCTATCACTCCTCTCTAGCTATGGGTTGAATAGCAGGACAGATTGGATCCTATAGCCTTCATTGGTGACCAGTCTATTGCAGAAAGAAACAGCACCCTAATGCAGGAAAAATCTTCTCCCTAGTCAGTCATAAATCGAAAGAGACATGATCATCCAAACGTCTATCACGTATGGTACGTAACTGACTGGTACTGTTCTTATTTTATTTCCGTTCTTATTTTGCTATGTATATTCGAAACCTAATGGTTTGTTATATGGCACGACAATCTGTTTATCCAATGGAGTTCGCATAGACGTATCATTATACTATGCTGTTTAACTAGCTTAAAACTGTATTGTAAAATATAACATCTCAAACAGGTCTTATAAAGAAATCAGAAATCAAGTTAACCCAAGCAAAGCAATATGGAGACTGAGACATAAGGGTTTACTGAATGTGGAAAAGTTGGAAACAGAAAAATTGCTAAGGAGAGAGAACAAAAGAAGAGTAATCGAAATAGTAGATAGTGATTGACATTGCATTTAAATTTTTGCAGATTAAGATTGACTGGAAAGCTTGGAAAAGGAAAGGAGGTCCACAATCGAATAACTCAAGCATTTTTTATTTCGCATGGTTGTAGGCAGCAGTTACGATTTGACTTGGTTGACTTAAAATATTTTCAACTTATATAAATAAACATTATTAATTAGATTATATTACCTATACAGAGAAGAAAATTACTGTAATTGTAAATATCAAATCTATACACTTACTTCGTACACGCTCCATCTATTCACCATCCTTGTCAATATATACTGTCATGGAATCTTCTACAGGTGAGTAAAACATATTAACTCTTTTGTAGGAGTACATTTATTCTAATAAGGCTACATTCATTGAAACTTGACTTTTTTTAATCACCATATGTATAAGTGACTTGTCCCGAGAGGACATAAATGCGACACCGAAATCCGAAGGCGGATTGGAATAGCGAACGATGACTTCCCAAGACTTAAAGTATTAAGACAAAACAAAAGAGTACTTAATTCTTTGTAATATCACTCCTATATATGGCAGTGAATGCTAGACAATCTCTTCACAGATGTAGAAGGGAGGTGAAGCAACAGAAATATGATTCTACAGAAGCATGCCTAGGATACCATGGACTGAATTTATAGGCAACGGCGAAGTTTTAGAGAAAACGGGAAAAAAAACACATACTTAATATCAGAATGATTTATTAATTCCTTTTCTATGGTTTATCAACCCTTTGCAGGTTATTTAAAGCCAGAAAATATTTTTAGATTGTAAGAATTTTTTAGACAATAGTGACGTAGTTTTACTAATTAAGCCATAGCTGGAGGGAGAAGAAGTGGATTAATATCTTTCCAAGAGCCATTTGCACGTAAGTGAATATAATGAACTCAACTGGAATTGAAACTCGGCTCTCCTTAATGTCAGAAAGAGAAAGTTAAAATTTCTAAAGTAGATAATAAGTAAAGAGAGCTTACAAAATTTAACACTCACATGACATATTGAAGGCAAGTGGGACAGAGGAAAACAGTGTATAACCTTCCTAACAGGCTTGTGTAAATGATTAGTAGAACAGGGATTAGGAGATATAACAAAAAGACATAATTTACTAAGAAATACAAAGGACAAAAAATTGTTTAGATCCATGATCACCTACGTCCTAAAAGAACACGGCACATAGAAGAAGAAGAAGAAGAAGAAGAAGAAGAAGAAGAAGAAGAAGAAGAAGAAGAAGAAGAAGACGAAGAAGAAGAAGAAGAAGAAGAAGACTGCTCACCTTCCATTATTTGGGGCGCTGATCATTGGTGGATTGTAGTTAGAAACCAATAATTAATATCGCATGTTTATCTCTATCTATAAAAGGCAGGATGTGTGTGTGTGTGGTGTGTGTGTGTAACGAATGCACGTCCGAAATTTTCGACGGATTTGCACCAAAATTTACATGCACATGGTCCAAGTTAGCGGGAAGACCAACACCGACTTCGCATTTCCCAACTCCCATCGATAGTGGAAATAATCGATTTTTTTCATGCTTCTACGGCTGTTTTCATGTAGTTTGCGGCCATTTTGCACTGGCCAGAGTGAGAGCCTATAGCTGGCTGTCACGAATAGGCAGGAAGATTCTATTGGCCAGGGTGAGAGTCAACAGCTGACTGACACGAATGTCACCTAGCATGCTAGCATGCAAAAAAATCGATAGCTGCATTCGTCACAAGTGGGAAACATTTTAATCTGAACGACACTTTACTCTAATTGGCTCATTTGCTTGCTTAAACTCAACGTTGATTCTGATTCCGCAGAACTGGGTTGGGCGTGAAAAAGTATTTGTTGTTAACATTCTTTTTTTCATTCGGTTTTTCCAATTACGAGGCCTTTTTTAAAGCTGATCATTTTGTGTTCATTTTGTTTAGTTCTTTTTTCGTAACAGATTTAATGTTTAGTATAGAGCTTAGAAAAAATTCGCAGTGTGAGATAGGCAAGAAGTAAGGCACATAGCTACATCAGCATGGTAAAGGGCACTCCTTTAAAGGCAAGGAAGGGCGAAAATATTTTAAGTCAAGTGATAGCGATTGCTGTACGAGTCGTACTATTTTTGAATCAAGCACGGGCAACGCCGGGCCATGCTGCTAGTAAATATATAATTAGTACTAAAGAAAAATTGCAATGTTATGATCTTAGACATAAATGTTTCGTTCTTTAGTTAGTTAGCACGTATTATTTCCTGGCATTACCACAGACAAAAAATGAACTATTCCTGTCTGATTGCAAAGTGAGACAATGTAATAGTTTGCCTGTTCTCCGCCCAGGAAACGGAAGAAAATATATTTCAAAGGCGCTGTTTGTTCTGAAAGAAAGAAAGAAAGACAGGGAAGATAGAGTAGGCGATAGCACCCGTGTTTAACGCCTACTTCAACAAAGCGGAAAAGTTGTCAATTTTTATCTCTTGTATAAATCTATTTACACCCACTTACTGCTAATGCCCTGCTTTCAGACTTATGATTGTTATTGTAATATTTTGTTAAAGTTGTTAAACTCAAATATTTAACAATGTAAGAGGGGACTTTCAACGGGTATTTTATCGTTATGGAATTCATAAGGAGTTTATTAAATTATTAACCAAAACATTAAGATACAACCGGAAATTCAAATAGGAAAACCGTAAAATTTTCACAAATAATTCCAGTTTTTATTAATCTGAGATATAAATAAGAAGTAGTATCATAAAATGGCTTAACTTACCATTTTAAATATAACACAATAGGATTCTTCTTTCACCGAATCGACAGTAGCCACTAATAGCTGCTTGACTCTATGCGTACTGTCTAACTTTAATCTTTCCAAAAATGTATGCATTTATTATATAATTCACTTTATTGGAATATCTCTGCTTTAAATGCGTCATTTAGTTGTTTAAACTTGCCATTTGTAGGAGGTTGTAATGAACTGTTCTCAATGTAGACTAGTCGCCATTTGTCTCTCATGAAACTCTTGATACTGTAACAAACAATGTCTAGTTACTTCAGCCGTAACTTCAGTATTCCGCTGCATTTCATTTAAAACAATTTCGAATTGACTAATCAAATCAACTAGAGATGTTACTCAACTAGAAGATGATATCGCAGTAGCAGTGGGAGTGGTCTTCTTTCAACTATCCATGTTTTTCCCTAGTAGCAAGTCATACATACCATTAGGTATGACTTTGTTATTCACTAAGTGTTTTGTGAATATGCCGGAGTTAGATGTACGCGCCTAAATTCGCATCTAATGAGGAAGCAATGTTTAATCACTAAGAAAGCAATAAAATTAGCATTATGTTTTATTGTTGTTTAATAAGATTTCATTAAATTTAAGAACAAAATTTTGTCTATATAAACAGCAAGCCGGCTGATACTTAACGTTGTAATTAATATCTAATTAAAACTGGCTATGGATTAAGGATGCGTTTGAAAAAGCAAATAGGATTATGTAATTGTACAGAATTTGGTTTGTGATAAAATATTTTTTCTGAAGAGAAGGTAATCTAATCTCTAAACGCCGTTGCAAATCCAATTGGTTAAACTTGATCTATACACTTGGAGGTTAAAGAAATTAAAATAAACAAGAGATAGATTAATCCAAAGTAGATTATTTACATCTACCAACAAAACCAACCATTAACCTGATTTGAAACCAAGTTAGAAAAAGAAAAGCTCTCTGCGTATAACAAAACAAAGAACAAACCTCCTGCAAAGTTAATGTTAACATAAAACCAACAATTACAGAAGAAAAAAAAAGGAAAACATAGAGCAATGATATATTTTCCTTGATGAATGCACTCAGTAAAATTGAAGTAGAATATTAGATAACAACTCAGGATTAGTTATTTTCTGTTCTATCCATTCGTTTGCCACGAGCTACAAGGTTACGTACTCGCCCGTTCTTTACGAATCACTACAATTCATTGATTTGGAAGGGAAACTTTTTGTCCGTGTGTTGAAATCAAAACAATACTCGCAAAGAATGAAAGAAGGTTGAGTTCTAAATAATACTTAAAGAGGAGTAGAAAAAATGCGATAGACTGGCGGCGATGTCCAAATTATAAACTTGTCTCAAGATAAAACTGAAGGCACCTGCTTGTAAAACAAATACACTCGCCTATGTTTCGCTGTATCATTGAGGTTAAAGTTTTTCTTCGATAGCAAAAGAGAAAATAAAGTTTTCTCGGTTTTATTGTTCGTCCTTTTTTGTGTGTAACTCTTTCTTCTGTTGTATGGGCGATTGCGTGCGTATTTTTAGTTTTCCCGCGATTCCGTCCTTACTGCCGATTATTATTTTGTTTTCTTTATTTCTCTCGGGTCGTCTTATTTTTTTGACTTGTTAATAATATTTATGTTTCCATTGCGTCTTTTTTTTATTTTTGTTGCTTGCATTATCTATACGAAAACATTATTTTATGACATTATTTTGCACGTGTGTGCAAAAAAGAAAGTAATCTAAATGATGTAAAAAAATGGTGTTAACGAAACAGAATGACTAAAATAAATGCATTTTATACCGGCATATATTAAATATGTATTAAGCTCAGTTCAGTCTGGCACAAGGTTAAGCAAAAGGGAGACATGTAGGTTGATTGTTTTTGCGCCAGTCTTCTAAATGCAAAAGAACAGCCTGCCTTGAAAATCAGCATTCGAAATTCTGTGCTTTTTTACGCGAAATACATGCATATGTACGACACATTCATGTATTTGCACATCTTATCTTTATTTTATACCACTTTTTTATCTATATTTGTATATGTAAAATATTAATAATTGGTTTGTGTTGTTTGATTATTGTATTTATGCTAGAATTTTGGTGAGATCTGATTATTTGCATAATATATATATATATATATATATATATATATATATATATATATATATATATATAGTGTGTGTGTGTGATTGCTTATATATTCTTTTACCTGTATATGCTTGTGTCTAACATAATTTTCTTTTGCGTGATTTTTTATATGTTTGTCTGTCTTTATACTTCTTTTTATGCTTATTTTATTCTTTATTTTTATTTTTATTTTCCTTTTTTTTGAATTTTTCCTTCTATTTCTTGTGTGAATATCCGTCTTTATAGTTGCGTGCTCATAAATTTGATAATATATACATGTTTGGATATTAGTATGTGAATGTGTTTGTCTTGTCATTTGAAAATTCCCTATCTTATTTGCCTTCTTATTTGAATTCAGACTTCCATGTATCAAATATACGTAACGATTTTTCATCAGCGTCGAACTTAACTAATAGATTGGCACTTCGCTAAGAACAATAGAATATATTTTTTCTCCTGGTTTCATTTCTGAATAATTTTATAATGATATTAAACTTTAGAATTTGACATTTGGAATTTTTGATTTAAATTTAATTGTGAAATTAAAACTTTATGTGTTATATTGATCTCTAATTTAATCTAATCTTAACTTTAATGCTTAATAGATTGTACTATATTGTCACGTTATTTTGAATTGCCATATACTTGTATTCTGATTGGTCATCATAGGTTACGTAACAATGTTTCCCCTACTGCGTGGTTGTTTTTTGAACTCTTAAAACCCTTTATTTTGCAATCAACAGCATCACTTGAAACAAAATTGCAATTTTTGTAGTGATGTTATAGCATGCATATGTTATAATTTTATATATATATATATATATATATATATATATATATATATAGCTCAATTAGAAATCATTTGAACATATACGGAAAACCATCAAACTACAACAACATACTCGTAGAAAATACAAGGATAATAGCCTCATTCTCATGTAAAAAAGACTAAAAATAATGGAAGCACTGATATGTTTTTTACTTTGAGATCCATTACACACTATTAGTCTTACCTAAATTTGTATCTCATATATATATATATATATATATATATATATATATATATATATATATATATATATATAAGAGATCCCTCTTTTATACAACCAAATTCGTGTATAATTATATTGGATATACGACTACATGCCTAAAAGGAAGTCTCCCGTTATATCTCTCTGATCATTGCTCAATTAGGTATCATTTAAATACACCCGGAATGCTATCAAACTCCAACCGCAACATACCTGTAGATAATACATATATAATAGCCCTATTCCATACGTGGTAATAGTAAAAGATTCTTGTAAGTGGATCAGGACGAGAATTTTTTTTATTTCGCGTATCAAATGTAAACATGAGCAGACATGAATGTACGTGAGAGATTCATGGAAGATTGAAGTTTAAATACAGTAAATTCGATCTTGCTAGCCGAACGCTCCTTCGTGGCCAAATCGGTAAAGGCACGTCAAGCTAAATGACGGTTCCGTATAGGATACATGGTTCGAATCCTGTCGGAGGACGAATATTTTCTGTGAAAATTTCTCGGACATTCAGGCCGGTAAATTATAAACAGAACATTTACATCAGGCCGGTTTATTATAAACAGAACATTTACTTAAATATTTGTATCTATAAAAAGAATGTTAAACATAAAAATGTCATAAAATATATATATTATAGATTTTTACATTTGAACGAAAAACAATTACCCACTACAAAGATGCATTTTTTGCTTCGATGCCTTACGTCCATCTCGATTGGTGGGAACTAAAAATGGTTATGGACAATTCTATTAAAAAACAAACCGCCTATGGTACGTCACTTCCTCAAAAACTCTGTAGAGAGAATCACCTTAAGAGGAAACAGAAAGGCTAAAAAAAAAGAGGGAGAAGAATGGAAAGAAAAATAAGTTACAGAATAAGATAATAGTTGTTTTGATGGCCGAAGTGCCCGCTAAAGTTTTTGATACTATGCAAGACATTTAAACCCACACGTTAAAAGGAGAGATAGAGAGGAGTAAAAGGTGAGGAGGGAGTAGAAAAAAAGGAAGGAGAAATGTAGAGATAGTTGTAGGGTAAGGTCATAGTAGTAATCGAAAAAGATTTCACCGGTGAAGCGACAGCTATTTTAGGTTAGAAACAAGGCTGAGTGACCCCAAGTTTAGGTTGGAGTTTCTGCCTCTTGTTTTTGAATAAACTTATTAAATAAATTAATAAAAGTATGTAAAATACGTAAGTTATTTTTAAAAATACTACAATGATTTTTTCAGAATTTAAGATGTAAGTAAAATGACATGGAAGGTGTGGAATGCTAATATAAATTTTCTATAAAAATTAAGCTTATTATCAAACTATATACCTTGTAAAATAAGTAGAGATATAAATGTAATTATCTGATATTATTGCTAGTATTGTATATGTGCATAAAACATTTTAGAGTTGTAATTTGGGATAGATCAGTAAAGGTGTATACGACAATATAAAATATATGAAGGGGGTCAGTTATAAGTTTGAAGGTTTAGCATGATTGTAATGTTAGATATTCAATGTGCCTACAAAAAACAGTTGTTTCGGACCTTTGATTTAATAAATGACTATTCTTGAAAACCTTACTAATACATATTTTTCTTGCAGACATAAGAAACAAGATTCTTTCAGAGATCCGCAGGTTCTGGCCTGTTTGATGATTTTCCACTTAACCGTAAGTGTTTTGTTTTCTTCAGTTTCCAGAAATATTTAGAAAGCAAAGTCATGTTGAATTTGTTTCCATTTGTAAAAGAGGATATCTGGTTATAATATCACTTCTTAAAATCATTCCTAGTGGACCCAACATACAGTTTTATATTATTGGGGTTTTCAGTTGATGAGATAGAACACATATATATATATAATCCATTGGCTGTCGACTCACAACGTGAATATGACCATCACTGACATGTCCAACCTATCATCTAAACTCCCCCACAACACTGCATTCATCGGCTGTGGCTCATAAAGCCAGCCATCGATCCGCGTTTCTTGTCACATATGTGGCATATCAAATCATCTTCGGGTGGTGAAAGTTGACTTTGATCATCATTACTTCCAATGTGCCTTTTCATATGCCTTGTCAGACCCGACCTGAACTTGCACGACCTAGTGCAGATCGGGCATTCAAAGTATGCCATTACAAAATCGTTATATGCAATAGACTGTTGGTGTAATTTCTGGTGACTGAGCAGACCTGTTTTTGACAGACATATCCGATTGTATTGGGCACATGGCCAGTTGGGCACCTCACGGCAATTCAGGAATCCCTTCTGAACCCCTCTCTTCAGTTCTGCATATTTTTGTGATGCCTCATGGAAGATCTTGACACCATCAACAATACCAGCTTCTTCAGGAAACCTGGTCTTCAGCTGGAGTCTCCCAGTTATCCTGTATAGTGGCTCATTAAGGCAATCTTTCTAACGAAGTTTCAGATATTGCTGCGGTCTTTTTCCCATTTCCAATTCTCCATACATTCTTTTGGAATTCTGTCATCCGCCATACGGATATCATGGTCCGTTCATCGCAATCTGTGCTTGTGTATAAGTACTTCCACAGAGAGTTAAATGGCCCTTTGTAGAACAACAGTATCAAAGGTGTGAGACATCCAGTGGATTTCAAGAATATACATACATACATACGACAGGGTTTGAAATAAAATAGTGGAAAAAAGACAGTTTGCTCCTGCTCTTATCAACAACTTAATATCCGTCAAATTCTTTCTTTTCTAACATGTGTATATGGCTGTAGAGTAAAAAAATGATTAGCTTGTTTTTTTCCTAGACTTATTGATAATTATTTAACTTTGTTGTTTCTATCTACTTATATCAATCACAAAAAATGAGTTTAGGTAAAAATGGCACAAGGGAAATGAGAGGTAAAAATGGACACCGGAAATGAGAGTTAAAAATGGCACAAGGGAAATAAGAAGTAAAAATGGACACCGGAAATAAGAGTTAAAAATGGCACAAGGGAAATAAGAGGTAAAAATGGCCACCGGAAATAAGAGTTAAAAATGGCACCAGGGAAATAAGAAGTAAAAATGGACACCGGAAATGAGAGTTAAAAATGGCACAAGGGAAATAAGAGGTAAAAATGGCCACCGGAAATAAGAGTTAAAAATGGCACAAGGGAAATAAGAGGTAAAAATGGGCACCGGAAATGAGAGTTAAAAATGGCACAAGGGAAATAGGAGGTAAAAATGGCCACCGGAAATGAGAGTTAAAAATGGCCACCGGAAATGAGAGATAAAGATGGCACAAGGGAAATGAGAGCTAAAAATGGCCAACGGAAATGAGAGCAAAAATAGCCAAGGGAAAGATGAGGTAAAAATTGTCAAGGGAAATGAGGGGTAAAAAATGGCACAAGGGAAAATAAAAATAAAAATGGCACAAGAGAAATGAAAGGTAAAAATTGCACAAACGACGAAAATCCCGTTTATTTTTTAAAGACCTAGAAAAATCATATAATTACAAGATTTCATTGTACCTTTCGAAAATTATTAATAATTAGTAAAATTATATTTTAAAGTTTTTTATTCATTTTTTTTTTTATTTTGTAAAGGAAGTAATGCAAGGATACGTCTCCTATTCAACCTATACAGCAAGGCGATTCTGAGAGAATTGGAAGCCCTGCCGTAATTTATTAATGGCGGCTACAACCTTAACATAAGATACGCAGATGACACAGTACTGATAGAAGACACGGAAAAGAAATTACAAAATCTCCTACAGAAGGTAGCGTCGGAGAGTGATAAGAAAGGACTAACTACGAGAAGACAGAATGCATGGTCATCAGTAAGAGGAAGAGCCCGAAATGCGATTTGCAGCTAGGAAACACTAGAATCAAGCAAACGTGGAAGTTTAAATATCTGGGAAGCGTCTTAACAGAGGACGGTAATTGCGACACTGAGATCTGTAGACGTACTGGGATGGCCAAGGACGCATTCCAAAAGCTGGGCAGAATATTGCGAGACAAGAGGATTTTTTTGGTAAAAAAAAGAAAAAAATACTGAACTGTTACGTGACATCTGTCCTTCTTTATGGCAGAGAAAGTTGGACGATTTCCTCAAAGATGAAGAAGAGACTCGAGACGACTATGGTTCTAAAAAAGGACGTTAATGATATCATTGACCAAGCGATGAGGTCTTAGAGAGGATGCAAACAAGGAGGATGCTTATGCTTAATATCAGGAAGAATCAGCTGAAGTTTCTGGGACACATGATGAGAAAGGAGAGCCTGGAGAATCTGATACTCACGGGTTGAATAGAGGGAAATAGAGACAAGAGAAAGCAGCGCGTGACATACCTGGCGAGCTTGAGCAGGTGGATGACAGAACGTGGTATGGGGGAGGAAGCAGAGGGAAGGAACTTCCTGAGAGCTGCAAAGGATAGAGGTAGGTGGAGAGCCATGATCGCCTACGTCCTGAAAGGACTTGGCACATAAAAAGAAAGAAAGGTATTTTAGAACTGATAGATTAATTGATACGCTTTCTGTGGATTATCAACCCTCTTGACGTTATTTAAAACCAGAAAATATTTTTAGATTCTAAGAAATTTTATTTTTTGGAAATAATCATGGTTTTGTGATACAATTCTTACTAATGAACCCATAACTTAAGAGAGATGTTAATTCCTACTTTTACCAAAGGTATTTGCGCATAAGTGAATATAAGGAACTCAACGGGAATTGGAACTCGGCACTCCGATTAACAATTCCATTATCCATTACATCACCCGAACATCCAAGCTTAGATTACCTGCCATTCCCAAGCGGTTACCCATCAAGGACCAGGCTCGACTCAACTTCGGGAATTGGTGTTTCAACATTTTGTGATCGTAAGCCTATTTTAGATTTGTCATCGAATTAAAATATACATGCGCACACGCAAACGTACATACATACAAAATTTGAATGAAATTGGTCGGAAATCTTTGTCGCGAGGGCTAACCTCTGTGTAACAGAAATAGAATGTGGCTCTTTAAAGTCATTTTTATGACTCCTGTATTTGATCTGGATATATTTTCTAATGTAGCATTTTAAATGATGTAGCATTCACTAGTTCTGGTTCAATAAAAGCAGTGCCAATCAAAAAGTTTCAAATAAACAAACATTTTCTTGTTTATAATAAAAACAATATATTCTCATAAAAGTTGCAAATTTTGGAAACAGTAAGTATGTGAGCGTATGTGCGGCTTTATGTATGAGCGCTTGTAAATGCTTGGTGCTTCTGGTAAAATTACTGACATGCTGGGTGGCAGCTGTTCAGAAACAGAACAAATGAGGGGAAAGCGGTCTCCTTTCTATACTAATACGGCGTGACTAAAGTCACGTGACTATATGTCTAAGGGAGGCAATCCACTTCTGCCACTTATGCTCATGCTTATTTTCATTTATATATATATATATATATATATATATATATATATATATATATATATATATATATATATATATATATTCATTTATTTATTTTATTGTTTATCGTTTTCAGTTCTACAATGGACAATAATTTAGATTTTAAATTTGATCATCTCAGCGAAGCGACGGAGACCGAACTGGTAAAAATAAAAACAAACATCATAGAAATCTGAATGAAGTTGGTTAGTTTATGCATCTAGCTACGCTGGATAAAAAAAGATTAAATTTAAAATTAAGCATCTCGAGCGTATACAGTGTTTTCTAGTACAACACTTAAATTAATAAAGTCTAGGTACCATCGAAGAAAGTTCAGCAGGACAATTATCATGAAAGTATTTATGGAAAAGGTATAAGAAAGCAGCGGTGAGATAGGGACTGAAGCCGAGATGCCAGGTCAGGACCAATAACATTGCAGGTTCTTTTTTGGATTTAAACTCTAAACTTGAAGAGCTAGTATTATATTGATCGGGAAAATCAGCAAATCCTGGGAAGATGATGTCCAAGCGGAACTTGCTTCTTATTAATGGAATACGAAGATAATAAGGACGCTTCATCCTTCCGTACGTGGCATGACGGGACCCAGTTACAAAGGTCAGAGTCGGTGAGATCAATGAAGTGTTCTTTTACTGCATTCACGTACGTCCAGATCACGTGATACAATGACAAAATGTCACTTGTCAAGGAGATCACGATAGAGAGGCGAAAGGTTTGCAAAAATCTTGTCTGTAGAAAACGGGTTGTACGGTGGAAAATAATGTCTCACCCACAAGTCTTTGTAGACACTTTTGAACTCTATCAAGGCAGGTAAGTGAAGACTTGGTAGCTCCAGACCAGATATGGCATCAATACTCCATTTTTGATTTGATGTGGTTTTTGTAAATGTAGAGTATAGCAAAGGAAGTCTGATACTTACTAGAACAATACAAGGATCTACCCATATTTCCAACATCTTTAGTAATATATAGATCATATAGTAGTTTCTCCTACAAAGCAGAACGCAAGTTCAAAGCCTGTCGCAGAGCACAATTTTCTTTATTAAGTTTTTTCGAATACGCAGACTGGTAGGCATAATACGCACTATTAAAAAAAACGGGGCGTCTACTCAAACACGGTTGTCCACTAAAAATAACGTTTGAGGTAATAAAAAATGTCGGATTAAAAATAAAAATCCATTAATTTTTTAGATATATATGTGTGTGTGTGTGTGAGTGAGTGAGTGTATGCACGTGTGTGCGCCATGACTTCGCGTTATACTATTTCAAACATCCAGCTTCGCAAACAATACAATGATATAGATAAAGGAATTCTAACTGCCACACAGACACCACATTATTCTTGATAATGACTGTGATGGTCGAAAGTACTTGAACAAAACAATAATAAAATATGAACTTCGTACAGTTTATCCACATTTTCAAGCACAATACTCAACACCTTAGTTGAATATTGGAAAAATATAATAAGAAATTAAACAAACAGAACTTGTCGGGTTTTTTAATCAAACTTGTTTGGATGAATAATTGCTGCCTAAATGTAACTAAAATATACAATATATACAAATTTTTCGAATTCACTTTTATACATTAAAATTGTAAGTATTCGCTTATCTGTGACTCAGTGTTCCAAAACCTCGCTTTTTTAGGATTTAAAGAATGGTGACTGTCGTCAGACGATCTACTAACCTTTCACACAGGAAAGAGAGAGAAGTTTATTAGCTTTATTTTTCTTTTCCTAGCGCCGAATGTCAGTTGGATAATTGAAACTAATCAGAGACAACATTTTGTCATCGTATCACGTGATCTGGACGTACGTGAATGCATTAAAAGAACTTTTTTTGTCGAATTCTTCTGCTGTCGACAAACAGACCCCGTCGCTGACTCCGTCTCACTCCTTTTCTCCATGTATCCCATTCCAAAATACAATTACCGAATGTATTTACAAGATGGGTGTCCGCTTTTCGTTCTGAGATAGAACCCAAAACACGAAAATAACATTTAAATAAACAAAAGCAAAAACAAGTAAATTGGGTTTCGAATCGATCGACAGGTCTCTGCGACTCGAAAGACCTTTCCTGCACCGTCAGTGATATTGATTTATACGAGGACACAGATCGATGGGACAGAACACTGATTTACGACATTTCGTGTTTTGTGTGGCACCACCAAAATTTGACAGGACATACAGAGCATAGAAATTAGTTGCAGAGGACATCGTACATAACAGTTCGATAAATACACGGTTTTTATTCATTTACTCAGTTTCTAACTACGTATGTGTATGGCTGTAAGACAATGAACAGCATGAGACTGAAGTTAAGCAACGTTTAATGTGGTTAATACTTTTAAGGATGATCTTCGGAATATTCCAGATAATGTCACGAGAAACTTGTACGTTGTTTGCATCCGAGAAAAATTTAAAAACAACTGGCCTCACTTTGCGACGGAAGGTAAGCAATGCAGACTCAGATCATAAGGAGACATTTTATTTTTAATCCTTTCACTCCACGTAAGGCAATGAAGTCACTAAGATGCATTTGGTTACTGAGTGTGGGTTAATATGAGAAAAAGAAAACATTATTAAGGAGAGAGAATAACAAAAATACAGTAATTAAGAAGACAGAATATAGAGAAGAAGCTGGATGAAGAAACTGGGAAAAGTTCCCCAAGCGGAAAGTTCAAAAGAAGAAACTGTTAACCTAGAACTTGCGGTTACATCTAGCCATTTTATCTGTAAGATAATACCTTGCCTCCAATCCCGTATTACGCCTAAATTCATCAAGTCTAGACACCATTTGAATAATTACCATGAAAATATTTATAGAAAAGGCACAAGAAAACTTACGTTATGGTGCTGCGAAAGTGATTAAAATCGAGATGCCAGGTCATGACAAATAACATTGCAGTTTCTTTTATGTATTATACCAAGAATCTCTAAATACATAGCAGAAGCACCAAACCAGATGAGACAGCAATATTCAATGCAGAGACAAATGGTAGACTTATAAATCCGTAAGATGCAAATAAATAAATAAAAACATTTATTTTATAAATATCTGCTGCTGACTAGTTTAAATTCATTAAACAGACACAATACCAGAGAACCGAATTGGTATAAAATTCATGTACAGTGCTTTTGGAGACAGATCCCTAACTAATTCATCTCGATATCTGACAATAATTATATAAGTATTTAGACTAGATCAAACTCAGCACAAATAACATTCATGGAACACAGTGATTGCATAAATTAACAATAGTTGAGAGAACAATTCGTTTGCCAATACACCGTGTGTGTTTGTTTACCAATACGCCATATTTATTGGGCTAAATAAGCTCACAAAGCCATGAAGCACAAAGCATCTAGTAGAAAATCATTGTCTGTCTGTCTCTCTCTCTCTCTCTCTCTCTCTCTATATATATATATATATATATATATATATGTCACTACTTTCCAGCACATGGTACAAGTGATCAATTTTATAAATACTATACCATCAACATTTTGAGTGCGATTCAGTAATGTAATCAAGCATTCAAAGAAAAAATCGGACAGTATATATGGAAATGAGCATAGACAGGCACATACAAGAGGCACATACAAGAAGCACATACAAGAGGCAATGTAATTAACGAAGCCGGTTAGAAATATGGCTAAGACTATTTTTGTTCGCTTTGGAAGGTTTTCTTTGGAAACTCGTTTTCTCCTTTCTCGCATTTTGTCCTTTAGCCGGGTATCTTCAAAGGAATGTCTCTATCGTTGGCAGAAAAGAAAATGCGTAAATGAGCATTTGAGCAAACTTACACGTCCAAAGCATTAACGAAATCTAATATTCGAGGAGAAACTGAAACGTTCTCAGCGCGATCCGCTTTCTAAAATCTGATCGAACAATATAATTATTTTTATTTATTCATTTATTTTGCTAAAAGTGCTTCTTGTTTGGGCCAATGACTTTATAACATACTCCTCATGTATATATGTGTGCACATGCGGGAGAGGGAGTCAGTTAGTGAGAATACAAGAGCATCTCAGTTACCTTTCAAAAACTTATCGATAAATCTCGGGTGCTTAATAAAACGGGTGACCGTAATAAGAGGAGAAGTTGGACAAAATCAGAAAATGTTATAAGCAAAAGTAGAACTCGGCGAGAAAAATGTGAAAATCGATTAGAAGTGGTGAGTTCAATAAATGATTAGGAAATGATTCAAAACAAGTCTTTCAAACTATAACAAGACCCCAAAGAAAATAAGACTACAAATAAATGTCCATCAATATCTTCAAGTCGACCGATTTAAGAAAATCGAAAATATTTCAATAAACTCTTGGTAACGTTACAATATAAATAGACTTAGCATAATGCTATAAGCATGGAGTCACACAGTAATGACAGAACTCACAACTCAGTCGTAAATGATCTAGCAAAACAAGCTTGCTAACCATTACAGAACGCCAACGCGCTCCTTGAATGTTGCGTACAGTGGCCGATGTTCCCAAGCGGTTCTCCATCTAAGAACTGATGCTGCCAATGTTATTTGACTTTAAGCACATAACAATTTAAATAAATATCCAAATTTAATAAGATCCTAATAAGTTCCATATAATGATTAACAAGCTTGTCTCGTTATTTACATTATTCGGACTATTGTCCTCATCTTTGTCGCCATATTTATCACAACGTTTCGGCCGTTGTACGCACCGGCCTTCTTCAGGTGGTTGGAATTTCGAACTGAACCCTTTATTTCACTCACTGGGGTAGACTGTTCTAGTTCCACGTGCCATGTTTGATGGATGTCAGTTATTAGTTATCTCCTACTAATTTCCCTCTGAAAGTTCTCCACTGCCTTAACCGGGTATTGAACACACACTGTTTGGGTCCCGTCACTGGATCTAACCAACGCCTTTATCCACTGTGCCATGTGTCCTTTTTTTTTACTAAGATGAGGATATCGTCAACATATCTTAGGTAGATGGAGAGTTTTTAAAAATTACTAAATATATTATTTTTATGATTAGCCATATAAAAGTTACTAAAAGTTGGGCCCAGAAACGATCCCATGGAAATACCATCACGTTGTTCATATATATTGTTTTGTGGTCAAAGAATGGAACTTCGGTAGTACAAATTGAAAGTAATTTGCGTAATATGTTAGGTTTAATTTTTAATAGATTAGTGTATATATTTGTTATAACTATGTCGATCGTTTCTCTAACTGGGACATTGTTGAATAGATTTTCAACACCAAGTGAGGCTATGGTTTCATTATCAGGTTTTGTGGTTTCATGATTTGGATTAATTCAAGGGTTGATTTGATGCTGTATTGACTATGGGATGTATAGTGTAATAAGTTGTTTAATGATTGATTTGTTGGTAAACAGGAGTGGGGATTTGGGGTATAATAGGGCGGAGAGATAAGTTTGGTCTGTGTGTTTTTATGGTTCCATAAATCTAACCTGGTTTATAATCAATTATTTGGGGAAATTTTGAATTGTCTTGTTAGGTATTATTGGCTATGATTAGTTTGTTGATTTTTAATTTCAATTGGTTATAGGATTCCTGTAACTTTTTGAAATTTGGTGTGGTTATCAAGTGTTTGTTCTATCTTTGTATTATAATCAGATTTGTTTAAAAGTACGAAGATGTTTGATTTGTCTGCTTTCTTGACAATTATATCCGGACATGTACGTAACTCCTTGGCAGCGATTTTTAATGGCTTGGTTAGTAGTTTAGAAGAAGTTTTCAGTTTGTCATGTCTGTCTTTATTAAAAATTAAAACCAATACTTAACAAAATTAATTATGAATATAGTACAAATGTTCTGAAATGCTTGTAGTATATAGTTCTTTAGAAATATTTACGTTAAAACTAAACAGTTTAAAAAAAAAAAAAAAACAAGCAAATTATAACCTTCTAACAAAAATTCAATTTTTAACCAAGTTACCTCCCTTACATAAAAATTTAATACAACATGAAAAAAATTTAAAATCAACTGTTGTGACTGCGCATGACTGGAATTGTTAATGATTTAAGCACAAAATCCAAAATTTATTTCGGAGCAATACAATTATTCGTCTTAGCCATCATAACCCTGAAGATGGTATTGGAATATATCAAAAATATGCGGGAAAATAAAAATGAATAAATATAATCATGGTACCTTTCTTGATCTCTTTAAACATGAAACAAAGCTTATATATACATACATACATATATATATATATATATATATATATATATATATATATATATATATATATATATATATATATATATATATATATATATATATAACAAGTATGTAATCGTACAAAGCTAAGTTAAAAGCAATGAACCGTCCACTGGAAAATACTAGCCATTCAAATAATGATAAAAAACACGTGCTTTGTAATGTAAACAAACTCTCTGATCTTTCGCCAAGCAATATTTAAATGGAAAAATCTGTATAAGAGAATCAGAAAAACGATATGCTGCATATTCTCAGACATAAGCTTTTTTAAACCGAACAGCGTAACATTATAACAAAACTTTGAAGAACAATGGATAAAAATGAGAAAACATATATCTACAGGTAATTTAGAAAATAAAAATAAATTCAGATGAAGCAAGGGAAAAAGAACAACTGATTTTAGTTAATCCATCTTAGCGTGTTGTTGCAGACCTCGACGAACAGGCTGAGTAGATTCACATGTAGAACAATCTAAATTACACTTGGAAAAAATGTTTTATGCCTTCCACCGCCCAAATATATTTAGGTATAAAAACACACTTTTGTTTTCGTCTTGGGTATCTCCTTCTCAAATTACAAAAACTACAAAGTGTATGTTTTTTGACAGACAAGTTGGCTTCGATTTCGTCCCTGAAGTTAGAACTTGGAAAATATTTTAGCTTTTTATGCAAAATACCTATTTTTTTAGGAGCATCGCAACAAGCAAATCGACATTAGAAAATGCCCGTATGTCACACTTTTCTTGGATGATTCAATAACTAAGTTACACTTGCATATCGCAAATGATCTATGCTCTAGCCTCGAGGCAAATACAGCGTCGTTTAAATAAATTGATATATTAATAAAAAAAAATTAAAACTAAAACTAAAAAACACCTATGAATATTGCCCTGAAGTCAATACCATAAATTTAGTATGTGTATCAACAAGCGATAATTATGCTGAAATAAAGGAAAAAAGACGATCATTATCCGATGTTTCCATTTGTCCATCTTTGCATGTCCTATGAGTGTCAAATTCTTCAAGCCGTCTTTCCTCGTTATATTTCAACAGTCTCTTTCTGATTCTAAATAAAAGTGTCTTTTTTCTTTACTTTTTTCCTTGAAACGTCCTCATTAATCATATACTCTGTCCAAGGTATTCTCATTCATCTGTAGAAACACATTTCTATTGGTTCAAATCTACACTTCATCAGTGAGGATATGCCCAATATTCACAACTATATACGATAATTAATGTTACATAGCAGTTCAGTAGTCTCTTTTCTTTGATTCTAAATGAAATTATCCTGTTTCTTAATTCTTTGCTTAACTTTTGGAAGTCAACTTTCGCTGTTCCAGTTTGCTTTATATTATGTTTCTTAATACTTTGTTAAATATATATCATTGACATAGACTGACGTTAGATGGAAATAAATTTGGAACCAGCGTTATAGCAATTTCTTTTTAATAACTTCACCCCCAAGTAAGGCGATAAAGCCACCAAGACGCCAGGGCGTACTGAGAATAAAAGAAACTGGGAAAATTTTGAGGAGAGAGAGGACATTAAGAACAGTATTCAAGGAAACCAAAGATTACAACTGACGTTAGATTTAAATATTTGTAGATCGTAGTTCACGTGAAAGAAAAAAGCTGGAAGAAATACCAACAAGCGAGAAGTAGGGAGTTAGGCTTACACTTAGCAACTTCAAGAATAAAATGAGACCTAGCTGTCAATCTAGTAATGCGCTTAAATTCGTGAAGTTGTACCAAAGAGGAAATTTCATCAGAACAGTTGCCATGAAAGTATTTATTGAAAATGCATAGTGAAGCTGCGTTACGCCGGTGGGAAAGTGACTAAAACTCAGACGCCGGATCAGGTCCGATGGCATTGCCTTTTCTTCTTTGGATTCTGTCAAGAATCTATGGAGATCAAAAGGAATTTTGCTAATGGATCCGAATCTCTTTTCTGTGATAAGAAAATAACATTTAATTTAATATCTACTCATTGAAACAGAATGTTTATGGACAACATTTTTGCAGATACAGAATTAACATAACATCAGAAAATTCATAAAAAAAACTAATATATACGAGAAAAATTAAACGCTTTGTTCAAAGTATATTCAACCCACATCATCTAAACATCAATATGAAAGTAGTAAAAATATTTCATGCTAGAAACATCAATAATGGAATTTTTATGTGTACATCTTTATAAGTAAACTTAGTAAAAGATTTTCTGGTTGACAACAGAAGAATAACAGTAGTTAATAATGTAGGGCGCCTACTGTAGTGAGATGTCTCGAAAGCTAGTCTCGTTGACCAATTCACGAGAACAGTGAGTTCGATCTTCTCTGGACTATAGCATTGTGTCTTATTTTATGTATATGTCCCTTCAGGACGTTGGTGATCACGACTCTCTACAACTTCTTGTCTTTTTTACGGTATTTTTTTAACTCTTTACCATCCACCTTTGTCCCTGTTCCACTGTCCATAAACACAAATTTGTTGTGTTAACCTTCGTTTCCCTTAACTCTCTTGCCTTTAATATTAAATTCACTGGGTTCCTTTACTCATTATATGTTGCAGGAATGTCACCTGTCTCTTTCTGATTGTAAATATAATTTTTCTTATTGTTCATATTTGCCATACAACTTCTTTGCCGCTCACAGGTTCTGTCGAAAGCATTCTCAGTAGCTTTTGACCCTTCTTTGTGATTATTTTGCCATCTACTGACACAAACCAATTAACTAGGTTACACATTGTTTCCCCTTGCTTCTCTTACCATCTGTGTCTCTTGTGAGTGTTAAATTCTCCAAGCCCCTTTCCTCATTATGTATCTCAATAGTTTCAGCTGCTTATTTCTGTTATCATCAGTCCCGTTGTAGATCTTAAAAGTTCCTTGTAGTCTCTATATTCTGTTCATAGTATTCTGAGTATTCATCGATAGGACCACATCCCAAGTCGTTTCAAGTTTCGTTTTCATCCCTGAAAAGTTTGGCCAGCTTTCACCACTATAAAGGAGATTAGATATTACATAGCAGTCCAGCACACTTTTCTTTGTTTTTAGGGGCATTTTCCTACCTCTTAATATTTTTCTTACTTTCTGGAAGTCATCTTTCGCAGTTGCTATTCTCCTTTAGATTTCTATACATTGTGTTTTGGTGTCTACTACACTTTCCATATAGTTAAGTTTCTGTATCTGGTTGATTTTAACGTCCCTAAGACATCACACCTTAGACGATCAAGCATTCTCTCGTCTTACAGTTAATAGTCAGTTATTTCTTGTTACTTCCCTTTACTATCTTTACCCACAATTTCTTTCAGTCTTCTGAGTTTACCATCTGTCTACGTAGACCAGTTTGCTTGAGTTCGATACTCACAGGATGCTTCACTGCTGTAGCATTGTCTTCTTCTTCTTTTATATACCATGTCTTTTTAGAACATGAGCGATTATAGCTCTCCACAACTGCCTCTATTTTGGCACACGAAATGTTGTCCCTCTAACATCCCTTGCTGTCCTGTTGTCATCTATTCACCCAAATTCAAAGTAGATTACCCGCCTTCAAGATATATTTTGCCTTCACTATATCCTTTGAATTCTAAATTATCCAAACCTTCTTTCCTCATTATAAGTACCGGAAATTTCAACTGACCCTTTTGATTATAGGTATCAATTTTCACGTAGGTCTATTTTCTCACAGGTTTAACGAGGTTTAGTAAATAAAGGTACCTTGCGTTACGTGTCGACTCTGGATTCTAGTGATCTATCGGCAATTCCTCTGTATGGTTCACACGCTGCATCAATAGTCTGAATCAGCGATAGACAGTTTTCTTCAGGCTTCCTTTCACTCATTTTATTTTGGAGGGGAGCAGAGTAGGTATCTTTTCTTGGAGGAAACGAGTGAAAACTGATATCAACGAATCGGCCAGCTACTCATCCTCTCCACATGGTTACTTGTCTCCCTGCTGAAATCTGGGAGAAGACAACATCAGAGTTCTTGACTTCTCTCCTTCTTCAACCGTACTGCCGGGTTTCGCGCATTTTTTCGGTTTTATGCTAAAACATAGACAAAGACAATCCATCACTCTCATGATTCCAGACCCACGAGCTTCAAACACCCGCATTCATTTCGGGTCATCAAAGTTCTAATCAGTACAATAGGGATTGCTATTTTTGTCTAGCCTACACATTTTGTAACTCGTGATCGAATTTAGAATTGTTTCGTAGACAATTACTGATGAAGTTCGTTCGCCGCTGGACTTCCACAAGTGTGGTTTTGTGTCCCACAATTATTGATGGCGTGAGTTCGCCACTTCCACAAGTGTTGCTTTGTGTCAGACAATTGTAATGAGTAATATTTAATAGTACATATCTGAAAGACCCTTGCTGGATGCCAATCGGTTTCGTCAATGATGGTTATTCCTGGTGTCATTAGGCGTTTCGAGCATATAAACCTTCATACCACCTCTCGGCAGGCGACCTGACAAGGAGCGATCACACCCTGGTCAGCTCCCCGGTCACGTTATTTTGGAATTCCGTCAATGAAATTTGGTTTTACAGTTCCTGCGTTTCGGCCTGTTTAATTATTGTCTTTGAATGTACCATAGTTATTGTTAATAACTGATCTTTAATAGGGCAACAGAAAACTACTTATAACTATGGTATTTTAAGAAAGACGATTATTTCATAAAAATATTATATGCATTTATATTGGCTAAAAGTTAAGGCAAAATAAAGGACAACTTGTTTGGATACAAACCATTTTAAAATACACTGTAACCCTCTACCTCGAGTGACTCTAGGGCCTTGTACTGAGTGAACATTACTGTAAATAAATGAAGCAATTGAAAGTTTGTATGTATTTATAACAAAGTCCTGTTGTCTATCTGCAGCACACTTTTAACGTCACTATTATCAAGTCATCAAAACTTCGAAGTGTCTAAATGAATAATCTCAAGAAACCTAGTTCAAAATACTTATAACTATGGCTTTTTAAAAAACACACAATTATTTCATAAAAAATACTATAATCCTTTTATATTGGTTACAAAGTTAAGACAAAAGGAAAGGACAACTTATTTGGATACAACCATCTTAAAATATTTTTTCTCCATGTTACTTTACCTACACTAGAAATTTTAAAAAGAAAAATGAAACTTTTAGAAATTTTTTAAACTTCAGAGTAAAATTTATTCAGTTTATTTTTTGACCTCTTAGAAAAACAAGATTATCAATCCTTTAAAATTTGGAGTCTAAAGTATTATCCATATATGAAACATATTTTTCTGTATTTTCTAGCTAACGGAGAAACACCGTTTGGCAGAAAATATCGGTTTTTTCGATACAATACGTTTATTTTAGTTTGTGCGAGACAATTCCGGTTCAATAAATCAGCGTATCTGATTTCGGGTTCTTTCGAATCTTACATGATTTATGCCTGGTTATTGACCAAAACGTTACAGTGCAAGAAACGCTCACAGTACGTTCCGTAAATGTTATGCATCTTCACGTCAGCTTATGCGTTTGCTTTTTCCGGAATCATCTCACTTCTGCGATGTAACTTTCCAACAGTTAACGACAATAGTTAATGTTCCGGGTTTTCAGTTGCAATCTTCGGAACTTCAGTCGTTTTGGAATGAAATGATATGATGACTGTAAATTTTCCCAGACAACTTGACCTGCATGGAGAAAATGAAACTATTGTTTACATTAAAATTAACATTTTTTTACTTACTTTTAAAGTAAAAACTTTGAATGAATTTTATAATGAAATTTAAAATTTAAATTTTTTATTCCGTTTCACAATCTAGAATATTCTAAAGGTGATGTCAATTTTACTGACTTTGTTTTGCTTTTACATCTATACATTTACGCAGGAGTAACTTACTTAAATTATAATCACATTTTTTTTTTCATTTTATCATATATTTTTCTGAGGAAATAACATATTATTTTCTTTTGTCCATTTCGCCCAGTGCTACTTTCCTTCTAAATATTTTTTTCACACTCGGGTTCATGTGACAGTTATGTGCCACGAGTGATACACGCATAGGCGATCTTTTTTCCCGCAGTAGGTTGCCATTTCTTTCTGCGGTAGACCAGTTGCCATCCAAGGCTATAGAACCCGGCATGTTCTACTATTTACCCATAGCTGGAGGGAGAAGAAGCGGATTTTATTGAAAACCAGTTGAGATAATTGTTCTGTGTTTTCCAGTTTGTTTTTTTTTTTGGTGGGGAGGGGACACACAAAGCTCTAGATCGTTGTAAGAAAGCATTCATCATCGTCTGTTATTATTTATTATTAATTATTTCATGCCTTTGTTTGTTCGCACCAGATGCCAAGCGGCAAGCGCTGGTGTCAGGATGATAGTAAAAAGTCTCCAGAACTTTTCTGGGTATCCTTGCAGATTTCATTTCAGCCGTGGCCAGGACAGTTTCAATTCTTTCCGGAATGTCTAACTCGTATAATATCGATTCTCGTGTCTTTGTTTCGCTTCAGTTTCACCAAATATACTGACGGAAAATCAGATTGTAGTTCATTGAATACGTGCTTCAATTTACTCATGATTAAATGTAAAGCTCGATTACAGTAATTGATCACATAAACAAATCAATACGCGCACAAGTTCCAGAGTAAGTGGTATATTAACAAGAGTGTTACCTCAACACACACTGCATATCCTTCTGGGACGTTAACAGAGATATGTATTCAATGCTTGTATACGATCGTACAGATGGCGAATACCATCTTGCGGAATATTATTCCACGCCGCTTGCAGAGGTTGATGCAACGCAGCAAGTCTTATAATTGAGCAAAATGAACAATCTAACCGTCGTCTCATCACATCCTATGCGTATTTAATAGACGAAAAGTTTTGGCTGGTGTACAAACCAAGGAATTTATAGAAAATCTTGAAAAATATGTTGAGCAGCAGCATCCGAACGGGCATTATTCTGCTAGAACTGCACACCGCCTTCTTGTTGCAGAAATAGCAACAGAATAGTTTGAACAGTTTCTGGGTGTAGATGGTGTTGTTCAAACACCAAATATGAGAGAGAGATGTAACGTATGTCACTCTCCACAGTGCTACCAATGGTTTGGCATGTGTGTCGTGGTCGGATAGAGTATGGAAAATAGGCTGTAACCTTCACACTTGAGGACTACCAACAGCAACGATAGATACAATCGATAGCACATGTAATTTGGAGAAAAAATAATGACATAATGAAGATGCTAACATTCAACACTACTTCAATACTACTCCATCAATTCTGGAAAGAGCGATAACAGCTACTGGGCATGAAAAATCTATTTTCCTGAAAAATTCTTAAGAAACAGGAACATTTTTAATTGTATTAACAAACAGGAAAGTTTTAAGAGTATTTAACTGTTATATAATATCGGCCTTGGGCAATCTTATCTTAGATGAAGAAAAGGCTTGTGGTTCTAAAGAAGGATGCTGAGAATGCCATGGACTGGACATAGTGATTTTCCAAGCGTAGCTTAGATGTGGCACAAGGCCGAAAGTATGGGGCACCCAGTGCGGATCGAACTCACTACTCAGTCGTAATTGTTCTAGCGAGACAAACTTGCTAACCATTACACCGCCTCGAGGTGCCCCAAATGAACTGGATATATGGGCAACGACAAAGTATTAGAGAAAATGGAAACAAAAAGGAACACTTATACTTACCATCAGGAAGAAGCAGTTAAAATTTCTAGAGCACATAATGAGGAAAGAGGGCTTCGAAAATTTGACACTCACAGGACATATTGAAAACAAGAGAGATAGCAGATAACAGCGCTTAACCTACCTAGCAAGCTTGTGTAAATGGGTGGCATTCCAAGTGCTGAGCAAAGTAGTAAGAAACAGAAACATTTCGCTAGAAAAGAATACTGAACTGTAGTATCAGTCCCTCTAGATGGCAATGAATGCTGAACAATCTCCTCATGATGAAGAAGAGACTTGAAGCAAAAGTAATGCGGTTCTTCAGAAGGATGCTGAGAGTACCAGGGATCAAACATGTGAACAACGACGAAGCTTTAGAGAAAATAGAAACAAAAAGGACACTTATACTTAATATTAGGAAGAGGCAGTTGAATTTTCTAGGAAAGACGGATTGGAAAATTTGATACTCATAGGACAGATTGTAGACAAGAAACACAGAGGAAAACAACACATAATCTGTCTAGTGAGCTTGTGTAAACGTTGAGGTGAGATAACAAAAAGATAAAATTTGTTAAGAGGACAAAAAATTATGGAGAGCCATAATCGCCACTGAAGTGACAATGCACATAGGAGAAGAACCCGGTTATTAATTGGTCATTATCATAGAGTAACACTTTTCACTAATAAATTACGATTAATACATGCAAACAAAATATTAAATGAGGAACAAATGTAATATCATATTGCCCTACCTTACAACTAAATCTGAAAGCGCTTCATCAACAGGAAACATTTTCTCATTTTTTTTTTTTTTTTTTTTTGCACAGGTTTCCACAATCCTTTCAGCAGTGTGGAGACACTGTGTGCTGGCATTGTTCCGCTCAAGCAATCATCTATATCTTTTTAACCATAAACTCTCGGGGTCATTCTCGATATTTCAAAGTTTATTAGCCCAATGCCGTGTTCATATTTCCAATTTTATTAAATTCTGATATTTTAACTACAATTATTCTTTCTTTTCGGTTCATACATTGAAAATTAGATAAGATTATCTTTTCTGCAAATAATGGTCTGAAGTGATGCAGACATTCTTATTGCTGTTGACATTTGGTAAATGGCCTGAATTACTTCATTTTTTTTCCGAATCATTGCAAAGTAGATATCACTGCATGCAAATGTACCAGATTTGAATAGCATGATTAGACATCCGCACAGGTCATTAAGTGAGGGATCAGCGGCTTCTAAAATGAATTCTCATCAACCGTTATCAAATCTTCTTCATTTGCGCAGTGTCCCATCAGGAAATGGGCTATCATAGATCTCTACAATTAACTATCCCTCGTAGCGCTTACAATTTTTTTTATTATGCTTCCCATGCCCTGCTCGGCCATCAAATTTATGTACATTTCGTCTATCGTACGGTTTACACTCCTCCTCGATCTTTTTAACAGGAGTAGAGGTTTATCCCTTGTTTCCTGTTTAAGATTGAGTTTCCATTTCCCATTCTAAAGTTTTATTATTCTCTTTTACTCCAAGTAGCTCCTTGCGTCTTAGTAGCATCATCATCTTGCTTAAGGTAGATAAATTTAAAAAAAAACAAAAAAAAAAACGCTGATGTATCTGGATTCGTTGATGACCTGGCGTGACATTTAAGGCCAAGTCTACTGACATCGTTTGGGGTAAATCATACGCTATACCCGTAATTACCTTGAATATTTATGCGTTTATAGGTGTTATGAAAAAAAAGTGGGAAGGAGGAAAAGGAATTGTTTTTTCTTTTCCTTTGGCGGATGATTAACATGAATGAAAATGGGGATCATTGTAAGCAAAGTTGGGCGCATTTCTCCGTGTGTGCGTTTATATCACGGAGGTGGGGGAATCAAATCTGTACTTACCACTTCAAGCCAAGCACGCCGTCATATTCCTGATCAAATAGAAACTGTGGCTGCGTTTCTTTCCTTTCTTATGGAAGAGCACAGATTGCTGGTGAAGTCATCCGGGATTGGACAATAAATTGCCAAGAAGAGTTGTATGGGGCGTACTTCGGAAGATGGAAAAAATTGTAACTAACGGAAGGTACACAAGCCGACACCCGATCAGTATCGGCTAGGTCGGTCACTGTAGAGAGGGGGTATGATGCTGAAAGACTCGAAACCCCTTATGAACCTCGGCTAGAGACCTTACTGATGATGTGTACTAAAGCATCCAGTACATGTATTTGACGAAAATGTATATAATATTTCGTTATACATATTTTATAAACTGAAAATTAAATTTGAAAAAAAAAAAAATTTGGAAAATGACTTTTATATAGGAGACGATGTAGCCAGAAAGCATTCATCCATTTTATGTGTGGAAATCTACGCAGGAAACATCGATCCGGTCTTCAAAAAATATAGATAAATAAATCTGAATCATTTTAAAATCAGGAAAAAGAAAACTAACAGCTGCGTTGTGGCTAAATCGACCTCACCTGACGATTTCTGTCATGACAGTTTTAGATTTTTCAAAGATTTTCTGTCAGTAAACGAACGGTACCACGCAAAACGTTCTTCTCTTTTCAATAATTTTTCTATCAAAATTTATATTTGTGCTTCAGCCAAAATGTCAACCCGTCCGTCAACTTGTCTATTTTTCTAATTATCGATATACTTAATTAGTTACATCACTGACCAGTATTGATAGTATATATAGATATATATATGTATATGTATGTTTATGTACATATGTGTGTGTGTGTGTTTGTACCTACAGTTTTAACTTTTTTCCATATGGAACAAAATATAAATTGCCATCAATTTCTCTATATGCACGCACACACCACGCACGTACACACGAGAGATAAAATGATGTAAATAAAAAGTAAATTTATTAAAAGAAATGAAGTCGCCTAAAAACCCGAATTCATCGAGTTATATTTTTCAGGAGGCTCAAAAGATTTAGCTTAACCCATTTGTATAAAGAAAATTCATTTAAAACTTGAAAATGACTTGCTGTAC
>OZ010584.1:54960647-54975647 GCA_963932145.1 Acanthosepion lycidas
ATATATATATATGACGTCACACATTATGAAATGGATAAAGTCCGACAATTATTAGACATTTTATGTTATAAATTCTTTTTATAGATAAAAAATATTTAAATAAATGCTCTGTATATAATAAACAGTATTAACAACATTTACCGGCCTGAATATGAGAACGAATATTTTATGTGAAAATTTCTCGGACATTCAGGCCGGTAAATGTATGGTTAATACTGTTTATAAAAATGTCTTAAAATATATATATATATATATATATATATATATATATATATATATATATATATATATATATATTAGTGAATATACATAATATTCAATGTCGATAGCACGATTCGGAGTTTCATGCTGTTATTTCATGCCGTTATATATATATATATATATATATATATATATATATATATATATATATATATATATATATATAAACAAATTATTCATCCCTAATAGTAGGATCGTTGCCATTAACTCAAAAACAATCGGGGATATAATTGAAGAGCATAAGATATAATTAATGTGTTCACATATTTTATCAGTATTATAATAAAAATGAAAAGTAAAAAATTTTTAAATTCAAAAATAAAAATTTTAATCAAATTATGACAACCACACAAACACCACATCGGTTCTTGAACAAAAATAACAAAATAAGAACTTCGCACAGTATATTTATTTATTTTCGTCTACCTGCCTCAATATTCGAGAAATCTTATTAGAGAAAAATATGCGCTGTAGGAGGAACACAGGTTCGAATGTAGCCGGAGATCTCATATTATTTTCTAATAAGATTCCTCTAATATTCAGTCCGGTAGACGAAAATAAATAAAAAAAATATACTGTTTTATAGATAAACGGAGCGTCTACTCAGATACTAAAAATTACGTTTAAGTAATAAAATCTATCGGATAAAAACCCATCCCTTTCTTTAGAAATTGCTTTGTTTACGTTAGGATTCGAAACTGAGCAGGTATATCTATTTCGAGAGTCAGAGAAAAATCTGTGTTTAAAGTCACTATTCAACTTTGCTCTCCGTGGCAAAGTACGTCAAATCTAATGAAAATGCATGTTCGAATCCTGCCAGAAAGCGCATATTTTTCTCAAATATTCAGGCCGGTAGACGAAAATAATAAATATACTAATAATAAATAAACGGAGCGTCTACTCAAATACGAGTATCCACTAAATATTAGGTTTAAGTAATGAATATATATATATATATATATATATATATATATATATATATATATATATATATATATATATATATATATATATATATATTATGTTGGTGCAAAAATAATATCGTTTTTTGACGTATTTTTTAACGTCAAAAAACGATATTATTTTTGCACCAACCTAATATAAATATATAATTATTTATTTAAAAATATGGTTCCAACACGCTACATAAGAGTTCTCATGTTTCAAAACAAGAGCCAAAAACTTCAATATAATTATTTGAATTAAATTGAATTAAAGTAAGCTCTGTTCCATCTTCAAGCGAAATTTTTGGGGGAATATATTTATGGAATATATGTATGTTCTACTTTGGGGGGGGGAATATATTTATGCTCTACTTTTGTATCGGGTACTATTTTTTTTTAAATAACAAAAATACTAAAGAACTTTGGATTATTTACCTAACCAGTTCTTTCCTATTTTCTATATATTTTCACACACACACATACATATATATATATATATATATATATATATATATATATATATATATATATATATATATATATATAAATTGAACTGTACCACATATTTGATTTAAAAGAACTGACCCAACTTGCAAATTTTCGGAATAACAACTGAGACATTACTCTACTTATTGAACTATTTACCACATTGTCTGATAAATTCCTACAACAAAAAATTCTCAAATTGCCATATTAGTAATAAAACGCACTCAATTAAATTTTCAAAAAAATTCAACTTGCGTTGCGACACCTTGCTCCAAAATTTTGTATCCGTTATCAGTAACACATTTAAAAAAAAAAACATATTTCGATTCGCACTATATTTTTTCGTCTCGGATGCTACCTTTATTTTACCCAAAACAAAATAATTTTCATGCCTGAAGACGACTGAATGTACATATTTAAGAAAGACCTTATACAGCTTATAATTTTAAAAAGCAAGAATCATAACATTCATCGAGTGATTAGAAGGTTAATGCATCTTTAGCGAAGGGATTTCGCCATTTTATATCATTAATTTTACTAATTTACTTTTTGTACGAAGGATTCATTGTAACACACACACACACACACACACACATATATATATATATATATATATATATATATATATATATATATATATATATATATAATGAGAAACAAGTAGAGAAAATATGTGCTGTGTGAATCTAATGAGATTCATGATGATGGCTACAATGGCTACAGTAGCATTACCAACCCCTATAAGTTCAAGTGAACAAGACTTGTCCACAGTGACAAGTGTCACGAAGTATGTAGGTCCGTGTTCACCTCTCCATGCCCCGTTCTCTTGCTAATGTCAGTTTTCTTCTGAAAGCCCTTCATAAGAAAAAGCTTCGTTTCTCTCGCATGTCAGTCTCGGCCTGTCACAGCCTGAGAGTTTGCGAGATCTTGTTCTTAGTTGATGTTTGCACAAACTCAGGTATGCATCTTCGTTGGTCGCTAGTAAAGCACGCTGTCTCACTCTGGTGCATATATTCAGGTGCGCGAGGGTCGTCTGTACGCATGGACGAATTTATGTAATTGCACTACGCTCGCCACCGCCACCAAAAGAGTTGTAAGTATGGCTGCGATGCCTTTGTGTATGCGTTCAGAAGACACAGACCTAGAACATGTTTTATTAAATAGAAAGATTTACTTATGAAGTGAATTAGATTTGTGCTCACATCAGAAGACTTTAAAAATAGACACATGCATAGATATAGAAATATGGACAGAATGACATAGATAGATGGGAAGGAAGAGAGAGAGAGAGAGAAAGGAAGAAAAGAAAACAGCTAAGATATACAAATAGATATGAACAGCTTTATATAGAAGTGAACTGACATAGATAGATAGATAGATAGATAGATAGATAGATTGAAAGAGAGAGAGAAAAAGAGGGGAAGAAAAGAAAACAGCTAAGATATACAAATAGATATGAACGGTTTTATATAGATGTGAACTGACACAGATAGATAGATAGATAGATAGATAGATAGATAGATAGATAGATAGATAATGAGCAGAATGAGATAGATAGATAGATAGATAGATAGATAGATAGATAGATAGATAGATAGATAGATAGATAGATAGATAGATAATGAAGAGACTAAGATAAACAATTAGTTATTAACAGGCTGAAAGAGAGAGGTTTATTTTATAAGTATACTAGTTAACAATCTAGTTCGCGGATGGTTCAACTAAATTGTGCCACGCGTTTGAGTAGAAATGGTTTACCTGCTTTGGAAATCAGACTATAAACCTAGCCTTTGCTCCATCTCGAATATCGAGAAAAGTCGCCAATGGCAAACATATAGCCATATTAGTTGCCAAGCAAATACCCAAATGGTTAAACAAATAGATAAGGTATATATTATATAGAGATGAATAAGTTATAAGATAGATAAATTGATGCATCGATGTACTGATAGAGATTAATAGTGTAAGATAAATGGATCGATGAAAACCATCCTAGAAAGCCTTGGTTCCTTTTATCACAACTGTAAAGTAATCAATAAATATGCTTGATGAAGTTTATTTAATTAATAGCGTGTATAATTAAATCAAGAGGAATGTTTTGGAAGAGATTCTCACATCCCAATAAGTAAATGAATGAATGAATTTGGTTCGTTGAATAAGGGCCCCACCGAATTAGGAATTGAATTCCTTCTTTAAATAAGTTACAGCTTTTTCTGGTTTTACTTAACCCTTCGGCTCTTCATTGGCATCTGTTTCTCTGAAAATGGAATACACATAATATGCATAAGGATACACAGGCTCGTGTATACGATACGCTGCCAAATGTTCGAGAAACAAGAACTGAGTCGATAAACCGAATTTAATACGGACATTTGTCGCATACTTTATTAGTAGTACTTTATGTAAATACCATATATACTCGCGTATCATGCGACTTTTGAAGGCATACTTTCGAAGCTAATTTGACTACAGTAAATGGAGATATAGTTTGGTCAACAGCGTAACCAGCGCCAGCAGTACATATGCTAATTTTCTATGTCGGTATGATGCAACCCCTACTTAAAATTAGCTTCAAAATTAGGTCTTCAAAAGATGCATGATACGCGAGTATATACGGTAAGTCTGAAAACAGCTAGCAAGGAAGGAGACAGTGGAAACTATTTTAAAGACTTTTTTCCACGGTCAAATTCCACGAACGTTTGGGTAGAATCGCTTAATACGGATACACGCGCATATAATCGAACACATATACAGGGTGACCAGTAAAAAAAGTGGTAAATCCAAAAAGACTTGATACAACTGTTGAAAACTGGAGACGATTGATGTGACTGAAAAATTCAGAAAGAATTTCTGCACATTTCGTCAGTCCCCACGTCAGCTGTTCTTCTTAGAAAATTACAATAACTTAACGCTCAAAATCAGTGAGTTGTTTAACCATACGACAAGGGCAGAACGGAAGACGAATGCTGTCTGCAAATAACCTTTAAATGATGAATAACAAGATCAAGCAACAATTAATCAAGAACCAATCAGAGTTAAGTAATTACACAAGAGTCGAATGATTATTCAAGATCGTGAATATTCAAGAAATTTGTTCAAGGTTATTCAAGGTCAATTATTATTGTAAATAAACAGTAATAATAAATTTTCTGCTTTTTTACTGGGCACCCTGTATATGTCAGCGAAGTTTAACAAATGGAGCCGAAAAAAATTGTCAAAAGGACGGTTTTCTCTTGACACCACTATTACTGTATGTTCCTTCTGCAATGTTTGTATTGATTTAAAAAGCTGAAATTTAATAAAACCCAAGCAAAATATTTATTTTATAAAATATTTATTTTCTTTTTTTTCTCGAGAATTGAAAACAAAAGTAATAAATACTATCCTTGTAAATAAGCAAACTAATGGATAACATTTAATAACAATGTTTAGCATTTTTGTGATCATTTGTTGAGAAAAACAAATGAAGATCCAGAAGCTCGCAAACAATTTTAGTAAATTTATGTGGCGATACCAAATGAAAGAAAAACCCGAAAAAAATGCTTTTTTCCCAAAATTATAATTCCAAGTTTCCAGACATTTTTAGAAATTTGTAAATTAAAAAAGATTTTCATAATTATGTCTTTATAATATGGTAAATAATAAATATACATTGTTATTGGTTCGCATATTTTTATAAATTTGTAAATATAAAATTATTCTTGTAAATAAACAATCTTTTTTTTAAGCATTTCACCTCAAGCAGGGCTGGAGTGCCACTAGCACGCAAGGGGTTACAGAGAGTGGGAGCGAGATTAAAGAGGCGTGATAGAGGAAAGGATTAAGAGAAAGACTGGGAATAGATCAAGACATCTGGAGATGTCGATTGACATTACATTTGAATAGTTGGAAATTATAGCTATCAGGGAAACAAGTAATAGGAAGGGAGGTGCGAGACATGAAGCTATTGGAGTAGAAGAGACGGCTACATTTAACCGTTTCGACATTAACAAGATGGGACCGAGATGCCAGCCTAGTAGCATGTTTAAATTCATGCAGTCTGGCATCTAATAAAATAAATAATGTTTAATACTTTTATTGTGAATTTTCAAGAAAAATGCGAATGTATAATCCTGTTCCATATAGTTGGGGTTTATTAAAATTATAAAAATGACTTTTTAAAAAATAAATATAGCCGAGGGGATATACAGTAATAGTGTCAAAATAAAAACAGTCCTTGAGAAGATTGATTTGTTTTTTATTGTTTATCAATCTGTTTCAGATTATTTAAAGCCAGAAAATACTTTTAGACTGTAATAATTTATGGGAGATAATAATGACTTTGTCGATACTAATTAACCCATAACTGGAGAAGAGGAGGTGGATTCATACCTTTGCGCGTAAGTGAATATAACGAACCCAACTGGAATTCGACCTCGGTTCTCCGACTCTCATTTCCGAGCCGTTATCTGTTACATCACTCGCACATCGAAGATTAAAGTATCTGGTATTTCCAAACAGTCACCCATCTAGATACTGACCACGGTCGACGTAGCTTTCAATGTGTTATGACCGTAAGCTATATTTTCTTCTGTTTGAATTATACATTACTAGACACATATATTTCAAGATTGAATTAGCAACGATATCGCAACAATCAAGCTCTTTGATAAGAGATTGACTGTTGTGGTGTCTCTAATTGTTTCTTTTACGCCCGCGTTGAAAATTTTGGGTATTTTCCAACTTTGGCTCCTAGATGCATTGGTATAATGCATGAGTTGTTACTTGAAGCTAATATAATATGCAGAGGATTGCACACTATACAGACATATTGAAGTAATAGTAGTAGTATTAGTATTTGTAGTAGTAGTAGCAGGTCCCATGGACTCTACTGGGGAACATAGGGTCACAGCCTCACTTCGCTCGGCCTTGTTACTCTGATTTCTGTAGCTAGTAATTGTTTATGAGATAGAGGTGCTAGTCCCACGTCCACTCGGCTTTGGCTGTTGTTTTTCTCTTATACAGGTTGCCAACCAAGGCTAGAGAAGGGAGAGATGCAGATGTGATCGTACGAGAATCACTTTCAAAGTTATTCAACATGTTTGAGTAGATTTTTTTCTTCGAAATGTTCTAACAAGTAATGTGCATTTCTGAAAAAGAGTAAATCAGCATTCCTTTGCTGTAAGAAGAGAGTTAAAGCAACAGAAATGCGGTTCTACAGAAGGATGCTGAGAATACCATGGTACTGAACATGTGAGTAATTGCGAAGTTTTAGAGAAGATGGAAACTCAATGTTAGAAAGAGACAGTTGAAATTTTGAGGACATAAAATGAAGGATAGGACATTGATACTGACAGGACATATTGACAGTCCTGGACGATAAAATACACCCGACAGCAAGACCTCTGATCGGGAGATTGTAAGTTTTGAGGAGCCTGGAAACACCTATTACTTTTTGTTCCCAGGCCCATCCTGACCCCGTATGGTAACATTTGTTAAGGTCGCAGTTATAGGCAAATAGTTAACCCCCCCAAACAAAACACTATGAAAGTATAAAAATACATTTTATTAGTAAAATAGCAACAATACATTTTTATATATATAAAAAATGATCAGTATATTTTATAATAGAATTACCAATAATACATTTTATAGCAAAATGACCAATACATTTTCTGTAGTTGAAGGCATACAATTGTGTTGAAAATATTTAGGCTTTGGCATTAATTAACCCATAGAGGTTGATATGCTGCTAAAGAAAATCAACAAGAAAATATTGAAGGCATGAGAGAGAGAGAAAAAAGTAGCGCGTAACATATTTGAGTAAATGGATGGAGGAACAAAGTTGAGGAGAGATAACAAAAAAAATCTTGTTGGCAGAACAATGAATAAGAGAGATAGCGAAAAGACAAAATCTATTAGGAGCTACAAAAGAGAGAAAATAGCGGAGAACCATGATCGCCCACGTCCTGAAAGGACACAGCACATAGAAGAAGAAGAATATGAAATTTAAAACTGAAAAGATACATGGCAGTCAATGAACCTTACATAATAAACTTAAATGATTCTACGTTTAAGTACAATGAAACGAATGGCCTTTGACCAGACATGCCTAAATTAAAGTAAACCATTACTAACTGACAACTGACAAAATTTTATGTGTCAAATAACAATAATATAGTTACTTTACTTTAAGTACGACGTCACCATATTGATTATAATAAAAGAAGTCTATTGACGCCAATACTTTTATTTATTTGATTCCGTGAGCACAATAAAAATTCTAAAATAAAATAAAAATTGTGTTCTTCCAAGGCAAGAAATAGTTTATTTTCAAAATGACTATTAGAAAGAAAAAAAAATAAGAACGAAACTGAGATTTTAATTTTGAATTGACGCATTCAGTCTGGTTGGCGAATTTTTAATTTTAGATACAAACAATATAAGATAGTTGCGACATCAGTATAAAATTGTTTGCGGGGAGTTTTGCATAAGAACTTTTGATATTATAGAGAATTCATTTTGTAATTTGTCTGATTCATCCAAAGGAAATTATGTTCAAGCAATATATGTCCTATCCTTAGTAACGTTAATACCAAAGTCTGATATTTCTCGCATGCTTTTATGTGACGTAAATATCTTCATCTCGTGGTTTGTAATGTTATTCATTTTAGCTGGCCTGCTAAAATTAAATCTTTATCTGAATACGTTAGTAAGGGACACAGAGACATTGTGGCGTCACTCAAACAATGTCATTTAATTTTTTTAAAATCTTCTTTTTTGTGGAGGGACTTCAACGATGTTTACACGTATTTAAGAATGATGTAATCTCTGAGCGCCCCTGTTGACGATAACCAAAAGCATTTTCGTTCGCGTCCAATTTGAATAATTTCTCAAGTAAAATAAAGATAAAAAAAATATTAGTTTCCGATAATATTTTCTCTAGGCATTCCTCGATTTTTTCACGTTACCTGAAAATTAAATCTTTGGCATTAATTAACCCATAGAGGTTGATATGCTGCTAAAGAAAATCAACAAGAACATATTGAAGGCATGAGAGAGAGAGAAAAGTAGCGCATAACATATTTGAGTAAATGGATGGAGGAACAAAGTTGAGGAGAGATAACAAAAAAATCTTGTTGGCAAAACAATGAATAAGAGAGATAGCGAAAAGTCTTCACTCTTTCCTCGCCTCTCTCTCTCTCTCTTTCAACTTTTTCGTTTTTCAGTGCTATCCTTAAAAAAACGTTTCTTGAAGCTCGCCAAACTTTTCTCTCGAATTTAATTCATCAGGAAATAAAAAACGCGCTTTTTTCTTCAATATTCTCTTTTCTATCTGTTGGGGTTCATTTTGTGGTCTAACATATCCAAATTCCTACGTCGCTGGGATGGCCATGTTGCAAGGATGAGAGACGACAGAATACCTAAGGTCCTCATGTATAGCCAAATTGACAGTGAACAAAAGACTGCTGGATGGCCGTGGGTCAGGTATGAAGACGAGCTAAAGAGTAACCTCTCAGCTGTCAATGTCATACAACATCGAACGAGTTGCCTTGGATGTAAATGACTGGAGATATTTGTGCCAGAGTGGTATCAGAAATTAGTCGTATTGACTGGCTAAGAGACGAGAGACAAAGGTGAAAAGCATCAGCAATTATTCCTGTTGTTATGCCCCGAGATCCTCGAACTTATATGCAGGTCACTAGCGGGACTGAAGTGTAAAAAATTGAATGAGGTTGTCGGTTGATCGTTAGAGTGAGATAGTCTCTCTCTCTCTCTCTCTCTCTCTCTCTCTCTCTCTCTCTCTCTCTCTCTCTCTCTCTCTCTTTTGAATGAGGTTGTCGGTTGATCGTTAGAGTGAGATAGTCTTTTCTCTCTCTCTCTCTCTCTCTCTCTCTCTCTCTCTCTCTCTCTCTCTCTCTCTCTCAATGGAATGGCCTCAACGCTGCGTATTAACTGTCGGTTTCACGTCGCAATACGATCTTCAGACCAAGATCTCAGTGAGCTGTGATTTCTATATTTAGATTTCTATGCCCACACTGGCTCTATCTATAATCTATTTATGATACGGGTTACCTATCCCCCATAAAAAAATATCGCAAATTGTAAATTTCTTTTTTCCATGTTTTTAGATAAGACGTTTAGCCATCTTGATACTATTTGTCGTAAGAATAACTGAAGAAACCCATTGAGTTAGTCAGCTAGAAAGAGAACAGGTTAAACTTGTTTTGTGCCAGCTATGTCCTCCCAACTGAGCAATGCTGAGACGAAAAAGCTCATTCAGGCTTTCAGTAATAGTACTAACATTCAAAATCTGCCTTCTATCCTCAAGGCCCATTCAAGAACCATCAAGAGAACGGTGAATAAGTTTAAAAAAGGGAGAAGTAGAGAGGAAACTGGATCAGGAGGTCAGAACAGCGAGAGTGATCATCATTTCAGCTTAGAGCTAAATACATTCTTATTGGTGTCCAATGGTGTTATAAAAACCTCGGAGAATTCCAGTAAGATATCTTTAATCATTTCTAAGATACAACGGTTCAAAGTTTTTTCTAACGATTGGACAAATTTGCTGTTACGCGATTTGGGCAATTTTGCTGTTATACGATTTGGGCAATTTTGCTGTTACACTCGGTATATAAGCACCTCCAGAGAAAAGTAATACCTAAGGTTTAAATTGGATTTTTATAAATGAAAAATCTTTTTTGAAGCTTTTATTTTAGTTTTAATTTCAAGCTCATAGATTAAATCTAATATCTCCAATAAGCAAAATACTTTTTTGTATTTCAAACCGAATTTAAATTGATTGGAATGAGTTTATTTAATTGTTAAAATTGCTAAAGCAACCCGATTAGCGAATCTGTTAACAAAACATGACACTATTTATTAAAAATCTTTCAAAAATAAAATATAATTTTCTGAAACTTTATTTCAGGAAGATTAGCTGATTTAAATTTTAGCTATTCCTATTTAAAACAAATATTACTTACTTTTAGTTTAAAATATCGCAGAAAAGAATTTTTTAATACTGAGATGAGTGTTTTTATAAGGTATTGACAACTATCTCGGTAGACTTGTTTTTTGTATGGGGGACATAACTGCAGAAATTACTTGACGAATATAACGTCAGTGGTTTTTCTATATAATGTTTAACTATCTTGTAATCTTAAAAATTTAGGAAAATATTCTGAGTAATCTAATGTTTTATTGAATTTGATGTATTTTGGCTTTATAATATTACTTACGAACACGCTTGTTGGTGAAACGTTAGAAAATTATCAATAAATTTTTAATTTACTATAGTTACCTCACTTATTTTCTGATAATGTCGCGTATGGACGTCCATATTTATAAAATTTGGCACATTTATACACACACACACAAAAATTAAAAATTATTTTTAAAATACTGGGTACCACTGAATTGTAGTGAGCTTTTCCATTTAGGATTAGTAAATATAGTTTTTACTTACAACATTATCAACTGCTACAAATTAATATAGAATTTTAAAAGATTTAAAACTATAGATTATAATAATTAAAATTTTAAGAAATGAAAACAATTTTTGACAAAATTCATTATTCATCGATTTTTTTCTTAAGACAACGGTGTCCATAATATATATCATTCATAAAAGTAATTAAAAACTTTCCTAATTAAATAATGTCTTAGTTTTATGGCATTTTTTTATTTTACAATTCACAGCAGATTTTCTGTAACTGGAGATATTGACAAAAGAAAATCGATACTTTAAATTCTCCAAGTACTTCTACTTATAACTAATATAAAAATTAAGCCTTACAAAAATTAATTTCTCGAAAGTTCATAAAATTAGATAAGTAGGCGATAACAAATGTAAAAAAGAAATATTTTTACCAAGGTTTTCTAAAAAAAAAAAAAAGAAAGAAACGTTTCAAAAATAATTTCATTCATTTTACCTGAACGCTTCATTTAAAGCCGTATTTATCTGATTTTTGCAAGAATTAAAAAAATGCGTTTTGTGCCACAAAAAGACGCTAAAATTTCCTATAATGGTGACCCACTGACGCAAAAACAAAAAATTAACCAATATTTTGAAGGATCTAAAAAGGATTAAAATATATAATTTAATAATCAATAATTCTTTGGCCCTTCCTCATTTTCATTACTTCAGACGTCATTATAATGTGTACTCGTATTTGAAATAGACGTACCATTTTGATTTTTACTTGAAACAGCCTATCTATCGCCTGGCGTATTTTGAGAAATACTGTTTAAAATAAAAGTAAAAGTGAGGCGGCTATTTCAAATACGAGTACACACTAGAATAACGTTTGAAGTAATAAAAATGTCGGATTAAAAATAAATCCGTTAATTCTTTAGAAATATTCATAAATGCATATGTGTACATGGATATCTATATATAATTATATATAGAGAGAGAATTAGGCAGGTCGTATTCAGAGAGAGTATCGAAGGGACAGAAGAGTAGGTAGAGAAAACAAAGAAGAGGTTTATAAATACTCATACATAGGAGTTCAATATTGCCGAGAATTAGGCAGGTCGTATTTAGAGAGAGAGAGTATCGAAGGAACAAAAGACACGATAGAGGAAACAAAGAAGAATAAATTTATTAAATACTCATACATAGGAGTTCAAAATAGCAGAGAATTAGAGAGAGTGTCGAAAAAACAGAAGGCCAGATAGAGGAAACAAGGAAGAAAAGACCTATTAAATAATCATATACAGAACGGAAATACTTGAGTAAATCAAATACTACTCAAATCCTATTCTAATATGGCTACTTGCCATATTTATAAGTTGGAGCATTCCATTGTCACAGTAGTAGGGATGAACAAAAAGTACGCTGATTCCTACTCTTCAACATATTCCAACAATTATGTGTGTGAAAAATAATACACACTCATAATACATTATAACATTTAAATATACATGTAGTTATACAATTCACTATACTGCATTAGAACTTTATTATTAACAACTACTTGAAAGGTGAAAATGCTATATGTGCTACATGACTTAATGGTAAATAAATGCACGCTGATTTGGTGCCGTTACGTACTTTGCGAGAACGAACAAGTACGTATAATAAAAATATACTTATGAAAATGACTACATCTGTTTTAAGTTATTACTCCAAAATTTCACGCAATGTGGTAACTATGAAACCCAGTGAAACAATAAACCTTATTTTTACCGCCTTTAGTAATAATTATTAATTTTGTATTCAAAGTATATTTTATAGAAGAAATTTCTCCTCTAATCTAATGAAGTAAAACATATTATCTATTGATAGCGTAAAATAATTTATTTTCATACTTTAAATCAGGATATATTTGCATTAAGTCGTTTTGGGTGTTTTTCATTCGTTTTTGGTGTCTTTCATTCGTTTTTTCAGACCCAGAAAATTTTTGACTTATTATTAAATAATAATTTTTAAAAATGTAACAATTATTTTAAAAAAGATCCCAACTGTTTTAAGCTATTACTCCGGATTTTTACGCAATGTGTTAACTATGAAGCCCCGTGGAACAACACCTTACTTTTACCGCCTTTAAATACAAATTAAAATTTGTAAATAATAATAAATTGTATCATTTTGTATCATGAAATGCTTTTAAAAGAAATCCAATGGATTTATGGGTTGCCTAGTACTAAATAAAAACGTGATTATATGTGTTTGTGTATGATGTAAATATTTATGAACTTATATAAACATGAATGTTAATTCATATACAGTTATTTTTGTGATTGGTGTATATACTGAAACTTCGGAGATGCTAGTTAAATATATGCGCAATGATAGCAATTCGTGTATATGCTCGACAATGTTGTGTATACATTTTTACGCTTGTTGTAAAATGCATTTCTGAATATGATGAGTACATTTAGGTAACACAACAACTATACTTGACTGTAGGTGCCTATGTATACGTAAGTATGTGTCTCAGTCACATTTATAGGGTCCATTTCTGCCCATAATTATGTCAACTGGTTTTGTTTTATTCGGAAAAAAATAGATTTGAAACGGAATTGAACTGCCAAAATGTCATATAAGGGTGAGTCTGATCGACTTGATGTCATGTAGAACGTCACATATACCATACATATATCATAGATAGATAGATAAAATTATATATATATATATATATATATATATATATATATATATATATATATATGTGTGTGTGTGTGTGTGTGTGTGTGTGTGTGTGTGTGTGTGTGTGTGTGTGTGTGTGTGTTTCTATGTCTGTTAATACACATCCATATGCACGTAATATATATTTTCACTGCTCACACACATACACATGCACACACACATATACATGGTGATTTTCTAAGCGAAGGTTAGATGTGGCACAGGGCCGAAATTATGGGCACCCAGTGAGGATCATAATTCCTACTCAGTCGTAATTGCTCTAACAAGACAAATCGCTAACCATTAGACTACGTCATGATACCTATGGTGATTTTCTAAGCGTAGCTTAGATGTGACACAAGGCCGAAAGTATGGAGCACCTCTCTCTCTCTCTCTCTCTCTCTCTCTCTCTATATATATATATATATATATATATATATATATATATATATATATAAAAATATATATATATATATATATATATATATATATATATATATATATATATATATACCCAAGTATATGATTGGTGTATATGAAATGAATTCCAATAACCAACAATTACTATTCTTAAAAGAGTGCTCAATACAAAGTAGAGGAGATATAATTATTTATTTAAAAAAAAAAAATTATAACATAAATATGTTATAAAATCACTACAAAAATAGCCATTTTGTTTCAACACCCTCGGTGTCTTATCAAGTGATGACGTTGAATGTAAAATAAATGGTTTTAAAAGTTTCAAATTAATTAACAATCCTTCGTAAGGCGAAAACGTTGTTACAAAGGCTAGATGGACCAATCAAAACACAAGTATAGGAAAATTCAAAAAGCTTGACAACGAAGTCATGTTATAATATCTATTCAGATGTTTAAAATATGGGTAGTATTAAAAAAGAATTTATTCCAACCAATAATTACTAAATTATATGATAAAATTTAATATTAAAATTTAAAACTGCTAATTACAAAATCAAAATTTAAAATTTAATCGCTATTAAGTTTACAACTATAAAATTACTGAGGAGAAAAGAAGAAATATATATGTCATTCAATTTATTTCTTCATTGAAGTTACTTTAGCTAATTTTATATCCGGTCCTTTGACAATGTATACATTTTAATCCTAAGAGTGTGTGAATGGGGCCCTAAACTCACGCGTAAAACAAACGCAATCAGATTCTAATATATAAGC
>OZ010584.1:54983147-55019177 GCA_963932145.1 Acanthosepion lycidas
TATAGCGGAAGTGGAGAACAGACCAAGCGCGTTTCACATTTTCGTCCCTCTGTTATTCCTGCTGTATGGGGCCTTGTGTTGTGAGAATATCAACATGCTCACTGTTAACGAACACAAAGCAATTTTCGGTCAGATTTTTTGTGGACATGTTGCAATTACTGGATGTATAAATGTGCATTTAGTGTTTTAAGAAATCTAAGCGAATAATACCCCGCACAACTTTCTTCCATGGAGCTCAGCATTTGGAGTCAGTTGTGGAGATTTACCCTTACCAATCACCGGCCTTTTGCTTTAAACATTGCCATATGTAACCCATTTTTCATCACTTGTTATATATTTAAGGAACGATTAGTTAGAATTATACATTCGCCATTATAGTTAGTTTCAGAAAATGGAAATTACTTACGGCTCAACCTGATAATATTAGATAGATAGATAGATAGATAGATAGATAGATAGATAGATAGATAGATAGATAGATAGATATGATCAGACTTGGGTATATGTGAACTGACATAGATATAAACAGATTGAGATAGATAGAGAGAGAATGAGAAAGAGAGAAAGAGATGAAGAAAGCAAATAAAAATTCTACTCACAGATATGGTATTTTATTCAACGGGCCAAACACTTTAAGAATATTTTATTATGTAAATTAAACTTTGAAGAACTTTATATTAACAGATTTTTACATTTTTAGGCGTCGAACTTATTAAATTTGCAATCTTTTCTTGTTGGATATCCAACCAAACTCCTTTCAAAATATGAAGCGAATCTTTTGGCGAAGTTTCTCTGAATATTTTCCTTATTTCCTGATCACAAATAACCTCGACCTGTTCGGCTGAGTTTATATTAAGAGAGAGATTTGGTCATGAGAATCGCTTAATAACTTTTGAACCTGTTGAAAGAGTCACTACTATGTTAATTTTAATAATCTCAAAATAAATGAATTCAACACATACCGAGATTTTATATACAGCCATATACACAGATAGGTGTAACATTGCTCAGAAAAGAAGAGAAAATCCTATTCTTCAACAAACTACTAACGTTCAAGTACCTGTTTGTTACAAGAGTCATAAGATTGTAGCGCTTATTAAACTGGGATAATTTCTTGTGTTGAAGAAAGGTATATATATGTATATATATATATATATATATATATATATATATATATATATATATATATATATATAGGTTGTAGTGAAGATGTTATTGTGATTACTTGAGGTACTTTTTTCAATAAGGGTTAGTGTAGCGTGTTGTATGCTACATAGAGTTTGCCTTATGGTTAACAAGTTTAACCGGCTGAGAATGCTTACTACGGCATCCTGTGACTAAAGAGAGAAAAACGGGGTTGTATCCTTTCCTTTTATACTGTTTTATACAACGCCACCTATCGATTGTTAAGAGAAGTTTCCTGGCAAACAAGGTGGTGTAATTCCACAATGTTATTCGCAATTTGTTTTTGTTGTTTTGCTTTTATTGTTTGGTTTTTTTATTTCATTTCTTTATTTATTTATTTTTCTATGGCAGTGGTGGAATTTAAATAAAATTGTGATTTCGCTGTAGTTTTATGTTAATGGTAATATTATCTGTTTCCATACAAAAATTTGACATTCCCTGACTGGGCCGTCTGCTGAAATTTATAAAGTTTTTCCCTTAAAACAATTTTTTCCAAAAAGTAGGTGTTTCTCAAATCAAGTAGCTCTTATCGATCTTTCCAGTAATAATCAAGATTTCCTTCCTCACCTTTTATTTGAAGTAATGTGGAATGACATCTTGATTATGTAATTATTTTCTCTTCGAGTTATATGTGCTATCCATTTTAGTTGTTGCTACTGTTGGTAGTCCTAAAGTGTAGTGTTTTCTGTTATTTGGTACAGTTCTTTTTTTTTTGTGATTCTGTAGAGCCAGTCAAAATATTCAAAGAACAATGATCTTCAAGACCCACAGTCTTTATTCGCGCGAAGCCATTTTTAAGCATTTATTTTTTTAAAGTCAGCTTTTGAGATATCTTGACATGTTTTAAATGTATAGATAACTTCCATTCAGTAGCAAACCAAGTAGGTAAAATATATCCAAATATAGTAAATTCTTACACATACTTATCAGCTTAAACATGATTCAAGACGTTTATTAGACGCAATAAATATTTACTTTTCAACATAATATCTTTTCCGCGCCCTAAGTATGACGATAATCTACACCCGTTAGCAAGGCCACAGAGCGGGAGATTGGAGGTTTTGAGGAGCATGGAACCATCTTTTAATCGCTGTTCCCAGTTTCACCCTTACACAGGGTAGTAGCACCTGTTAAGGTTCCAGATCTCCGAAAATAGTGAACCCACCAGCCAAAAGTCAATAAATAAAAAAGCATAAAAATATATTTTTATAGTAAAAATACCAGTAATAATTTTTTTATAAAAAAATATGAAACAATACATTTTTATAGTAAAATTGAAGACATGACATACATTATAAAAAAATCATTTTTTAAATTTACTGTGATTAATCTCATTTCTTGTAATGAGAAACACGTTTTCACTTACCGTTTTATTTTGTATGAATATTTGGTAAAACAAAAAAAAATTGAAGCTAAGTAATTATAATATAATCATGAAATAATGCCATTCTCTTGAATTAATTTTAAATATTTGAATTTTCATAATTTTGATTTCGGCATTATATAACTCATAAAGATGTTTATATGCTGCTAAACAAAACTAACCAAGTCAAACTAAACTTATGTCCCCAAAATCTGTAGTTTAAGGCATGCAATTGCGCACAAAACACAATTAAGTAAAATTGCATACATATATACACGCGTGTGTCGGTGCCTTTGCACGATTATTTGAATACGAGTCATGAAGACTAATTTAATTGTGCTGTGAGCTGATCCACACTTGCTGCCTTGTGCCAGACAAAAAATACAAATGAATAAGTATACGCGCGTGTAACTTACGTGTGTGATTGTGCAAAGTATCTTATCCGAATATAACTTTTCAGATAGCTTTGCACGCAAGAAAACATAAGAGCACATATAAACGGACAGCCAAACATTGATATATTTATATACATGCATCGATCAAAATATTTCCATGTGATTTATTGATATAGTTCATATATTTGTGTGTGTAATATATATATATATATATATATATATATATATATATATATATATATATATATATATATATATAATAGTTATAAATATATGGATAACTAAAATTTATTAGAATCATTTGCCAAGTGATTTTTTACATCAAAATAAATCATAAATATATATATATATATATATATATATATATATATATATATATATATATATATGAAAAATAGATTAAATATATGGCTAGCTAAAAGCCATTAGAATCATTTCCAAGTTATTTTTACATCAAAATAAATAATATATTATGCATATAATTATAGATATAGATATATATGCATACATCTACATACACCTTAGACATATATATATATATATATATATATATATATATATATATATATATATATCAGTGCATCCTGACATATATCACATATGAAACATCCGCATATGTATGTATGTATGTATTTATGTATGTATATATGTATGTAAAAACACTCTATCACCGATAATAAGCAAGTTTCTGCCATAAATACAGAAAGTTTTAAAAAATATAATTAGATATATACACACACATATATATATTACAGGCATATATGACATTTATACTTGCATAGAAATATGTATATACGTGTGTGCGTGTGACAATATAGAGATAAAATGAAATATATATATGAAAAATACATTTAATTAAAAGTAATATAATCATTTTCCAAGTGTTTTACATCAAAATAAATTATATATATATATATATATACAAAATATATATATATATATATATATATATGCAATATATATATATATATATATATATATATATATATATATATATATATATATATATATATGCATACAATTACATATACCCTAAACATGTATACCTCTATAAGTACCTCCTGGCATATTTATATCGCCAATCACATATGAATTACATGCATATATATTTGTGTGTATTGGTGGGGATATTCATAAACGCTCTATCATAGACATTGAGCACTTTTCCGCCATAAATATACCAAATTTTAAACAATATAATTATATATATATTTATATATATATATATATATATATATATATATATATATATATATATATTACATGCATATATGTAATTTAAAATACTTGCCTAGAAATATGTATGTATGTACGTGTGTGTGTATCTGCGTGTGTCTATTAGAAATCGTTCTGATATATATATATATATATATAACTTCGAAAATCTATACATAAATAAATGGAAAAAATAATTTGAAAGACTAAATGCCAAAATGATATATTGTCAGATTTATGTTACCCGTTTCGGTAAGAATAAAACTCTTTATTTTATCTTTTCTTTCATAGCTGAAATATTTTAAAGCGTCGAAAATTGAAATCGGATAAAGTTCTCTACGTTTTTCTTTCTTCAAATGTATTTCTTTCTTTCTTCTTTTTTTTTATCTTGTCTTTTTATTAAACGCCTGTTATGTCTGAATGCTTCCACGCATTTATTTGATATGCGTGTCTCATGTGATGAGATTTCTTCTCTCATTTTCAATATAACTTCTTTTTTCTCTCGGATAAATTCAGAATTAAATTATTTTTCTTGTCAGTAGGGAAAATTGTTTTTGCATTTCAAAAGTCCATTAATTGAAAATTCGTCTTATGAGATTTTTGGTTAAATCTTTGAACATACAATATTCTCATTCTTATTCTAATTCGCCTATGAAGTTTAGGATCATAGAAACGCTTCGCATTGTTATTTTTCCTATCTTTTCGATGGTCTTGTGCACTTCACAAAGAAAGTTAGTATTGTTTCATCACCGCCGTCTGGTCGTCAGGTTTTCGCCAGCCACGATGAATGGTTCCACATAGACGCTATATTTTAAACGTATATTAGGCTTCAAGTTCACTCCCGACCTCAAGTAGCACATATATATACAATCCAATGCTAAAGAAGCTGGTAAAAAAATGGTCGGCTCACTTATATAGCGCTCCAGGGAACATTTCACTTCTTCTGTCATATTGTATCTTTACAAGAGTCAGTTTAGGCCAAAAATGAAAACTTACTACTATATTAATTCCGGGGCTGCTCACTGTTCATCTTCCAGCTTAGAGTACAAAATCGTTTACGCTTTCTTGTAGTAGGGGGAGGGGTATTTTCCACTACCCACAGAAGTACAATTGCCTGTCTATTGCAAATGTTCAAAAGAGCTCTATTCTTTAGTTGCACCAGTTCAGACCGTAACGATTAGGACACGTCTTTTACGGATTCGAATCACAATCTGTGTTCCAAGTGTAAGAAGGAAGTTCCTCTCAAACAGTTTTGTTTCATCAAGAACTGTCTCATTGTGGAACAGACTATGGTGTGGGTGCTCCCTTAAACACTTTAATCTTGACCTCTTCAAGTTAAGGGTCTGTTGTTATGTAATATTGTTGTTGTACAGACTAGTAAGATCACGTGACTAAATCCCTCATAAGTAAAATTACTGTTTATTCAACTCCGGATTTCGTCAGTAAATATCGGAGTGTGGCTTTGGGTTTTTTCTCCGAACGCAGATTCTTCTTCGCAAGAAGGACGTGAGAGACTCTCTGCCTTTTTTAACTCATGGATAGGTACTTATATATCTTCCTGCCATTGGTTGCTCCACGTGTACTCAACCTAAGCACAGATAAGTCGACCAACTACATGTCGAGGCAGTCACTGACTTCCACTGAATGATCATGTTGCAGGTGGTATATTGACCCTCAAACATATATCTAATGACGGAAGACAACAACAAAACGAAGACTTAAGTAAAAATAAATATTGACAAGTTTATTTTTGTTAAAGAAAAATACAAAAACAAAAATCATGATAGTGTGAACTAGGCAAGCTCATGTAGAGGGTGAGAAATAGCGTTCTGAGAAGGATAGTTTTGTGGTCACTAGAGAGTGAATGTCCTGAAAAAGACCGTTTCATGGTCGCTAGAGAGCATTGTCGTGAAAAGAACAGTTTTCGTGGTCGCTAGAGAGTGTTGTCCTGATAAAGACAATTTATTGCATATCGTTGTCAGTAGGCCTCTAGCCCTTGTCGCTGAAGCGATAACGGCTAGAGGCCTACTGGAGATGACTGAAGCGACAACCGATGGCAAGCTGGAAATGATGATGGGTGGTTAAGTAGAGCATCTGCTGATGGCCGAGAGCAATGAGCAGCCGCTCGGCTGTTGCTGCTGGAACAGATACTACAATTTGACCCTAATCATCTTCTCCACGGGACGTATGTTTTGGTTGCTTTTGAGGCCGCTTTATATCCTGAACCAATTTTACAACAACGATAGTTAGACTTTTTCATCCAGTTATTTAAAAAAAAAAGTGGGAGTGCCAACAGAATACGACAAGCGAACTTGCTAGTGGCTAGGAGGTTATCTTCCAATTCAACTCACTGATGCAGCTGGCTGCTGACGTTTTGACACTCAATGCCAAGTTTAATTTAGTATCATCTGTGAAGCCAGTACATATTGCTGTCTTCGCAAATCAACTACTCTTAGAACAAAGGTCCTTCATTAACATTAAATTCGATTCAGACCATCTGCTATTTCCTGTCGTGAATCACATACTACATTTGTCCATCCTTCTTTTCTTCATAATCACCATATCCTGACACCTTCTCTTCTATTCATATCACACACCTCATTTATCATTGCAATTTAGACTGTAACTCTCTACCTTAAGTGGCTCTTGAGCCTTGTATTGACTGAAATTTTAATTTTGAAAAGATACGCAGACATGGTTGTTTCTGTCATTTATTATTTATTTGAGATATATAAAATCAACGCATCCGTAAGTAGAGGTTATAGAGTCCCATAATCTTGCCGATGACTGTCCAGTATGTACAACGTCAGGCTATATTTGAATTCAGAGTTGTCTTTCCCTAAAACTATTTAACCCATAGCTGAAGATAGAAGAGATGGATTCATACATTTCCCAGGTATTTGCGCGAATATGATTATAACGAACTCGACTGGAATTCGAACTCTTCTCTCTTCTAAACTTCTAACGGTTACACCACCTGCATATCCACAATTGAACTTATCTGTAATAAATTCCAGTCTGTGATCCCCAGCGAAATAAAAGAATTATAGTCGATATTTACATAATTACATCGTTTCCAAGTCAAACAGTTGCTCTTAATTGTCAAGATTCTACATTCTCAGCTGACATGAAGGGAAAGTCTATATTGAATCAATTGCTAGGTCAGCTAAGAAAATTAGTTCACTGTGTTGTGTGAGACAATTTTTCTTTCCAGAATCTATCTTACATATTTATAAGTTTGCCATTCGTCCATGCTTAGTATATTGCTGCCACATATAGTCCGGTGACCCTGTTATTTACCTTGAGCTCCTTGATAAAATTCATAGAAGAATCAGCAATATTATCGGTCCTGATCTGGCGACTCGGCTTCAGTTACTTTCCCACTGATGTCAGGTTGTGTCTTTTTATAAATACTTTAATGCTAAATGTTCGGATGAGCTCTTCGCTATGGTACCTAGACTTTTTGAATTTAAGCGCAGTATTAGACTGGTGCCGAGACCGCATCAATTTATAGTTGAGCTGGCTAGATGTAGCCGTAAATTCTATGCTAGCAGTTTATTTTCTTGCACTTCTCACTTCCGGCTCCATGCTTTCCAACCAACTTTAATTTACAAAAATTTAAATGCAATGGCAATTCCTATCTAATGTCCTCCTGATTACTCTTCCCTCTTCCCGCTCATTATTAGTGTTTCTGTTCCTAATTCTTCTACACCTTGTGAACTCGTGTGTCTTAGTGACTTTACTGCTTTGCATGAGGCGATACCAATTAAAAAATTGATGTAAAAATCAACTAGACTATATATATGTGTGTGTGTGTATGTATGTATGTATGTATGTATTGATGTGGATAAATCAAATAAATACATATTAGCAACCATATATATTTGCGTTAGCGTGCATACACTGGTAAGCGAATAAATATTTACTCAATTTAATTTAAGGTGTAAACCAAACAGTTTCCAATGTGGTTAGACAGACCTAAGAAATATCTCTATCTATAAAAGGCAGGATGTGTGTGTGTGTGTGTGTGTGTGTGTGTGTGTGTGTGTGTGTGTGTGTGTGTGTGACGAATGCACGGCCGCAATTTTCGACGGATTTGCACTAAAATTTACATGCACGTGCTCCAAGTTAGTAGGAAGGCCAAGACCGACATTGCATTTCCCAACTCCCATCGCTAGTGGAAATAATCGATTTTTTCATGCTTCTACGGCAGTTTTCATGTAGTTTGCGGCCATTTTGTAATGGCCAGAGTGAGGGCCTATAGCTGGCTGCCATGAATAGACAAGAAGATTCTATTGGCCAGCGTGAGAGCCAACAGCTGTCTGACACGAATGTTAACTAGCATGCTAGCATGCAAAAAAAATCGATAGCTGCATTCGTCACAAGTGGGAAAAATTTAAATCTGCATGGCACTTTACTTCAATTGGCTCATTCAGTTGCTTAAACTCAACGTTGATTCTGATTCCGCAGACCTGGGTTGGGTGTGAAAAAGTATTTGTTGTTAACATTCTTTTTTCATTCGGTTTTTCCTGTTACGAGTCCTTTTTTAAAGCTGATCGTTTTGTGTTCATTTTGTTTAGTTCTTTTTTCATAACAGATTTAATGTTTAGTATAGAGCTTAGAAAAAAATCGCAGTGTGAGATAGGCAAGAAGTAAAGCATGTAGCAAGATCAGCACGGCAAAGGGCACTCCTTTGAAGGCAAGGAAGGGCAAAAATATTTTAAGTCAAGTGATAGCGATTGCTGCATGAGTCGTACGATTTTTGAATCAAGCACGGGCAACGCCGGGCCATGCTGCTAGTATATTAATAAATATACATATACCTACGTTCGAAGTGCAACTTAAGTTTCATTGTTCTACTTATCCTCAAAACTATTAATGACTGAAATCTACTTAATAAACGAAATGCACCTATGTTAGTTTGTAATAACAGAAAAAAATTTCTACTAAAATATTTTAATTCTGGATAAATATATTATCCAAATATTACATGCACTTCCCATATTTTAGGTTACATATTGATTACCCCCCCACACATTAGCCATTTTAACGTCTGTTATTACTTAACGAGTTACCCGGCGTCCCTCTTTTAAACTTTAAGAGTGTTACCTAAACTCTACATTCTGTATTTACACCCGAATATGATATTTAGTTTATTTTAAATTTGAGCTTTGAATCTGCGTTTAATTTGGTGTTCCTCCCATGAGATCCAGTATATTTTTTTAATTCAAAAGTAATAATTTGGGCCTGATGAGTTAGTAGAAACTAAAATTTCATTTTGAACGTATATATATATATATATATATATATATATATATATATATATATATATATATATATATATATATATATATATAATTTCCTCTGTCTTTACTATCGCAGAAATATTCAATAAAACATGGTATCAGATATGAAAGATGCCAAAACAGAACATTGTTATTCTAATAACCACAAATTTTACAAGTATGCGAATAATCTGATGACGCTTAATATTGTGTTAAACAAAATTACACAAATCTCAGATAGCTATAAATGTAAAATGCATATAGCCATTTATATTTAATCGACATAACAAGTTTGTTAATCTTCTTTTCTATACTATGTACCTACAAGACCTTCGGGATCATGGCTTTTCAAAGGCTTTCTATCCTTTGTAGATCCAAGAAAGTTCTGTTTCCTAACTACCCCTTCCAGTCTCTGTTCTTTCTTCGATTGACCGAAACCTTGTCACTCTATGTTTTCCTCTATCCATCCTGCTTTCAGTACGGTCTGTGCGTATCATATTCTCCAAGCCTTCCTTCTTAATTATGGGCTCCGGAAATTTCAGCTGTCTGATTCTAAGTACAATCTAAAAATATACTCAAGCTTTAAATAACCTGCAATGGGTTGATAAGCCGTAGAAAATGAATCAATCAACAAAAAAAAAGTTACCATAAATTTCAAACTCCATATAAAATTGGAAGATAATCATTCTTGATACTTTTTAAGTGTTCGTTAAAATAATTTGCTGTTAAGATAATGTTCAAATGCTTAAAGTAATTGCTTCGATTAAGTATCGAACGTTGATTAAGAAATTAAGATAGATAGATAGATAGATAGATAGATAGATAGATAGATAGATATGTTATATGATATGATTGAGATAGGCATCGAAATTCTCCCTTACTCTCCCTTACTCTCCCTTACTCTCCCTACAGTCAAGGCTTTGCTCCCTCTGACTTTAGGTTGTTCTCCAAACAAGAGAACCTCGGGAGCAGTCGTTTTAAAGACATTGAGAAGAGGAAGGTGGCTGTAACAAGGGTCTAGGACACATCCGCTTTGGATAACTTCAATGGAGCCTTCCCGAAGTGGCTCTGAGCACTACAAAAAGCGCATTGAAGACAGAGGATCCTATTTTGAAATAAATTAGAGTTATGTACTATGGGCTCTCTTGAAAAAGTCTCAAATGTTCTGGAATGCACCTCGTATAATATATTATAGGATGGGATATGATATGATTGAGATAGATAGATAGGTAGATAGATAGATAGATAGATAGATAGATAGATAGATAGATAGATAGATAGATAGATAGATGTGAACAGTCTGAGATAGATAGATAGATAGATAGATAGATAGATAGATAGATAGATAGATAGATGTAAACAGTCTGAGATAAATAGATAGATAGATAGATAGATAGATAGATAGATAGATAGATAGATAGATAGATAGATAGATAGATGTAAGTAAATGGTTATTTCGGCGGATATGTACAGATAGAATTAAATTCCTAAAGTCACGCATATACTTACGTAGTTCTATGAATGAATGAAAGCCTCAGATATGTAAAGAGATTTAAACAAGTAAATGGATAATGCATCTTCTTTGTATTATTAGCCATCTATTCATTTCTATGTCCTGTCACATCCATTTTAACTGGCACAGAACCTATTTTTCAGCGAGAGAAAAGACAGTTTCCCATGAATACCTTAATGCTTCTTCTTTGGTAATTTCTGACCTCTCTAATGCAGCAGGAAAGATGTACTTTTAACCTGCCGCCTTACCAATGAATTTAGTGCACTGTGATATTGTACAACGGTGTGTGTGTTTTTTTATGTTCGTCTTATCGTGAACCATATTTGTGCTTATATGCACAAATTATTAGGTTGGTGCAAAAATAATGTCGTTTTCTCACATAGTAACATATGTGAGAAAACGACATTATTTTTGCACCAACTAATAATTATTATGCATATTCATACTTCTGTATTTCGTGGATCATGTTGATATGAACAGAATTAGATTGAAAGCTCAGGTAAGTTCACTTTCTTTATTTTTTTGAACAGTTTACAATACTCGTGTTTGAATTTATTTTTTAAACTGGTTTGTTCTGTTGGCAAAATCGGATGGAAGATAGTGACAAGTTCAGGCTATTTCTACCAAGTTCGACCTTCCCTAAGTACATCATTCGTGTAGCTAAAATGTAATATGAGATTCGCTGTTGTTTGATTCTAGAATTCTAAATCTATAAATGCTAGAAACGTAAGATAGAATTACCTAACATAATTTTTAATATATCCATTTTAAAAAAATATGTTATATTAAGATATTTATTTCGAGGCTTATAGTTGACTTTAACATTTAACTTTATTCTACCAATTAAAACACATCCATTTTCAGTAGGTCACCTGTCTGTTACGAATGCGTCTATATTGACAGATTCATTTTTTTGCAACTCATCAACTTTTTTCAGTTTTAAATAACCAGAAAATATTTCAAATATTTCAGCCTTAAATAAGCCAGAAAATATTTTTAGATTGTAAAAGTTTTGGGGGTAATAATAAATTACTGATATAAATCTTACTAATTAACAAATAGCTGGGGAGTAGAGATGGATTCATGCCTTTCCCAAATGCACTTGCACGTATGTGACTATAACGAACTCGGCTGGATTTGGAAATCCGCTCTCCAATTTGAAATTCCAAATTGTTGCTCATTACAACACCGCATATCCAAGCTTACAGTACTTGATATTTCCAAGCGGTCACCCATATAGGTACAAACAAGTACCGACATTGCTTAACTTCAGTGATCGTACGAGAACCGGTGTTTCAACGCGCTATGGCCGTAAGTGTATGTGTCTGAATATCTGGAATCATTAATTTTACAAATTTTGGGTCCAGAATCTCGTAACTTGACATATTTATTAACTAAATGTTGATCTGAAATTTTCACCATATAATGTTCTATCTATCTGATAGGTATGTGTGTGTGAGAGAGAGTAATGTTATCGGCACGAAACGTAGTATCATTGAGCGTTCACTTTCGCACAAATTCCCCTGAGAATAGCATAATTCCTTCTTTTCTCCATTCACCTACATAGCAGGATAAACTGGACTTTCTAGCTTTGGCTGGAAACCAGTCTAATATAAGGAAAACTCCGAATTTGAAGCCCTAGAGAAGAAAACAGGAAATAACTTCATTATCTTTCTCAAAAAGGTAATGTCAATTGCCAGATAATAAAATAAATGAATCTATACGGTGCTATGATCGCCTTTGTCCTGAAAAGATATGACATTTTCAAATGTGATTAATATTCACCGCTGAATACACAATTATATATGCGTATTCGACATCATATTGACTTAGCGTTATGAAACTTTCCTCCCGTAAAAATTTTTGTACTTCATTCCTAACTTGTCAAACTATGTTAAAATATTTACTGTGTAAATCGCACAATAAATTTGTCTAAAGATCGCAGAATGATGGCTCGTTTGAAAGGTTGGATCTATAAAGGATGGATTTCAAATCAAGATTTTAATTTTACACAATATTTTAGTTATTTCATTTCGAAATTATAAACTCTCCTGCTCTCGAGTGAAATTGATCTCAACGGCTTAGGTTTAATCTTGGAGAGTTTCTTGCATGGAATTTAAATTTCATTCACATCCTTTAACCGCCCATATTCTATAAAACATGTTTTTCTACCGAAGTACTATGCATTTCTTTTCCCCCAACAGACTGTCTAAATGCTTAATGGGCTTTCTTGATTCATGTCTAGAAATATCCATCTGTGTTGCAATGATCGATGAGTTATAAAACATGAGAAATTCCTTTTACAAGACAAAACAACCAAGAACAAAAACATATCTTGACAACGGTTTGACAAGTTCAGCGCCAAGCTGTCTTGAAAATGCTCTGTTGCATTTTTGACTCTGTTGGCCCTCTTCAGTCAAAAAAAAAATCATATCGTTCGCCGAAGACATTTTGGTGAAACAACTCAAATATTATCAACTAAAGTGTATTGATGTTTTGAAAGCATGTCAATAAATATGAATGATACACAATTTCGCTTTGTTTTGTGTTAGATATGGATGATTTTTTTTTGTGTTAGATATAGATATCAATAGTCAGAATTCCGAAGTTAATATGATACCTATTTATAAATATAAATTCACAGATAATGTAAGTTCAAAGGTATTAATCCACCCTTTCTCGACCCAACTATGGCTTAATTAGTAACGACATATCAATAAATCATTATTATCACAAAAATAAATTATTACAATTTAAAATATTTTCTGGTTTTAAATAAGCTGCAATGTGTTGATATAGCCGTAAAAACGAATCAATCAATCAATCAATCAAATTCACAGGTGATCACAGAGTTGTATGTCATAATAGATTAATATAAATTTTTAACAGTCGATGATTCTGTAGAGATATGAGAAATGAATAATTAGCGGGTCAGAAGTGTATTATTAAATTATTACGTAACACCGGTTGGTCCAGAAAAAAACGAATAATACTTCATTGTTTTCTTATCAAGTACAGCAGTAAATTGTTGGTATATATGTAATTATATGTCTATATGGTTTCGTGCAGAAATTCATACTGAATTTAACTCAGATGTCTGTAATCGACAAATGTCCTTGTTCAGATTGGTTTCAAATGCTGAGTTTCATGACAGGTATGCCCTCCCTTAGCGTCTGAACGATAGATGCTAAACTATCTTCCAAAGTAGAGAATATTTTGATGGAGATTATTTTTGTGAGTATGTCTGTATGAATTTTATTCACTTTCCTCTAAATGCTTGCAGTCGCCATTTCAATTTAGAAAAAAAAATAACCACGACGAACGACGCTGGATTGAAACAAAATAGAAAATAAAACCATATTTGTTTGAATGAAGAAATACATTTTACTTGTTCTAATCTAGAAATGTCTTTATCAATTAATCTGTTCAGTTCTGTATCTATTAAAATCCATAAAAGCAATATAAGCAAATATAAAAAAATTCGACATCATAAAAACTAAGGGTTCTAAAACTCTTTTCTCCTGCGTAACTTTTTGTTCTGGGTTGCCGTATTCTTTTAGAAGAATATAGTATAAAATGTATGGATACTATAGAATATATAACAGGTAAATACTATTCGTTTCACCTTTTCACCGCAAACAAAGCAACAAAGCCACTAACGCGCAGGGAGTGGGTAGTGAATGTGAAAAATATAAGAAAAACACTATTAAGGAGAGAGAACAATAAAATGACAAAAATTAAGAAAACAGAAGATAACAATTGACATTGCATTTAAATTTTTGAAGATCAAAGTAGACTGGAAAGCAAGAAGCTGTAAGAGAGTCCAATACGTGAGAAGTGCGAGAAAAGAAACTGTCAGCATAGAACTTACGGTTACATCTAGCCATTTAAACTGTAAAATGCCGCCATGCATATACTTCGCTTAAATTCATAACATCTCGGTACTATAGATAAGAGTTCATTAGAACAATTATCATGAAAATAGTTATAAAAAAGGTACAGCAAAGCTACATTACGACAATGAGAAAGTTAGTGAAAGCGAGGTACCACGTCAGGAACAATTTCTAAATATATAACAGGACCACTAGACCATGTATGAAAGCAGTTTTCTAAGCATGGACAAATGGTAGACTTGAAGCAACAAAAATGTAAGATAGATTCTGGTGAGAAAATTTGTCTAACACGAAACAGAGAATCTGCTTATAAATTTATTTAATCTCTTCTTATAGTTTAATTGAGAAATGTCACTGCAGCAAACTGGGATTTGAAATTGAGTTTTAAACAAATAGCGGGAGGTCACGAACTTTGTCTTTCATATGCACTTTCAAACAGTTTATACCTTTGTGCCGTAACTCGTGCCACACTTTCGACTCGAGGAACGCTGAACATTCGCTGGGCATGGTATGAGTGTAGAAGGAATATAGAAAGCAAATTGTCTTTTTCTGCCGAGGAAAAACGCAGGTTTACAAAATTCTAATCATGAAACAGAGGCGAAATGCCTAAAGCGTGAGAGACTTGGTCGTATACCCACTGAACTTCTCTTGCTTGCACACTGGAGCAGTGAGAGGATCAAAGAGGTTCGCAGCGGTTTGCACGAACCGTTTGCTGCAGTTACAGAAGTTCACAGAACCGCTTCTTAAATTCTCTTGGCCTTTATATCTATCAACAAAAAAATTAGGGATGTAAAAAAAGAAATTACTGGTTCCTAATTTCAAAGGAAAAATATTTAGATGCAAAAGAAGAGCGAATCCGCTATTTTTTAAAAAAATGAATACTACCACTTAAAAAAAATATTTCCAGAAATAGATTTCTGAAAGAAAAAATATTAAAAGCAGTACATTTTTGAAAAAAAAATATTGCCAGCTATAAAAATTTGGTCGGCATTAAATAACCCATTGAGGCTGATATACCATAAAACAAACCAAACCAAAAAAAAAAACAACAAGAACCTGCGATACTTTTTATCAACCTCATTTTCTTGTTTCGTGTGAATATTGGTATCAAAATTACTCTAAGGAATTGTTTGAAGCTTAATTTCCTAACAGGCAATCCTTTGACGTGCATCCCCTGGTCCGCAGCCATATCTATACCGAAGGACAAGAGATCACGAAGCTGGCGAGCAGCCTTACCCCGATCTCTCAGGTCCCTCATATTCAAGCTAGCTAACTTAATAGGCATCTTTTAAGCCTGAGTCCCGTGAACACAGACTGAACGAAAATCTGTGAGAGTCAAGACCCCGACGGATTGTCCCAAATTACTGGTACCTACATCGGACGTAATTCGTCTTTCTGTAACAATGCCACCGACGTCAGTTGGGAAGGTTAATTTAAGGGCCCTATATAGAGAGTGGTGAAGAAGCAGGGCCCTCCCTGCACAAAATTGCCCTAATATCTTTAGCTTTAGAGACTCTGTCTGCGCTATCCAGAACTTCGGAAAGGCATTTTTAGGTCCCGCAAGACCTGTTTCCTCCGGTGTTTCTTATAAGGGTAATAACACTGAAAATATCCCTCTCAAGGGCCTTACGGTCAACAACGCAGATTTTTCCCCTTTTGGGAAATGCCGCTTCTTCTTTCCTTGGAATTAGTTGTGGGGGGAGCTCTAGTAGGGGAGGAAGGGAGGCTCCTTGTCTTACGCGGCAGGAGATCTCTAACTTCTTGCTGGCGAAGCAGGAGCGGATTGAGTCTTGGCATCTACCAAAGCCTTATCCACCTTACTCCTACCACACTTCCTCTCTCTTTTACTAAACTTCAGGTCCTCTTCCTCTTCTTCATCCCTCCCCTTTTTCAGTGAGAAGGATCTTGGAGGCATTTCCTCTAATTCCATGTAGAGGCCTAACTGCGGTAACTCCTCCTGCTGCTCGTCAGGCTGCTGCTGCTGCTCTGTACGCTGCTGTTGTTGTTTAGGGAGCTCCTGCTTCGGTTGCTGCTGCTGCTGCTTGGGCCGCTCCAACTGCTTTTGATCTGCAGCTTTTCCGGTACCTGCTGCTGCAGTTGTTGTTGTTGCTGTTGGTGAGGCTCTCGCTGCAGCTTAGGCTGCTGCTGTTTCGGTTTTGGCTGTTGCTGCTGCTGTTTTGGCTGCTGGGGTTTGGTAGGGCCTTTTTCAGGAAATCTTGCTCCCCTCCTCACCACCTCAGTCCACTCGCCAGAACCACTGGGTGCCTTCTTTGGCTCTTCCGTCCTGGGTTGCTCTGTTGTTAAGTGAGGCTGTGGTGCCGGTTTTCTGCCAGGACACAACTTTGCCAGGTGACTGCGGCACAAACCCAGCAGTTGGGACCGCGGCCTTCCACGACCAAAAAAGATGTTTCAGCCGCTTCAGGTGATGATATTGGGGACCTTATTGAATTTTGGTCGGGTCAATGTCATCATGATTTCGTAATCACCGGTGGAAATGCTTTTGATGGAGGAAAACCCCTCCACAGGGCCATAATCTGAGAAAAAGGCCCCCAAATGGTCCTCAGTGATGTACATGGGCACCCCTGCAAGGTAATTCGGGTCCTACGAGTGCCCATGTATTCGGTTTGCAGTCTGAGGAACTTGGTGGTGAGTATGCTGCTGGTTATTGCTTTTGTAGCCTCTTCTGTTGCCAGCAGAATATCCAACATGGCATTTGACCTGCAGGCCACCAATTTGGCCGCAGTATTCAAGACTCCTCCAGCATCTTCCCGTTGACAGCAATTTTCGCATCTTGATGTCAGCCGTGAACAATGAGAAGGTTCTTGTCATAACTGCCTCCATTGCAGAACGCAAAAAAAAGTTCATACCCTGAGATGAAGGAACTCTGCCCCTCTCTTAGGCTCTTGAAGTATTCTGGTTCTTTTGGAGGTCCTTCCTCCGCCCCTGCTGAAGTTGACGGTAGTTTGGCCAATGGCTCTTTTTCCTGAGGTACCTCCGCCATAGCGAAAGGGTATTCCCCTCACAAGGAAAACAAACAGAAAAAACAAAAACACGGCACAAAATTAGAAACTTCAAACTCACTATTTCGACTGACCAACGCAATATACAAACAAAAGTTCCTAGCTAGCGTTTAGCAGGCAGACGAAAAAAAGATAGGCTGTAACTGAATACACATCCACCTGTCAGATTCAAAACTCAAAGAAGTTCTGTTCAAGGCGAGATGTGGCACAAGGCTGCTTTTTAACGGGGCATCCAGAGCGCGTACACTCGGGTAAAAATTTACCGTAGACCGCGCATACACGGGGACAAATGGGTGTTTGCCTCCCCAGACGAGACTCTGCCCTTTGGCAAAGCCTCGTCTGGGTTCCTCTCCGCAGAGAGGTCGACAAGAAGTTCTGTTCAACTTCCACTCTCTCAGTAAGAGAGCGGGCTATTTATCAGTCCATCTTGTGGGGGTGCTCCGGTACACCACAACAAACTTGTATACCACTAAAACGTACACAAAACTATATATACATCTTTACACATGTCCACGAAGTGAATAAATATACGAAAACGTAAAAATAACGTTTAAGTAATAAAACTTGTATACTTGTAAAATCTCTTTCATCGACTAGTATAAATGTGTGTTTTCCTGGCGACTGATCAATATATTCAAGCCTATCTCTGTGCTCATCCATCAGATATTCACTCACAGAGAAAAGGCAGAAAAAGGATTGTTAATGGCATTCGTATATCCAAGGGGCGATAATGATGTCTGTCTTCAGTCGCCTCGAGGAAAAAGGATGGACTATCGAATGGCGCCTGCGATTGAGTGCATGTATAAAAACACCAGTGACAGAAAATCAATGGGTGCATCAGATTTGGATCTACCAGCGGGAAAAATAAATCAATGTTTAGAGTTTGTCCTTTTTGACTTGGTCTTGTATCAAGCAATGCCTTCAAGGAAAGTAAAAATGTCTTCGGGATGCAAGACGAAACAGAAGGACAGGATATTTGCTGTCATTGGGAATGTGATTAAAATGCTACGTAACCAGTTTATGCGTGTAGGTATTTACTTAGCACTGCCATGTCTGGCATTCTGCGAAACTTGTGTCAATCTCCTGAGGGTGTAAATATTTCTTGCCATGAAATACTGCTCCTGAAATCAAACCTTCAGTCAGATTCAAACAACAAAAGCTACAACCGAAAGCTAACACTATCAAAAACTAACAAAATATTCCTCTCAGCGTTTAATACAAACCTGCTTTTATAAGATTTTGCAGCGGTAATTTATATTAACCTTTAGAAATACGCGGAAAATATGTTTCATATATATATATATATATATATATATATATATATTAGGTTGGTGCAAAAATAATGACGTAATAATGTCGTTTTTTACATATTTTTTAACGTCAAAAAACGACATTATTACGCCATTATTTTTGCACCAACCTAATATAAGCAGATACCCACAGAAGTGCTCGTTTATCAACATCCAGACTGGAAAGTGCAAAAGGGAGAATCCTAACACTGTACTGTACTTTTACCATTTATGAAAATTGACCAATAATTAATAAAGTTATTAACAATTTTAAATGAGGAGTTTCTTTCCACCCACCATATATATATATATATATATATATATATATATCAACGGTAGATCGCCTTACGTTACACCTATCCGACCACAGCTCCATTAGAACCTATTTAAACTCACGCACAAACTTAACAGACTTCATCCGAAAGATACTAATAGAAAATACAAGTATAATAACGGCCAGAAAGCCACTATCATTCAGGCTGGGTAGGGGTGTTACAGAATGTGGAAGAAAATACGAGAGAGAAAACATTATTAAGGAAAGAGAACAAGTATAATAACCTCATCCACATGTAAAAGAAAAGAGTTTAAATAATGGAAGCCTTAATAATAAAAAAGAAAAAGCCAACATTCAATAATATTAACTATGAACACGGCCATAATGTGATGACTGTGTTCAGAAAATAAAACATCCCTATAACTCTAGAAACATACACGCAGCCCATACACCCAGTTAAAAAGCAAAAATAAAATCATCCTTGATAATGGCTAAAAGTATAGCCGAAAACGCTCAGAATTACAGAGCATTTGAACAGTTTCTACATGCTGTGTGTCCAGAAAAGAAAACACTTGTCCGAACACAAGAAAAATTAAATAAAAAAGTTAATCACAGTACCTTGTCTGTCGTCTTTAATGAAACACGTATAAACGAGGGATTGCTGTCTAAATACACAATACATATATATGTGTGTGTGTGTGTGTGTGTGTGTGTGTGAACAGGATGAGATAGATAGAATTTTGATTTTAATTACAACTCTCCTTTTTTGTTGCTCACATGCTACGACCTTCATATTCTCAACCTTCTATAAAATCATACCTCTTTTATAGATAGATAGAGAGACAGATAGATAAGTATATAGAGAGAGAGATGAACAGAATGAAATGTATAAATTTCTGATTTTAAGTACAAATGTCTATTTTCCTTAAAACTTCCTCGTTGCTCACATGCTACGACCTTCATATTCTCAACCTACTTCTGTAAAATCATACCTCGTTTTTTTCGCGAATTTTGTGTAAGCTATTACGATACTTACAAATGCGGTTGCATATTGGTAGATACGAGAATAAATTCTTATTTATTTATTCAATGTTGCACAACTGGTGTTGAACCAACAAATCTTGCTGGTCCAGTTCTTAATTCCCAGAGAGGCATAAAATACATGGAAGAGGAGAAAAAATAACAAAAATTAATGATTTAAATGTTAACATTTATTGCATATTTTGCGCTGGCCTGGCCATACCTTCTGTCTAAAGAATATTTATATAAATCTTTTCGTGTACATTTCAGTAAGATATTGATTTCCTTGTGTCTTTTAAAACCTACAATCATAAACCAATCGCATATGCCTGTATATCTATAAGCGTATAGCGTAGATGTTATTGACACGGACAGTAGAATAGGCATGTTCAAATTCTCACAGACACTCTTGAAAAGCTATGAATCCACATCTCCTCCTCCGCCCCAACAGACAGAGGTTAATAGCAGAGCAGACTGGACTTTCTAGCCTTTGTTGGCAATCTATATAAAAGAACAATATCCAAAACTCTATCCCGTAAAAACATTACTAACTGCAGAAATAAGAGCAGCAACACTTAGTGAAGTGACTCTATGGCCCTATGTTTCTCAGCGGAGTCTACGGCCCAACCACTACCTCTGTATCATATAGTGTGAAATTCTCCCCCCAAAACTATTAGCTTCAAGTATCAAGTCGTGCATTATACCAACGGACGTAGAAGCCGAAGTTAGAAAATGCCTAAGTTCTTCAAAGCTAGTGTAAAAGAAACAATTACAGACACCACAACAGTCAATTTCTTATCAAAAAGCTTGATTGTTGCGATATCGTTGCTAATTCAATCTTGAAATATATGAGGTGTATAGTAATGTATAACTCAAATAGAAGAAAATATAGCTTACGGCCATATCACGTTGAAACACAGGTACAATCACCGAAGGTAAGCAACATTGAACCAGGTCTGTGCCTAAATGGGTGGTCTCTTTGGGATACCAGGTGGTGTAAGCTTGGATGTCCGGGTGGTGTAATGGATAACGGTTCGAAATTGGAAATCAAAGATTCGTTTTCCAATTCCAGTCGGGTTTGTTATTACTTACGCGCACATAACGTTGGGAAAGGTATGAATACAACTACTTCTCTTCCCAGCTATGGGTTAATTAGTAGAACTTGTATCAGTAAAACTCCTTATTATTTCCCACTAAAATGTTCTTACAATCTGAAAATATTTTCTGGCTTTAAATCATCTGAAAAAAGTTGATAAGCCGTAAAAGACGAATCAATAGAATTAAAATACATATCAGTAGTTCAGAATCAGGCAGATATTGGAACTATTTGGATGTGACAAGAAAACTGAATTATTTCAATTTTTTAGAGAAGAGAAAATAAACAATTTAATGCTTGTTAAATCTATTCTTTCATTCTTGTTCCCTAAGACGCAAACGGCTACTGAGGGTGAAATGGAATGAGAAGACTTTAAAAGGAATCAGAAACCCATTCTCAAGCAAAAAACATGGGAAAAAAACTCTTCTCCTATCCAAAAAAATCCGAAGAGGTGTGTCAATCGAATTATAGGCGAACCTATCTACTCCTATTGGTCTGTTATTCTTTTTTGTGAAACGGGAAAAGAAAAGAAACGTGATACCTAAGGTTTGAAATTAATTTTCAAAAATGAGAAATCTTTCTTGAAGCTTTTATTTTAGTTTTAATTTCAAGCTAATAGATTAAACTTAATATTTCCAATAATCAAAATACTTTCACTGTATTTCAAGACTAATTTAAATTCACTGGAAATTTTTTAGAGGCGGGTAATTGTTAAAAATCGCTGATTTTTAACTATTTTTAGCCATCTGTCAGCACAATTGAATTCCCTTTATTAAAAAATATTTCAAAAATAAAATATACTTTTCGGAAATTTTATTTGAGGAATATTAACAGATTTAAAGTTGAATCAATCTGATTTGAAACAAATATTACGTTCTTTTAATGTAAAATATCGCAGAAATGCATTTTTTAACATAGAGGTGCGTGTTTTGATTAGGTATTGACTGATTGACATCCGGAAGTTTATCTAATTTTTTTCTACGGGGAACATATCTGTAAAAAGTACTTGAGAAATATAACGTGAGCACCTTTGTATATAATTTTTAACTATGCAGTTTTTTTATTGTATTTTAGTTACACTGACTTTAAATTTACTATAGTTACCGCTCTTATTTAATGTTGTGTATGATCATCCCTATTTACAAAAATCGTCACGTATATATACACACAAAATAATCAAAATTCTTTTTAAAATACTGGGGGTCACCGAATTGTAGTAAGGGTTTTTACTTATGGTTAGTAAATATAGTTTTTACTTAATAACAATATCACCTAACCGGTACAGATTAATACAGAATTTTAAAAGATTTAAAACTTTATAAATTATTCTAAACATTTTTTAAAATGAAAATAATTCTTATAAAAATTCATTATTCATCGAATTTTTTTTCTTGAGACAAATATAATATTTCTTATAAAAAAAAGTAAAAGTTTTTTTTCTAATTAAATAATGTCTTTTTTATTGCATTATTTTATTTTCCGATTCAGAGCAGATTTTCGGTAACTGGAGGTCCTGTTGTACATAATTAAATTATGATTTAAATTCACCAAGGAGTTCTGCGTACAGTGTAACCCGGATATAAGAGAGTTGTCGGGACCGGAGAAGTCTCTTATATCTGGGTTTAGTCTAATTTATATACATTAACACAGGCTCTAATTTGGGACCAGAGAAAATCTCTTATATCCGGGTTTCTCTTATATCCGGGTAACACTGTATAACTAATGCAAACATAAAACGGTACAAAAAGGAATTAAATCAGTGGAGATAACAAATGTAAAAAAAAGTTTTGATGAATATTTTCTAAAATAAAAAGAAACATTTCTAAAATAATTTAATTCATTGTGAATAAGTCCTAAAAGTTTCATTAAAATCCGACAATTATTTGATTTTTGCAAGAATTTCTAAATCAATGCGTTTTTTACTGAAAAATTACGCTAAAATTTTATATACTGACTCAAGACATCCAAATTTTCAACCAAAATTTCGAACGTTCCGAAAAGGATAAAAAATATAATTTAATAATCAAAAAATCCTTTGGTCTTTTCTCTTAATAATAACATAAAAATTTTAAGGGTAAAACTTTGTTTTTAGTAAATTTGGAGGTATTTTTTCATCATGGTATGCTCATTTTTTAACGTAATACCTACTTTTGTGACATGATTTCGAAAGCTACCAATGTTTTCCAGCAACGAAACAATATCTGACACCAATATCACTATCTAATGAAGGTTTTGATGCAACCAATACTGGAGATACATTTCTTCAGTCTGCTTCGGTTATAAGTACTTTTACAAATATATTTACTTATATGCGACCCAGAAGATTCAAAAGGACCTATATTAAATAAGTAAAACAAATTTTCTTCATGACCTCCACGTGCCTCTATACACTTCTGTAGACGCTAATACCAACCTTTCCCAATTGTTTTGATTTGAGCAAACTTGAGAATGCGAGCTAAGTTCAACGGGTTCTGTAGAATGTCATAGACTTGGGGTTTAGGTCAAAAGTCAATCTCAAAAACATACAAGCGCTAGCGATGTATGTGACATGCGGAAGATGGAAAGCGCATACGCGCCTCAGAGCAAGATTCGATATTCGAAAACAGACATTCGCTTAAAGCCAGAGGATGTACAGTCGAAACGTTGTCAAAAAATAAAAACAATAAAATCAATCCAAAATAGATTAATCGAATTGCTTTTTTTACAGCATATCAACCCACCGTGGGTTATTTGAAGTCAAAAACATATTTGGGATTATAAGAATAATTCTTTTTTTTTTTTTCTTGTTTTTGCAGGTGGATATTGCATTAACCTTTTCCGAGAATATCTATGAGCGCTTTCCAGATGCCAGTCCCAGTATTTAACCTATTGCTGGAGAGAGGAGGATGGATTCTTACCTTTCCTAGGATATGTACCCATAAATGAATATAACGAACGCAACTAGAATTTGAACTAGGCTCATCAGATTACTCATTAATTTCGCCATCCATTATTACACCACCCGCACATCCCAGTTTGAAGTTATCTATGATTAAAACGCTTTGTATAAAATCTTCAGAAAAAAAAAAATTGGATTAAACTTGAAAACATTTAACAACCGATATATCATTATTGTTTTTATACGCTTCACTTATCAACTGCTATGCTCAGAGCATTTTTAAAGTTATCATCGTATATATGCGTAGCAGACATCAACCAATGCGATATATTCCGAGAATAAAGTCTAAACAAATATAAGATTACAACTTAAAAAGAAAAGATTTCGTCATTCATCTTTCATACACGGTAAGGCGATGAATAAAGCGATTCTTCTCATCACTAACCCTGATCAGTAGTGTTATGGGGTCCACCCCTTTTTGATACAAGTGGACTCGACCAGAGTGTTATGTGGACTACTGCCGTTAAATACCCAGAGTCAGTCAGAATAGAGAGTGAAAGAGTGAGAAGAGATTGAGATGGTGATTGAGTTGGAGGTAGAGTAATAGTGTGAGGTAACCGCTTGTAGAAGTCTCAGTTACAAGCACGTAGACTCTAAGGAAGTCCTACTTCGAAACTATATATATATATATATATATTATTTTTGCGACTAACCGCTTTCCTGGATTTACTAACAGTATTACCCATTGTATTATTGTGTAAATACATTTAATTTCTTATATTTAATTCTTGCGTTTGTCATTCATTGGAGACCGAATTTCATCTCGGAATCCACAACAAGTAGGAACGCCAAATTAAGATTGGAAAAAAACAGAAAAAATAGAAAGAAGCGTGAACCAAGGATACGTTTTCTACCGAGAATTAGTGAACCTCTACAGCGACGGGAACTGGAGACCTTATTACCAGATTAGATCAGGCCGAAAAGGGAGTCCTACTGCCGTATATGGACATGAGCTGCCCAGTCTTCATTTTCCAATCTCGTCCTTGTGGGTGACCAACTATTTTCTGCATTACAACCCCTTTTCCGCAGACGAAACGTCTCAAGCCTCTCGCTGCTCTATTGCTACTTGCCGGCAAAGAGTTCAGACGAACTACATTCCTTAGTTCCACCATTTCTAACCTTCAAAGCTAAGACCCACCATGCCACGCACATTGTAGTGAACCACCCTCATTCCCTTCATATACCATTAGTGAGATTATATGTTCCACTCGAGAAGCTTCTTCCCACGAAATGCTGCTTTAGACAACCGACTCCCAAGAGGATGCTTCCTTGATAACTACAATCTTGACCTGTTCAAATTAACCGTTATCTTCCCCACATATCTGCATAAACTGTGCCTCTTACTCTGTAACCCTCTACTTCGAGTGGCTAAAAACAGGGTAAAAATCATAGTAAAAAAATAAGATACGCAGATGACACTGTGCTGATGGTCGACTCGTAAAGAAAAGTACAGGTCCTCCTAGACAGGGTGGTAGAAAAAGGCGAGAAAAAGAAGAATTAAAGATCACCAGCAAGAAGGCAGAAAGTATGGCCATCAGCAAGTCCAAATTTTGCCTTAAGAATTGGAGTGACAAGCATCAAGCAAGTGTAGAAGTTCAAATATCTGGGAAGCGTTTTGACAGCGGATGGAAAATGCGACACCGAGATTCGAACACACTAGCGAAAGAAGAATTCCAAAAGCTAAACAAGGTGCTGAGAAACGGAAAAAAATTCGTTAGAAACAAAGAAAAGATTGCTTGATTGCTGTGTGATATCCATCATCTTATATGGCAGTGAGTGTTGGATGAGGTAAAAAAAACTAGAGACAGCAGAAATGTGGTTCTACAGAAGGATGCTGAATATTCCATCGACGGGGCGATAAGCAACAAAGAATTCATAAAGTAAATGGTAACAGAAAGAAAACTTGTACTCAAAATCAGGAAAGGTCAGCTGAAATTACTTGGCTACTTGATGGAGAAGGAGGACTTGGAAAATATAACTCTCACGAGGCATACTGAGGAGAAGCAAAGAGCCACTTACTTCACTTGTGTGAATGGATGACAGGACGGGAGCGTGTACCTAAGCAAAGGGAGAAAACCTGCTAAGAGTCATACGGGACAGGAAGTTGTGGATTGTCTACGTTCCGAAGGGACGCGGTACGTAGAAGAACACAGCGCAGTGGGGACACGAAAAGGGACGTTGCTACATCCACTGGGATAAAGCTTATTATTCTAAGCTCCTTCTTACTTGTCGATTCATTTTTTGTTTGTTTTTTTTAAATAAAGGGTCTATCTCGATTGACACAATAATAAACGAGAGATATTTTCTTTATATCGCGTTTGTCCTGTTGTTCCAATTGTAACAAAAGGCGGGTTGCATTCTCGTTCTAACAATGGCTATTTTTGTTCAAAGTCTTTTTCACAACCGTACCTCTGTCCCTGTGAAATTTCCTTCTGCAAACATAATACTGTTCGATCTCGTTCAGTAGCTTGGTAATGCAATATTTCTTTTTCTAACCAATCAGAAAGAGAACTATATTAATGTCCAATCAACAACCCGTTCACCTAAACACTTTTCTGGAGACACTTCGGAATAGTAAATATCAGAATCCAGCTTGTAAATCGAGATTACACTGCATGTATTTAAACCGAGCTAATCTCGTTCCTATAATTTACATCCAGTATTTCTAAGTTTCTACTAAAATCAGTATTCACTTCAATTCTTTAGTCGCCCTTTTCATAAATGTTTGCAGTACATTGACATCTGGTCAAGAGTTTAAATTAAAATAAAGTCTAGCTTAAACTAAATACTTGCTGCTTATCTGCTCCTCGATCAAAGGTTTTTTCATACACGGGTATTTTATTTGCTGTTCTTATCTTTTCCAATGTGTAAAAGAGTAAATTAACAGGAATAAAGATGACAAACGATAACGATAGATATTGCATTTAAATTTTTGAAGATGAAATCAAGAAGTCGGAAGAAAGTTCCACAAGAGAGAAATGCGAGAGAAGAAACTGTTAGCATAGAGGTCACGATTACATCTAGCCATTTAAACTGTAAAATTATATCTCGCTGCCAATCTAGTTCTGCGCTTAGCTTCGTAAAGTCGAGGTGCCAAAGAGAAACGCTTATCAAAACGATTACCATGAAAGTATTTATAGAAATGTCAAAGGAACTCTACATGACGGCGATGAGGAAGTGACTGAAGCTGAGATGGCTGGTCAGAACCAATGATATTGCAGATTCTTCTTCAGATTTTATAAAGCATCTCTAAATACATCGCAAAATCGAGAAAGCCCCAAACTAGACGTAACATTAATATTCAATGCGTGGACGTATGGCTGACTTAGATAGACTCCGGCGAGAAAAACTGTCACAGTGAACCAACTTTTCTAGCAACAGACCTAGCAATTGATTCAATACGATCTTTCCATTTCATGTTAATAGAAAACGTTAGTCAAGAAAGTGCAGTGAGTCACTCTCCTGGAGGTTAGCACCAACCAAAGTAATAAACAAAAATTCATTCCTAGTGTTGTTACTTCAATTTCATATTTTTCTAAATTGAATAATTCTTCAAATGCTTTCTAATTTCGATAAAACGATTTTACACCACAAACAAGCCTTTGTCATTATTTATTGTATCTGCCAAAACCAAAAATACATTGCAAGATTTATCTTTTATAAATATTTTTATCGAAAAAATCCAAGTTGCCTGGTTAAAAATCTAAAATATTTCAAGCTGTATATTTTTCTGTTTTTAGAAAGCTAAATTCTGGATAAAAATATTTTCGGTGGTGATCCATCATGAGATTGAACCCTTGACATATTTTATTGAAAGTATTGAGAAGTATTAATTATTAGCTGCTGCTGCTAAATCTCATGCGATAAAGACGTTGAGCCTACGTGAGCCATCTTGTTCCTCAAGTTCTCACGGTCTTGGCAGAGCGTCAAAACATCCTCCAATGTCAGATTAAACTGCTGAAGGTTCCTTCCAGCGGCTCCATGTTCTGACGCAAGATCGTCCCCAGTTTGCAGATGGCAAGTCAAACGAGTAGATGACTCTGATAGGATAGTCATTAGATCATCGCAGGACGTGACCAAGCCAGCTAATACGGCGCTGAGGGATGGTACGGAGAATGCCCGGCTGGCCTGTCCTCCGGCGGAGTCCAATCCGTTGAAAGGCAGTCCGCTTAAAATCCCTTGTGTGTATCGTAACAATAGAAAGATTCATCTGGTCGGGTTGTTAACCCGAAACAGGTTAGCCGGATGGTGGAGCTGCCACCTTGGTAGCGAACCATGTGGTGTCCTGGCTCGCATTTTTTTATTCTTATAATTGAGCCGGCCATATAAGTTTCGAATGAGAAGTAGTGCAATAAAACTTCGATATTTGGTCTTTATCTTATCACAAACACTAACAGCTGCAGTTAATGTAACCCCAATTTGTCAAGTGAAAAGTGAAACAGTACATATTTGAGAGCTTTAGTTTTGATTGCAAAGGAACAGTTTCTGGTATATTACTGTCATTGCTACTGATAGTTTAATGCCGCGTTGAGTCAAATAATTACGTATAATTCCATTTAGGCCAATAAAGCGGAAATTTGCGCAAGAATTGCTCAGTATTTCACGATTTTATTTAGGTTGTCATACGGAATACTTAACGCCAAAATGGCAATTCTTATATATATATATATATATATATATATATAAGTGACAAAATGGAAAAGCTTTTTGTTGACATTGCGTTACGCCTTCATTAGTTAGGTGGATGTCTTCAAGTCAGATTAAACGACAAAACGTCGTCAATAATGGTATACACACACATACACACACACATATATATATAATACGTATTTATAAATATGTATATAAAAGTAAGCAGGTCTATGTGAAATTAGTAAGAATTTTTAAACAGACCTGCAATAAATATATAAATAATAATATGTATATTATCCATATATATGTGTGTTTGTGTATGTATGTATACATATATATATATATATATATACACGCATGTCTGTCTGTATATATATATATATATATATATATATATATATATATATATATATATATATATATATATATATGTCTATATATATACACACACACATATACTATGTATATATATATATGTATATATATATATATGCAATTTATATGTTTGCATAAAAGTCTTTTAAATATAGAGAACTTGCTTAAACATGTGCACTGTGTGTGAATGTGTATGTGTGTGTGTATGTAATCGAATGTTTGTTTGTGTGTGTGTGTTATATTTTTAATATATAAGTATGAAAAATTTTGAAGGATTAAGCTTCCTAGAATCGATGCGATATTAAGTAGGAATGAATGTTAAGATCGTAAGACGATTGATATTTGACTGGAAATTGCGTGTACAGCTTAGTTGGATGAGGTGGGGTCTGATGATGGCCTAACATTGAAGCAAGCAGGGATTTCTTTGTTGCACCATGTACAATAAAGGTCAGTGGAATCGCACACAATGCAAATAGATATCTATCCAAGGCCGCTGGAAAAACAACATTCCGACAGCGTGTAGGCGTTTGTCATTCAATTTCCGGAAGTTTGTGCATTAACGAAGGGAAGCGAAGGATTAGATGGAGCATATTCTATCTTTATTATTATTAATATTATTATTATGTTGTTATTGTTGCGGCTGTTGCTGCTGTTAACATCATAATTACTGTTGCTGTGAAACATATCTTTATTATTAATTCAACATAACCTTGAGGGCATATTTCATAATCCTTAGAAAAATAACGCATTATATATATATATATATATATATATATATATATATATATATATATATATATATATATATATATATGTTAGAAGCACTTCACATAAAAAATAGTTGACCATCTCTTAATGGTAACGAACATTGTCAGAATATTCTGAACATGTTCGAAAAATAAGCAAAACTCCACTAAGAAATAAATTAAAAATGCCCCACATATAACACATTATATAAAGCAAAACGAAATATATTATTATTATTCATTACCAAATTCAAAAAAATAACATCCCCACCAAAAAATGTTTAAAGTCTTAGCCGAAAATTTATCTGTTAAGACATAATTTATGAAAATGACGGGTGACCGTCTTTTTTATATAATTTTTAAGTACTCAGTAATCTTAAAAATATTGGAAAATATTCTCCGTAACCAAATTTTAGGAATGTTTAATCTAAATCTATTATAGTCATCGCTCTTATTTTCTGATTATGTTGTGTATGGTCAACCATACTTTCAACCCTGTTTGAAAGTATGTTCAACCATACTTTCAAACAGGGGCACTTTACGTAAAATTTTATATATATATAAAAATTTAAACTTTTTTAAAATATTGGGTGTAAACGACTTTTTTTTTTTTTTTGCTTTTCAATTTTTAATTCGTAAATATAGTTTTCACTTAACAATATCACCTAACCAGATTGAAGTACTGCAGAATTTTAAACGATTTATTTATAAATTATTATAATTAAATTTTTAAAAAAATGAAAGCAATTTTTGTAAAAATTCATTAGACATCGAATTTTTTTCTGAAGACAATAGTGCCCTTAATAAATCTTATTTATAAAAGCAATTAAAAGCTTTTCTAATTAAATAATGTCATAGTTTTATTGCATTTTTTATTTTACGATTCAGAGAAGATTATCGGTAATTGGGTGCCCTGTGCTACAAAAAAAATGGTGATTTAAATTCTCCAAGGAGTGCTGTTTTTAACTAATAAAACAATTTTTAAGACTGATATTTAATTTCTCGAAATTTCATGAAATTAGATATGTGGGGTGGGGGGTAACATATGTAATAAAATTTCAAAAATAATTTAATTCATTTGCCAATAAGTCCTGAAAGTTTCATTAAAGCCCCAAAACAATGATTTTTGCAAGAATTTCCAAATCAATGTTTTTCACCTAAAAAAAGACGCTAAAACACTTTAATTGTAAACATTAAGTCGACTGCTGAAGTAAAAAAAAATTTAACCAAAATTTCGAACGGGATAGAAAGGATTAAAAAACTTAATAAAATTAGAAAAAAATACTTTGTACTTTGCTCTTAATAATAACATAAACAAGATTTTATTTAGTTTAGGGCCTTTTTTATCATACTATACTGTTTTTCAGTGACAAAAGTGGAGGTAGGTTTATAGATAGATAGATAGATAGATAGATAGATAGATAGATAGATAGATGGATGGATGGATGGATAGATGTTGTAAGTATTCATCTAAACAAGTTTTGTTGCATTCAACCGTCAAGTTATATCTATTAACATTTTCTTATCATTTTTTTTTTTTTTTTTTTTTGAGCACTGGTATACGAATTAATACAAAATGACGTGTTAAATGGAGTTAAACCTCACCGGAAATGACGTGTTAAATGGAGTTAAACCTCACCGGAAAAGCCTATATCAAATATTTATTCATATTATTATCATTATCATTATTATTATTATTATTATTATTATTATTATTATTATTATTATTATTATTATTATTATTGTTATTATTATTATTATTTTTATTTTCTTTGCTTTCTGGCGTTTACACATTTCTTTCTGGGTCCCACCCAGGGGCCTAAGGTTAGAAATGACATCATGACACTTTTCACCGACAAAAAAATAAATAAATAAATAAAATAAAAAAAAATAAAATAAAATAAAATAAAAATTACATAGATAGAGCCCTTCGTAAAGTGTGGGCTGTACTTGTCAGAACAATTTTTTGTATCTCCTTGAGGCATGAGCTTCCAGGAATCCCTGCAATTAGTCTACTGCAATCTTTTCCAACCAGTCCTAGGGCTCCAACTACAACAGGGATTGTTGATGTTCCCATATGCCACATTTTCGAGACTTCTATTTCAAGGTCCTTGTATTTTGACAGCTTTTTGAATATCTTCAAAGATACATTGCAGTCAGCAGGGACTACCATATCAATAAGGAGGCACCGTTTTTGTTTGTGGTCTTTAATTATTATTATTATTATTATTATTATTATTATTATTATTATTATTATTATTATTATGTGTGCGTATTTTGTTTTATACTCACTTCTCTTCTGATGAAAGATGTTTTATTTAATGTGGGTTATTTTTGTATAATAATGAGTCCTAAAATTTTGAGTCTTCCCTTGCATTCAATGCTAGAGTATTTTGGTATTATCTACTATTTGTCTCATGGTAATAATTGTATTTTAGTTATCCGAGAAATGTGCATAAATTTCACTACGTATTAACAAGCGACAAGTAGACCTTCGTAAGAATGTGTTGCATGTTTAAGAATTTAATTTTCTTTTTTAATTGTTAATCTCAGAGGAAACATGATAATTCATAAAAGAAAACATTTTTTTATATAGGGGTGATTTTTGAGAAACAGATTTTTTAAACATTTTTATAATAAAAGATAAATCTAAGGTATTTGCTGTGATCGTTAAGTGATACGTACAGGGGAATTATGTTTTTGTTTATAGTTAAGTTAATGGCATGTTTGTTTTTGTTTATATCACGATGATTGCTTCTGCTATTTCTTTCTACCTTTCTTTAAGCGTATATGAGTAGGTAATGAGTAAGAAACAAATATTTATATTTGTCATATTGTAGTATTTTGCTGCAATATATATGATGTGTTCATCAGGTTCACAACTTCATACAGACAAAGCAGTGAAATTGGTAGACATTCTCCAAATTTACACCCACTTATATCCTAACCTCGAGTTTGTTAACCTTCTGACATAATTCTGAGTTGCGTCAGACATGATAAATTATTATACTATGAAGACCTCCTTAATAGGCCTAGCATAGAAATAAATACAATATGGGAGCCGCAGTAAAGAATGACAAATAACAGCAGTGGATAAAAGCGTTGGTTTATTAATTTGGTGACAGTGATTGTGAGTTTGGTGAGTGATTGGGTCGGACAGTGTGTACTTGTACTCAGTGGAAACGGGCGAGCAATAAATGAACAGTAATAAATTACGGTGGAATAATGGATAGCGGCTCGGATTGGGGAATCGGAGAGCCGAGTTCTAATTTTGGTCGGGTCCATTACATCCACTTACGTGTTTGGTAAATCCTCCTATTCTCTCCACACCTATGAGTAAATAGGAGACCTATTATATAGCCTTGGAAGGAAAACTCTGACTTCAAATCGGCCTGGAGATGGTTGGACTCTATCAGGTTATCCTTCCCAAGAAATACTACTTCTACCGAGGCTGCTGTACATGTGATGCCTCTACAACCCTGATGGGTCACGGGATTCGTGATTGTGATTAAATGACATAAGAATTAGATATCTAGATGTAAACGAGAACAATCTATCTCGGTAGATTAAATAAATTCCCTGTAGATTACCAAGATCGATATACACCTGAAGCAGGCCGGAGGGCACAACAACAGAACAATAAAAATAGGGACCTCCACTTTTGGCATAAATTTTCGATACCTAAGTTTAAAAATTCTTGCAAAAATCAAATAATTGTCAGATTTTAATGAAACTTTCATGACTTATTCATAAATGAATGAAATTATTTTTGAAATTTTTTTTTTAGAAAATCTTGTTAAAAAGAGATATTTTTTAACATGTTTCCACCCACTTACATATTTTCATGAAATTTCGAGAAATTAAATCTTCAAACGCGAGATTTGTTTTATTAGTTATAAACAGGACTCTTTGTAGAAAGTAAATCACCAGTTTTTTTTTTATAAAACAGTACCTCATATCATAGAAAATCTGCTCTGAATTATAAAAAAAAATGTAAAAAACTATGACATTAATTAATTAGAAAAGCTTTCACCTGTTTTTATACGTTATACTAAGGACATTATTTTGTGAAGAAATAAAAATTTTTCGATGAATAATGTATTTTTTACAAATTTTTTAAATTTTTTTCATTAACTTCTTAATACTTCAAAAATCATTTAAAATTCTTTATTGCTTTCAAGCACGTAATGCAATGATAACGTTAATGAAAAAGTAAATTCACGAATCGAAATTTGAAAAGTACATAACAGTCGTTTGACCCCAAATATTTTTAAAATAATTTTTTTTTAAATTTGATTGAAAAAAACGTTCATAATTTCTACGTATGGAAATGTATACATGACATAATCCTTAAAAAATTTTAAACAATTATCTAATTAATAAAAAAACTTTAAATAATTACCTAATTAAGAAAGTATGAAATAAAAAATAGATATTACATAATTGCTGAATAAAAATGTTAATATTTAAAAAGTACTAGTTAAAAACGAAAAACCGCGTTCGCTTATTTTGCAAAAATTGTCAATTTTGATCATCCATAGTAATCTGTGACCACCTCGTCACAATCGAGCATTTTTTAATCGTGATATGCTGCTTTTTTACATGACCTAATGGAGGAACCTAGATAAAAACCACAAAGATGAGAACTTCCATGTTAAAAATCTATTCTTGCAGTTGATTTTAATTTAAACTATCGAGTATCTATTGTTGATTATTTCATTTGAATTTTTTCTCTGCTCATCATCTGCGTTCATTGATTCTCGTTTGTTTTGTTTTCTGTATGTTTTTTTGTTTTTTTTGCTTTTGTTTTGATTTTGTATTTTTTATCAGTAGTTGAATTTCTTTGTTTTAAATGATTTCTTTTAGCAATCAAACTTTCATGTGTTTCTTTAAATATAAGTTCATATTACCCATGACATTTTGGATTATGTAAGTTTTTATTGGATTTTTCGTTTATCCAACCTTGTTAAGCGCCAGTAAATATTTGATTAAGAGAAAGAATTCAGTGAAATCGATCACAGCGATTGAAAATGTTTGTTTATACACTTGAATAGCTTACAATAAACAAAAGTATGATGTATATACAAATATATGTGTGTATATATGCGCACGCGCGCTCGCGCGCGTGTGTGTGTGTGTGTGTGTACACATGTATGTAGACTATCAAACAGATATCATCGACGAAAGTTTTAACGTTATTTCCACCATTATGAAGTGTAAATGTAGAATGGAGTATCTTTCTCGTGGTCTGCTTTACGATGGATTTTTTCTTTTTAATCATTCCACCCAAGCAAGGCGATGATGCCACTAAGATACAGAGTGTGTGTGGGGGGGGTTACAGGTAGTGAAAGAGAATTAGAAGACTTTATTGAGAAGTGAAAAAAAAGTTCAATAAGGGAACAGCTTTCTGGAAGACAGAAGATGGCGATTGACACTGCATTTAAATTTTTGAAGATCTTAGGTAGCAAAGAAGCAAGAAACCGGAAGAGAGCTTCACGGGCGAGAAGTGCGATAAAAGAAACTACTAGAATAGAACATACGGTTGCATCTAGCTAGTTTAAGAGTAAAACAGTGAGACCAAGTTGCTAATCTAGTAGCACGCTTAGATTCGAGGCACTAAGGTGAACAGATGATCAGAACATTGCCATGATAATATTTGTAAAAAAAAACAGAAGGAAGCTACATCAGGATGTCGAGAAAGCGACTGAAATCGAAGTGACAGGTCAGGATCGATTAAATTACAGAGCCTTTTTTGAATGCTAGCAAATTTCCCGTTGACGCATTCAAACAC
>OZ010584.1:55019377-55399377 GCA_963932145.1 Acanthosepion lycidas
GAGTTTCAAAGTAACCACTTGAGCTTAATAAGCAAGGAAAGGAAATAAAACGTTTAAATAAATAAATGAGGGATCAAGTGACACTCGACCAAAAACAAAGGAACTTCAGTCATGGCCTAATCAGGAAAGTCAAGAGTTAGAAATTGAGGAGTCGTCATATATGTATGTATATTTAGGCGGTATATTTTCATTCAATCATGTTTGGTTAAATAATTTAGACGTATTATGTTTATTTATTTTTATTTTAATACTTTCAAGTCCACGAATTAATTTATTGATAGCTATAGAAAATTAATTAAAGAAAAATTCCAAAATTTTCTTTGGAATATTTTATTTTCCCAGGTCTTCAATCTCACCCAACATCATCTTCAGGGGTTGAATTTCTATGGATAAGCGTGCATGAACATCGTAAAATTCAAAATATTTACACCGCTATACAAGGAGGTGACTTATATGATTTTCAGAGTATAGTTACGTGGTTAAAAGATTTTTTAATTGTAGTTTTTAACAATTATATTTCAATATTTTAAAAAACTTTACTGCTATAAATATTTAAGAACTATACACGTAGTTGACTTTATTTATTTATGGTCACAATTCGCTTATATAAAGGACTTCCATAAGTTTTTGCTTATTATCTTGGTGGAGTAATGTTGTATTTTCGACTAATATCTGTCTAAACTGTGAATGAAGACATGGGTGTTCCTTTAAATATTCTGAAATTGAACTATGATCGTTTAAGTGAAACGTAATTATGTCATGGTCGTTGTAGTAAAATCAACATATATATTAACACTTTTATCAGAGATCCAATCTCCTAAAGAACATTTAAATTAATATTGTCACATAGCTGGTAATATTGTGGTTATTTGATCGAAGTTTGAGCCTGATCGCGCCAATTTTCTTGCTACTGCTATATTGTAAACATGGCCGATCCGCTAGCAGTGTACACCAAAGTGGAACAAAGAACACTGATTAAATACACACACACACACATATGAGATGTTTAATCAGATATCGAAACAAGTATACATTTTTGTCGTGTTAACTTGCATGTTCCAATGTAACAGTTTATAATAAATATCTATTGATCTACTCTTGTATTGAGCCCTTTTTAAATTTATGTTATGAACGTTTGAATTTATATTCTTTTCGTTCTTTTAGATTTGTATATATATATATATACAAGAAATAATGGATTTATTTTTATTATTTCAAACGTTTTTACCTGTATCCGATTTCTCTGGTCAGAATGTGTGTCGAGGTTAGGAACTCATTAAAGGCTTCTAATATAATACAGCATCAGTGCATTACCGCATAGAAGTGTGTATGAGTGTATCAAGAAGTGTGGCCCGACTAGCCTAACACACGAAGAAGGAACAGGAATCCCATCAACATCCACCATTGACGAGAAGATTCAGCACGCTCAAGAGATGGTAATGACGAACCGGCGAGTTATCATGGATGAGGTAGCATGTTCTCTGTAGATTGGAATCTTTGTTCTTTGTTCCACCTTGGTGCACACTGCTAGCGGGGCGGTTATGTTTACACTGTAACAGCAGCAAGAAAAATGGTATGATCAAGCTAAAACCTCTATCAAGTGAACACAATAGTAACAAATATAAGCACACTTGAGCACAAGGTAGTGTGATAAATATAGATATGTTATATGCGAAAATGCGGATAATTTTTTTACTTAACCTCATAGATTATAGAAATTAGGATGAAAAACGCTTGCAATACAATTTTTAGTGTATTTAGGATTTTACAAGCCTGCAGTTAACAAACCTTTTTGTGTTTTTCTTTCTTTTTTGGGGGGGGGGTCACGTAATACAAGGCCCAGATAGAGAATTATTGAATTGGGAGATTATAAGGGGGTATATAGATAGCGAGTAAGGATTATATAATATGAGGGACTGTAAGATAGTTACCGGTTCACTTGAAGATTTTAAAATTACAGTGATCATTCGGGAGTCCATTCCACATTGCAATAGTTCTGGGGAAGAAATTGACTAAATGAACTTCCTCCTTGCCAATGGAATATGAAGAGAATCAAGATGAGTCGATTCTGGTGTACGTGGCATTGCGAATCCTAGATGTGAAAGTCTGGGATAGTGGAACAATGGAATGTAGTTCACCCTAATATTTGCCATGAAAAAGAGCGGTAGAACAGCAAGAGACTAGCAACGTTTTCTTCTGAGAGAAACAGGTTGAAGGATTGAAAACAATTCATCACTCACAAGGCCGTGTAAATGTTTCTGAACTCGACCGAGGCTGGAAATTAAGGCATTAAGCAGTTCCAACCCAGATATGACAGCAATACTCCATTTTTCAATCTGATCTGGCTCTTACAGAAATAGAACGAGGAATTAGGTACTTTCTGGAGAAGTATGAGGAGCCGACGGTCTTTAGTGATGGGTCGTATATACGAGTTCGTCTTGGAGTCTGTGCGTGATTGAGTCCCAATAGACACTCCAGGCAAGGATCCTCATGAAGTTTGACCCTTAGTGCATCTTTCATTGGACCAAGGAGATAAGTCAAAAGAGGTTAAGTTGGGTGGTGATGAAAAAGTGAAAACCGCTGTAAGGTATCCGTTACGTCAGCAGCCAGCTGAGTCTTACTAATCTGGGATATATGTCCTCATTCGTAGGAAAAACACTGACATTAAAAGAAGTGGTGAGTGTGTTGAGAAGTAGTGATGTGAATATATATAGCTATATCTTGATGTACGATATGTTTAATTGCATTCTATATTTCTTATATAATGAAACAAATTGCATTGATTTTTAACTCACCTTTGTATATTTATATTTACGCGTGTACAAATAACACAAAAGAAGAAGGTAAATGTTTATGAAATTCGCTGTAGTGTGTGCGCCACGTGGTTATGTGAAATGCTAAAGTCGGTTTGTCTGGAAAGAAATATCCTCTCGGCCGACAAAGACTACGGGACACGATTTCTACCAGTGACTGTGTGGGAAAATGAAAGATGATTTGTGTTCTTTTATTTTATAGTCCTGAATATAATGATACCTAACGGGCAGACAATGTGAAGAACATTCTACGTTTCTCACTTTTTACTCTTCCAAGCATCTACTAATCAATGAAAGTTGATAGGGTTACAGCACAAACACCGGATAACCATGAAGCTGTTCGTGCCATTTGGGCGAAAAATGAAAGCTTCTTGTAAGGATTTAAATTGGATGCAATGCAATCTGAGTTTTGCGAATGACATTTAACCCCCTTCACGCTCTTGTCTCCTTTGCATAAAATGAGATATTTCGTGAGTGGATTACGGCAAGGCAAGTTTTCTTATCAGTTCTGATTCCGTCTTAACACGGATCATCAATCAGATACTCTAAGCTGATCAGTGTTTTTACGCCAACCGACAAATACAGAAATGCTTAAGAGCGTTTCTGTTAGAATACCAGATTCCAGGCCGCATCGAGTTTAGCATTCAAAAACTGCCATGTAAAATTTCAAATTAAGCAGGTAATTGATTGATTGATTTGTTTTTTATGGCTTATCAATCTTTTCTAAAGCCAGAAAATAGTTTCAGATTGTAAGAATTTTTTTTTTTTTTTTGGGGGGGGGAGATGTAATAATGGTTTATTGATACAATTCCTAATAATTAATCCATAACTGAGAAGACAATTTGTGTATTGATACCTTTCCCAGTGGTATTTGCGCGTAAGCGAATATAACGGACCCAACGGGAAATGGAACTCGGCTCTCCGATTTCCAATTCCGTGCTCTTATCCATTACACTAGCCGCACATCCAATCTTACAGCACCTGATATTACCAAGTGGTCATTCATCTAGGTACCATGCTTGACGTTGCTTAACTTCGGTAATCGTACGAGAATCGGTGTTTCAACCTGTGGCCGTAATACAGTTATACATTTACAACAAGTGTGCCAAGAAATGTCATGAATTTTTCATGACCACCACTTAATCTGCAGACAGTTTCTGTTGTGACAGAGTCTACATAAAATATAGATACAGTGGAGCTTCGGTTATCGAGCACATCCGTTATCGTACGATTCGGTTATTATTCACTTTGGGGGCGAAAATATGTCTCGGAAATTATACACCCCTCGGTTATCGAGCAAGGAAATCCGTCCGTTACGAACCTGTACATCCCTGGTCGCTTGCTGCCGCGTGATTTTCCCGAGCATAAAAGAGACACAGAAAGGAACTACCCGCCAAAAAAGACTTACCGGAAGTCTTTATGTAGGGATATTCCCCTTCTAAACAATGACACTTCTCCTCTCTCTCTCTCTCTCTCTCTCTCTCCCGTCCTCACTTCATTGCAAACAGAACGTATCTTTTGTATCCAAGCCTATATCTTTCTAGTTTGCAGGTAACAGGAAATACATTTTTTTTCTTTAATCAATTTTTAACGAATAGGCATTTTACAAATTTGCAACAACCTATATCCTAATATTTACAGAACTTCAACTCTTCAATAAAGGTAAAATGAAGTTAAATATTTATTTATTCTATTTATTTGTAATCTATATTTATTTCTTATTGTTTTCTGCGACTGAAACTATAGTTATTTTGTAGAAAATGCATTTTTGTTTATATTTTTGGGTGTGTATAACGGATTAATTGGATTTATATTATTTCTTATGGGAACATTTCATCGATTTTCGTGCAGTTCAGTTTTCGGACGAATTTCTTGAACGGATTATGGCCGATAACCGAGGTTCCACTGTATAAATAATATGCCAAATTTGGTTGCCTTCGATGTCCATTGGCCTTTAAGATTAATTTTAGTCTTCATGCTCGCCAAAACAGGATGTTCGAGTATTCTCTGTCTGTATGTCGAAATACCTCAAAAATAGTTTGACGAATTTGGACGAATGTTTTGGGATCATCCCAATGAAAAGACACTTAAAACTGTCTAGTTTCTAGCCTTTAAAATATATAAAGAATGAAACTAATTTCCCGCTGAACCTTTACATCGAGGAGACATCATTCTACCTCCACGGAGTCAAAAGACCCTCATTTCCACCGTGTTCCAAAGTTAAGAAGAAAGTTCCGTTCAGACAACCTTTTCTCAGGAACGTTCAATTTGTAGAACAGTCACCCCCCTGCGGCTGCTTTCCTGGCCTTTGACTTGACGATATTTAGACTGTAATACATTATTACCATTCCAGCAGGGTTTACGTCCATATCACGTTGAAACACCGGTTCTCGTACAATCACCGAAGTTAAGCAACTTCGAGCTTGGTCAGTACCTAGCAAGGGTGACTACTTGGGAATACCAGTTGCTGTAAACCTGGATGGGTGGCTGTTGTAATTAATAATGGTAATGGAAATCAAGGAGCCGCGTTTCAATTTGCGCAAATATCCTTAGGAAAGAATCTATGGGTTAATTATTAGGACTTGTATCAGTAAAAATCATTTTTATCTCCAAAAGATTCTTAGAATCTAAAAATAATTTCTGGCTTTAAATGACCTAAGCTGTAAAAAACAAATCAGTTACTCAAAAACATTTAAATAGTAAGCGTTTCTCGTGTCTTTTATTTGGTTAATTCTAATATGAAAAAAAAATCAAATCAGACATCCATTTTTATTCGTTTTCCCGTGAATAAAATACAGTTGCGTTGCAATACGTTGGGATTGCATCTCCTTATCAAACTCTTTCTTTGTGAATGTGTGCGTTTCATAAGGGTCTCTCTTTTGCATGATGTATTTGTGTTATTTTTTTAGTCTTGTTTTGAGGTCATCTAATTATTATATTATAAATCTAATAAAATTGAGTAAATATTCTCTCATCTACATTAATTAAATTTGTATGAAAAGTGTTTTTCTATCATTTTCTCATGCATTTTATACTTTCAGGTTTTTATTTCTTTCTTATATTTTCTCATTTTTCTCTTTTCTTGCTTCTTGTATCTCTTCACGCTCTATTGTTTCTACTTGTATTTCATACTTTACCCGTTCACCCCATCTTTTTCTATCCTCTTACTCTGTCTCTCTCACTCTCTGTCTCTCTCACTCTCTCTTTCTCTCTCTTTCTCTTTTTGTTTTTCTTTCATCTATTTGTTTCTTTATCTCTCTAGCTTTCTTCTCACTTTCTTTCTCTTTACTTTTCATTCTCTATTCTTGTTTCTCTATATTCTTTGCGCTCCTTTTTCCTTTTACTTTTTGATTCTTTTTTTTCTTCTGCTCCTCTCCCCTTCTTCTCACTCTTCCACTTTTCTGCTTTCTTTTATTTTCTTTCTCTCCCTCTTTTTATCTTTTTTTTTAATTTTTTCTCCGTTTTTTTTTTTTTTTTTTTTTTTTTTAATTTCCGGTTCTTTTCGTTTTTGTTGTTTTTTTCCTGTTTATTCCATACTCCCACCCTCTTCATCACGTCTCGTTTCTCTCTTTTCTCTTCTCTCTCTCTCTCTATCTCTCTCTCTCTCTCTCTCTCTCTCTCTCTCTCTCTCTCTCTCTTTCTCTTGTCTCTCTCTTTCACCAATTTACTTCATTTCTCCTTCTCTGTCGTTTCTTTTTAATTCCTTTCTCCTTCTTTACCTCCTACTCCCCCTTCTAAATTGCCTTTTATTTTTCCTTATCATTTTTCATGTTTTTCATTTAGATTTCTACCTTTTGGGATTTTTATGTTTTGTTTTTTTTTTACTCTTTTCACCTGCCTTATTTATTTATTTATTTATTTGTCTATTTACTGCTCTAAGCTAACAACGCATTTTCCTCGCCAAAATTAAACTCTCCCAACAAAATATCTATCAATAAACAGTGCCTGCCGTTGGCAATAATAGAGTCAAAATATCTGCTTTTTCTTTTTATATTAGTAAAAAGGAAAAACGCAGACATTTCTTTTATACACTTCCGTTCAAGAATCGGTTGAAAGTGCAGATAAGAGTACATATTGTTTTGTCCGTAGCAGATGTACACTCAAAAGGCGATAGAAAAAGAAAAGATCAAGTTTATTGATTTTAGGGAGCTTAGCAATGAACGACGCTTATGCATCAGGCATCTTCTTTATTTTCGCCCACCATCCAGTTTTAACGCCTCTTCAAAATTGTTGGTTCTTAAAAGATAGCAAAATGGGTGGGTTTTAACTTGCATGATCAAAAAATATCAAAGTCGAACTGCGCCAGAAGACCACATACGTTCATTTCCTTTTATCTTTTCCTTCTTTTCAAAGCACGCTTCAGTGTTTATTAAACAAAAATCTTCTGCGCAAATGGATGTTCTGAATAATTTGCGCCTTAAAGCGCTTCTCGAATACAATGTTTTGTCTATTCACCCTGACACAGTCATCGTCTCTGACTTTGCTCAGCGAAAACAATTATAACTTTCTCGTGAATCAGCGTTTAATTTTTTAGCAATATACAGACATAATCCCTATATTTAAAATGGAAATAATTGCCCATTAAATCGTTCTCCCACAAGCCATCCAATAAGACTATAATGATTCCTTTCAAGAAGGAATAGAGGCCGCGTGGGGGGATTTTGTGTGAGTAAACACAGATTCACGCTCTCGTCATACTCACTCAGGATCCAGCGGCAAAGTGAGGTGCAGAACGACTAGTGAAATATAATTTGCTTTACATTTTGGGAAATTAATTCAAACTTGTCCTTCTCAAAGACTGGTTTCCCAAGCCAAGACTAGAGAGCTCAGTCTATTTTACAATTTTATCTATAGCTGGGGAAAATATGGACTTTATCGATTTGTTAAATTCTTTCATTTTTTTTTTTTTTTTTAAGCTTATCAATACTTTATGTGTTATTTAAAACCGAAACAAATTCTGGATTGTAAAAATATTTTTTTCTAGGGAATATTGCATTAACCATTTTTAAAATAACAATGACTTTCCACATGTAAGTCTTACTATCTGACACATAGCTTGAGGGAGAAGATGGATTCATACCTTTCCCAAGGCTATTTGCGTATAAATCAATGTAACGATCCCGATTGGAATTCGAACTTGGATCTCCGATTTCTCTTTTCGAGTCGCAATCCATTACACCACCTGCATATTCGGGGAAACGAAGGTTCCATGCCTTTTCCAAGGACATTATAGTAGACAGCCGTTAGTCTCGGGAGACTATGGAGTCTATTAGGGTGGCTAGTCGCCTGCTCAGGGACATTTGTGTTTCTTTAACCAGTGTTTTATCTCTACAACTATTATTAAATTAGTTAGTTTCTGGGAAAGAGGGCAAAATATGGTGTGATTAATGGTTGGAATAAGGCAATCACGAACATGATGACTTATGATGACTTATGATTTCATGCTAACACAATTATCGACGGCTTCCGAATAGTTTTTTTTTTCTACTCAATTTCACTTACAATGTTTGGTATGGTTTTCAGCTACCTTTTCGGGCCAACGTTTTCCACTGACCTCAATTGTAAAGATTATATTGAATCAATTGCTATGTCTGCTGCTAGGAAAGTTGGTTCACTGTGTCGTGCTAGACAATCATTCACACCAGAATCTTATATATTTATAAGTCTACTAATCGGCTATGCTTTGAATATTACTGCCACATCTAGTCTCGTGCTCCTGCTATATATTTAGAGATTCTTGATAAAATCCAAACAAGAATCGGCAATTGTATTCGTCTTCACCTGGCATCTTGGCTTCAGTCACTTTCCTACCACCGTAATGTAGCTTCCCTGAAAATCTTTCTATAAATACTTTCGTGGTAATTGTTCTGATGAATCTTTTTCTATAGTACCTAGACTTTACGAATTTAAGCGCATTACTAGATTGTAGGAAATATTTCATCTTTTTACTGTTTAAATGGCTAATTGTAAGCGTAGGTTCTATGCTAATAGTTTCTTCTTTCTCATTTCTTGCTTGAGAAGCTCTCTTTCAGCTTCTTGATTCCCAGTCAACTTTGATCCTCAAAAATTGAAATGCAATGTCAATTGTTATCTTCTGTCTTCTTAATTCCTGTTCTGTTTTATTATATAGTGTTTTTGTTTTTCTCATATACTCTCACCCTCAGTAATCCCTTGCGTCTTAGTGACTTTATTACCTTGCTTGGATTGAAATAATTAAAAAAACAAAAACACTCAACAGTGCCGCACGCATGGCATTAATGCAAAGTAAATATAATACCCTTGGTCAAAATTTGAATTTAGCCCGCCGATTCAAATTTCTGTGCCGATAACCGTTACCCCACCCGCGTATCCTACTCACTGAACAACGCTTTGTCCTTGTTCCCTCACTATCCTTATAACGGTTCAAATGATTTATAATTGTTGGCAAATAGGGAGATTCATTATCATTATTTATTTAAATTTATTCCTGCTCATTTTCTTCTAGTAATGAAAGTAAGAACATATTTTTCTATTGTTGCAGGTTTTAAAAGATACAAGTAGTTATAGAGAAGGGTGCTGAAAAGTTCTCAGCTTCCCAAAATCTGACCAAAGTCCAAATATCCGAATATTTTTAATCCCTCACTTGATGGGGCCCACAGCTTTACAAATGCCCTTCGTAATAGTTTTTTCACGAAATTAAATGATATTCAGTGCTTCCTGGAGAGTTTCTGGATTGCCAATAATAGAGACTTAGATTTCCCTTTTTATATGTCCTATGCAAAACCATGTTTATGCCATTTCGTCTAAAATGTGTTTTGCCTGACTTTTGAAATGTTTGTAGATCTCTTTTTTTCACTTTCATTTTTTATTTTCTCCTTTAGGAGTTTTCTGAATCTCTCTTTCTTCTCCTATCAGTTCTTCTGTAACTTCTGACCGTTACAATTAATTTGCGGAACGGAATCTTTAGCGTGGCTCATCTTAATTCCCTACGGAAAAATGTGTACATATTGAAACCCTCAATGAATTAAGGCTAAAAACCATGAGAGTCATACCTGTGTTGATTGTTCTCCAATTTATTATTATTGTTATTTACTTGGATTTCTGCTGTATATACATTTCCTTCCGGGTCCCAACCAGAGACCGAAGGTTAGAAATGACCTCATAACATTTTCCACTAAGCATTTTTTGTAAAAATAAAAAAATATTTAAAAAACTAAGATCACACACATTTTACATAGATAAAGCTCTTCGTAATGTGTGAGCTCTACTAGCGAGTACAACTTTACAACTTTCCTGTGGGCCCATGCCTTAAATTTCTTTAAATTATGGGCTATCAGGTAGCCTTTCAATGGGTCTATCGAACCCTTTTCCAATCAATCCGAGGGCTCCAACTGCAATTGTTATTATTGATGCCCTCATGTGCCACATTTTTGAGATTTCCACTTTAAGATCCTTGGAATTTGATAGTTTTTTTTAAGATTACAATCTGCAGGGACTGCTATGTCCATAAGAAAGCACATTCTGTTCTTGCGATCTTTGATCTCGATGTCTAAGCGATTAGATCTGAGTGTTCTGTCTGTGTGTATTGTAAAGTCCCATAAAATTGTTCCAAGTCCTATCTCTGTAGCCGGGTCTGGGTGATGTTCATACCAGTTTTTCGCAGTTTCCTTCCGGTAAAAGTTACATATTTTCCAATGCAGATATTAGCCCCACTCTATCAGTTTTATATTCATCGGGTGCTTAACTTAAAACTGCTGCAAATTATATGATGTACTCATGCAGAATGCAAATAGAACGTATATTTTTTATCAAGCATATTTATTTCAAGTTTGCAGGTAGCATAAAAAAGTTTTTTCTTTTGTCAATTTTTTAACAAGTGCGTAGATATTCTTTAAATTCTCAAAAATCTATATCCTAACAGTTACAGAACCTCGTCAAAACCTTCCTTCCCCTTACTTAACAGTTCATTCTTTTCCACTTTTTACCTGTAGCACCTGAGATCTTGCGTTGAACAACAGAATGGTAAATGGGATTGAATTCCCGTCTGATTTTCGTTGGCGCATTCTCAAGTATTAGCTCCAGATATCACTTTCTGAAACAGTTGTGTGTGTGTATGTGTGTGTATGTATGTGTGTGCGTGTGAGTGAGTTTGATTCGTAATTGTATGTAAATTCAGTGGAAGTAAAAAAAAAAAAAAAAAAAAAAAAAACATGATGAATGTTTAGGCATTGTAACATTTCTGATATGCCCATGGCATTAAAAAATAAATGATGAAACGATCAAGATAAAAGTAGAAAACGTTTATCACTCTGCAAACACAGCCGAATATATACATACATATACACATACATATATAGATCTAAGTACTTTTTTAAAAAATCTAGTTATTAGATTAAGATGGTTGTGTGTAATTTAAGTTTCGATAAATCAAGAGAAAGCTGAAAAAAATTATCTTCATTGACTTCAACTGGCAAAATTCAATCTTTCACAATAAATCACAAAAGTACCCGCGGAGTTTTTATTTTCTTTTATTTCTCTTCTATTTATTTATTTGTATTTATTTATTTACTTATTTACTTTAAGGTATTATTTTTTTACTTTTTTGATATAAACAGAGTAGCCTCAAGAGACTTCAAAGTAAGAAATTTAGACAACGACGTGATCATTAGATTTTGAATTGATGTAAGAAAGATAGTTGCTCCACACATTCATTTTTTTTCCTTACTTTTTTGTCTTGCACTCGACTGATGCAGTCGATTGAACCACTGGATGTTTCGGTTGAAAATGATAACTTTGACGCGAAACAACATTTGTAAGGCATGCGACAAAAAACTAATCTTACACTCAACGACTTGCACGTCTGGTACCCAAACAGTCGTACAAGAATTTATACTTTCTCTAACACACTTGCTATGATTTATACTCACTTTGAGACTCTTGAGAAGAAAAAGATTTTTCTCTTGAAACAAGTCGTTTCGCATCCTTGCCCTAGTATACAAACCGCTATGCAGTGTTATACATTCCCTGAGATTCTTGCTAAAAATAACATTTTTTTAATATCTAACTCGTTAGAAACAAAGAAAAGAGTACTGGACTGTTATGTAATATCGATCCTCCGATATGGCAGTGAATGCTGAATTCCTCACAGATGAAAAAGGGAGTTGAAGCAACAGAAACTGTGGATTCCATGCAGATGAAGAAGGCACCTGAAGCAACAGAAACTGTGGATTCCATGCAGATGAAGAAGGGACTTGAAGCAACAGAAACTGTGGATTCCATGCAGATGAAGAAGGGACTTGAAGCAACAGAAACTGTGGATTCCATGCAGATGAAGAAGGGACTTGAAACAACAGAAACTGTGGATTCCATGCAGATGAAGAAGGGAGTTGAAGCAACAGAAACTGTGGATTCCATGCAGATGAAGAAGGGACTTGAAACAACAGAAACTGTGGATTCCATGCAGATGAAGAAGGGACTTGAAACAACAGAAACTGTGGATTCCATGCAGATGAAGAAGGGACTTGAAGCAACAGAAATTGTGGATTCCATGCAGAAGAAGAAGGGATTTGAAGAAACAGAAACACTAAATTCCTCGCAGATTAAGAAGGCACTTGAAGTAACAAAAATATGGTTCTACCGAAAGATGTTGAGAATGACATAGACTGAACATGTGAGAAAACGATGTTTTTTTAGAGAAAATAGAAACAAAAGTGAATATATATATATATATATATATATATATATATATATATATATATATATATATATATACTTAACATTAGAAAGAGAATTAAATTTTGGGGGCACATAATGAGGAAAGTCTGCTTGGAAAATTTGACACTCACAGAACACATTGAAGGCGAGAGGGGCAGAGGAAAACATAGCATAACCTATGTAACGAGTTTGTGCAAATGTATCACGGAACAGGGTGAAAAAGAGATAACAAAAGGACAAAATCTACTAAGAGTTACTAAGGCGAAGATCCATGACTGCCAATATCCTGAAGGGACACGGCAGATAGAAGAAGAAGAAGAAGAAGAAGAAGAAGAAGAAGAAGAAGAAGAAGAAGAACTATCAATTCGAGAATAACAGAATGTATGGTTCGCAGCAAGAGAAAAAATGTTTAATTATCTGTGAAGTGTTTTGACAGATGATCGAAAATGGGATACCGAAACTCGAAGTCACATTTGATTAGCGAAAGATGCATTCCAAAACTAAGTAAAATTTCGTTGGAAGCAAAGAAAAGAGTCCTGTGCTGTTATGTAATATCGATCCTATTATATGGTAGCGAATGATGGACAATCTCCTCGTAAATAAAGAGAAAAAGTGAAGACTACAGAAGGATGCTGAGAATACCATGGGCGCAGCGCCTAAGCAACAAAAAAATCTTAAAGAAAATGGAAACAAAATGGACACTTATACTCAGAATCAAAAAAAAAAAGACCTGAAATTTTTCAGACACATCACGAGAAAATAGAGCTTGGAGAATTTAGTACTCACATGATACATCCTGGAATAAAGAAACAGTGAAAGGCATCGGACCAGCTATCTGACGAGATTGTCTGAATGGAACTGGATGGAAGGCTTGACAAAGCGACAACAACTACAAAGGTTGTAGAGAGACATGATCGCCTCAAGGGACATCACAGAAATAGTTCTTGTCTTTCCACAAATATTTAAACCGCCGAACAACGATGTGTTCTTCACTCTCTAATACTCTTGCTGTGAATAACGTTTGCTTTTATTCTAAACAGTTCGTGTTTTAATTACACTATTTACATTATTCGGCTGTTGTGCTCATTTTCATTGTCATATTCACGAAGTTTCGGCAGTTGTATGCTCCGGTCTTCTTCAGGTGATATACGCTGCCATTTCTAACCGAACCCTTTTAGTCCACATGGGTAGAGATTTGCTTTAGTTTCACGTTCTATAATTTTTTTTCTGTGTGTCTTGGTTTCAGTTATTTCACATTAATAACTCCAAGTTTTTGTTCACCTCTGTTCATTGAAATAATCCCTTTCTGATATTCTTATACTGTATCTTTAAAAATTGTCTGTTACTATGCCATCGTTACCTAATTTGATGCGCAAAATTTCCGCTATACATACCTTCTTTTTTAAAATAGAATTCACCTCAAGCAAGGCAGTAAAGCCACTAAGATACAAGGGGTTACTTGGTCTGAAAGAATTAAAAAACAGAAAGAAAAATAAAAGAGTGATCAAAAAGACAATAGATAATGACTGACATTGCATTTAAATTTTTGAAAATCAAAGTTGGCTGGAAAGCATGGAGCCGGAACAGTGTTCCAGAAGCGAGAAGTGCGAAAAAAGAAACTTAGCATAGCATTTACGATTACCTCCCTCTTACGCATTAATAGTATCTAAAGAGGTGGCTGTTAGTGGTATTTTTAGTTTGAAGAGCATAGTTTTCCCTGGTACCCTTCAATCATACTTATCCTGGTAACGTTTCAGGCTTTCAATATAAGCGTTTTATTTTTTAACGTACTCAGCTTACAAAATGTATCTTAATCAGTAATATATTTATATATAGCCATTCATTGTTTTTTACATGCGTACGTATGCATGTGTGTTGTGTTTAATTATACTTTATATAAGTATCATATATACATATGGTTTTTCTATGAAAATTCTTCATTTAGCCTGTAAATCTGAGGTTTGTGGGCATGTGTGTGTGCGTGTGTGTGTAAAATAAATATACTTGAGGGCGATGAAATGGTCTAAATGCGGCACACTTCGCAAAATCACATCAAACATGGAAACAAAAGAATATTGTTGGAACAGCTTCTGTGTCGAAACGAGAAATTTTCAGCACCTCTCATATAAGAATATTGATTTGATACACTTTTGTATATATATATATATATTTCTTTACTTTTGTACATATATATAAGTATATATATAAATATGTATATATAAATATATATATATATATATATATGAATATATAAACCCATCTTATGAGGTAATTCGTTTACATTAACTATAAAAGTTTATATATATATATATATATATATATATATATATATATATATATATATATATATATATATATATATATATATATATATATATATATAAGTATATGCTCGCAGATCGACTTCACAAGATACATGTATACAGCTATCCATACACACTCACACACACACACACACACATATATATATATATATATATATATATATATATATATGCATGTAGATCGACTTCATATTATACACTTGTATATATGTGTGTGCACTTATATATATATATATATATATATATATATATATATATATATAACTACATAGTTGCATATACGTAATTATATATATATATGTGTGTGTATATACAAGTATATATATGCCGAGTGACTTCACAAAATACATGCATACATCTATCCACACACATACACGCGCATGCGCAAACGCATACGTGCATAGACATATATATATGCGTACTGATCGACTTTATATTAGACAATTACATATATATGTGCGTGTAGTTATATATATATATATATATATATATATATATATATATATATATATATAATTAAATTGATACTTATATGCAATTATATATATATATATGTGTGTGTGTGTGTGTGTGTGTATAATTCCATAGACATGAATTTATTCTGTATCCTTTTATCTTTAAAAACATATTCCATTTTTCAATCGACCAGCCACAACTTTTTTTTTATTCCTCAATCTTTTCTTCATTGTGCCTTTCTCTTTTATTCATTTTTTGCACCATTATCAATGATAAAAATATTTTTCTCTTATTACTTTTATAGTAATCATTATGAATGAAAGGAAAATGGACGAAAAACAACTTATCTCCTTGCAGTCAATATATAAAATCCTTTAATGGAGAAGAAACGGGGCGGAGACAAAATGTTATTGATGCCTTTTAAAATGCTTCCCGTGGAGTGGCTTCTGCGAAAAGTTTTGCTAGTGCATATGGTATATGCGTGAAAATGATGTAGGTCTTGAGATACATAATCACAAACGTACTTAAGCTTATATATATATATATTTATATACATATATATATATATATATATATATATATATATATATATATATATATATATATATATATATATACATACATATATATATATATATATATATATATATATATATATATATATATACACACAGACATATATATATATATATCCATATATATATGTGTGTGGGGGTGTATGTGTGGGGGTGTATATATGTGTAGGCTTAAATATGCTTAATGTATGCAGATAGATAATGAAAAGACTAAGATATGTATGAAGAGTACAAGTTATATCAATAGATAGATATTAGTTTCAATATCATCTGACTTACATCGCTATTTGTTTATTCATTTGTATGACAAGAAAGCAAGTTTCAAAAACTATAAAAAGTCACAACTGGTGCAATGAGTTCAGTCCTTGCTTGCTGAGTGGTCTACTATAGTAACCAGGTTAAGCTAAACTAAAGACACACACACACACACACACATATATATATATATATATATAGAGAGAGAGAGAGAGAGATAGATAGATAGATAGATAGATAGATAGATAGATAGATATATATATAATTGGGTCTATATATATATATATATATATATATATATATAATTGGTTCTACATATATATATATATATATATATATATATATATATAAAGCGGTTGATGATATATACATATATAATAAGGTCAACACCGAACTTCGACAGTCTAGTTCATGCTTGAACACCTTGAAGTGTGCGTTCAAGCATGAAACAGACTGTCGCCGCTCATTGTTGACTTCAGTGTCCACTTTTATATTTACATACGATCTATCCCTGCCATTGAGCATTTTAGCCATAAATATAGCATACCTTAAAACTTAATTTTATTATATATATATATATATATATATATATATATATATATATATATATATATATATATATATATATATATATATATATATATATAAGTTATGCAAAAGTAGGTATACAGTAGGGATAATCAAAACGTGCCCCCCATCCTACTGAAAGTATCTGTACCTACTGCAGACCTACTTTTGTAGACCCCCTGTATATCGAAGAATATAATATATAAATGTGTATATATAAAAACAATGTTGGGTAATTGAATGGGTAAAAATTCTATGTAACACGTTTCGTCCGTTGGAAGGACTTTACCAAGTTGATGTAATATTCTTTTTGATGGAATTACACTATATATACATATTTATTTAATTTATTTGTTTAAATGTTATTTTTTATGGATGCTCATATTTGAGTGGGTGCTGTGTTTTTATTATTAAACAGTATTTAATATTTTTAAATATTTTTTTATTTAATTACATCTACCGCCAAGCATATTCGAGAAATCTTGTTAGAAAAATATGCGCCCTCCGGGAGGATTCGAACCTGCCTCCGCTAGGTCATAACCGTCATTAGATCTGACGTGCCATGACTTCCCGGGAAAGACATTTGTTAAAAAGCGCTATTTGGCGTTTGTATGATCAGCAAGTCCTACGTGGGTGGGTGTGTGTGCACGTGACGAAATATATATATATATATATATATATATATATATATATATATATATATATATATATATATATATATATATATATATATATATATATATATATATATATATATATATATATATGGGGTGTCTGAAGCGGTTAATAATGTGAAACGAAGTATATATATATATATATATATATATATATATATATATATATATATATATATATATATATATATACTTTGTTGGTATAGATTGTGTCTCATTAATAATATAAATTTTAGATTTCTGATTAAGACCAAGTGAAGGTAACAATTGACGGAAACCGTGTAATATTCCATTATGACACTCGTCCACATGTTTCTTTGATGACCAGACAAATATTCTGTCACATTAACCGAGTAATTTTCCCTCGTCTACCGTATAGATCAGATATTGCACCTATAGATAACTATTCCATCTCGTCTTTACAGAATTATGAAAAATAAGTTCATAAAAGTTTCTACGAAGATGAAATTCTGAAGTTGCATGTAAATATGGTAGAATATAGGGAAGCAAAACGCTTTGCGCAATAAAGTTAACAAGGATTGTAACCATCAAAAGATATATTTGTGTTCACTGTGTAAAGTGTTATACAAAGAGAAAGATTGAGAGATAGAGAGACGCACGAACGCGAATATATTTATAGCCATCAACGGTTCATCTGACGGTTCACTTCCACCCATGAGAATTTTGAAAAATCAGCTGAGAGGAGGAAAAGAAGGTACGAAAGCAAAAAAATGTAGAGTTTAAGTAAGAATGCTAGAAAAAAACAAGAAGCAAAGCGGGGGGTGGGGAAGAAGAAAAAAGCAATGGATGGAGACGAAAGAGAGGAACGGTGGACCGTGAGTAAGGAAGCAAAAGAAAAACGATAAGAAAAGCGAGTGAACGGATGGAGCCAAAAGAGGAAAAAAGATGGCGGCTAAGTAAGAAATCTAAAGAAAAATTAAAAGAAAATCGAGTGAAAGGAGCAGTCAGAAATATCAATGCAGTTATTAATAAGAAGAATTGAAATTAATACATCCAAGATTTTACACCTCTAGCATCACTCCTTCATAGTCAACCTATTAACTTTCTAGCCCACCTTCGTATCTATCATATATTGATATCAATCAGTTCATGTCTTTTTATTGATAACTAGAAGTTGACAGCATACAGCTGTCCACAAATTAAATGTCTAGAAAATTTACTTTATTACTCATGAAGATAAAGTGAATTTAAGTTAAAATATTTTAGAAAAATTAATGGTTATAAAAAGTAAATTCAAAGAAAAAACGGAACTATGTCCGCAATGTCCCGTGTTGTGTGACCGGATTTATTTTTAATCAATGTTTCGGTTTGGTTATCATCAATGATTGCGGGCCTACTGGGACGCTCTTGGCATTCCATATCAACATTTCCACTTTAATGTACCACTTATACAAGAAGTACTCGCAGCTATGGCACCATCTCCTTAAACGGCATATATCTTTTTGCTCTTTGTACGGCATTTTTTGTCCTTTCCAGAAATAAAAGAGCACCAAATGACGAAAATGCATCTCATTTCACGTTTAAATTCATAATCAGCCCACGGGTCATATAGAAATACGTGTTGGAATATTACCTTTCAGAATATGTATATACGTCATAGATTTCAGTCATGCGTGACACGAAATTACGTCTTCAAATGACAACTAAAATTCGATACGAACTTTTGTTCCAACCCAATAATGTTGATGGGAGTCTTCTTCCAAATTTTTTGTAGTGTGGAAAGTCAACATCTTGATTATATCATTTTTTTCCCTTTTAATTACACGTGCAACCCATTTTAGTTGTTGCTGCTGTTAGGAAGTCTTCGATTGATGTCGCCTTGTTATTTAGTAAAGCTCTTTTTTGTACTTTTGTAACACCAGTCTATAGAATTTTATTGATTTGTTTAACGGCAAATCAACTCCTTATGGGTCATTTAATGCTAAAATTTAATTTTCTTGAGAGCGTTGAAGTAATAAAAATATGTTATTCTGATTTCACAACTGAATACATGGTAGATTGCATTTGTTTATATACATGTTTGTGTGGACACAGTTACCAGTGGCGGTGATATGTGCGTGTCATATGTTGTAGTTTTGTTGAAGTTATATTTTAGAATACAGTTTGATTTAAGAAATCGTAAGATATTTTATAGATTAATGTCGTGAATGAATTCTTTTAAGTTGGTTGTTTGTTGGGTTGGTTGATTTTATTTAGCGGCATATCAACTTCTATGGGTTATTTAATGCCGAAATGCAATCTTAAGCCTGCAACTACAGATAAATAGGTATTGTTGGTAAGTCATTTTTATATAAAAATGTATAAACGCACATCAAATTATCTTTAAATTAAGTAGAAAAAGAAGAATTATCGTTGAACTTTTAAAAGGTAAGCTTAAATATTAATACTATACTTAAATGCAGCGAACAATTTTGATTTCTTCTGTAGTTTATTGTTGCCTATCGCATACGGCAGCAGTATGCCACGCAAAAAGAAATCTCCGCCAACAGAGGATCAGATTGCAATCAAAACAGCTATGGCTGCAGCGAGAAAAAGAAAGTCCCGTGCAAATGAAAGCCCAGACCAAACAGCATCCAGGAAGAGCTTCTAATACTGAGAATATACAAAGAGTTAGCGACTCTCAATCTCCTAAACAAGGAAGGTCAAATCAAGTGCCCTCCGCAAGAGTTAATTTAAATGCCACCCGATCGGGCGGTTTTTAAGCTAGTATATATATATATATATATATATATATATATATATATATATATATATATAATCTGCTTTCTTACCTCCTACCTTTCCTTTTCCACTCTTTCAGTCGCTCGTTCTTTCCTCGCTTTTCTCATTTCCTTCCCCTTTAATATTATTATGTAAGTTTCTCATCCAGAAAGTGTAACTGTTTCCAAGCCAGAGTGGCCGAGGATCGGCAAGATAAATTGCTCTCATCCTAAAAAGCGTAACAAGGAACGTACAAGTAATCAGAATAACAAATAAATACAATTCCATTAATAATGTTCGGAAATAATAAAATATTGTTAAATATTGTCTGTTAATCGAACATGGATTACCTAGAAGAATGTTTCTTGGGGTTAATTTCATCCTTTCTGTCTTAAAAAATATCTAATCGATAAGATTTTAAATTAATATTAGTTCGGTCTCCGTCGCATCGATGACGGCATCATGATCAAATTTTAAATCTAAATTGTTTGTCCGTTTTGAATAATACATCTATTTGGTAATATATTCCATTTCAATACAGAAGTCATAAAAATGGCTTCAAAGAGCCTCACATTTCGGTTCTTACTTTTTTCCTTGTTAGCCTAACAAAAAGGGAAGTTAACTCTCAAGACACAGATGTCCATTTTAGTTTCTTTCGTTTCCGGCATTATCCTGTAGGTGGGGCCTAAAATACGCCGACTACATACGTTACAGAAGCGTAAGACCCCTCATACCAAAAAGGATACCTCACGGTGGATACTGAAGATTCAAGTATAAACTGGATCTATGTCTACATTTTTACTTTACTGCAAGCCGAACTTGTATCTACCTTTTTCATTTTTAAATCTAGTGCAATCCGTGGTTGTATCTAGCATTCAGTTAATATATTGTAATTTTATTCCATAGGATTTGTATTCAACATTAACTAATAAGGGTTTATATGATGTTAAGCTAGCCAAAAGAAGCGAACCATTTCTAGCAGCTGAGGGACAAAGAGGAAAATAAGAATATATGAAAACGAAAAATTATTTTTAAGAAGCGAAAGGCAAAAGGTTTCCACTAAACATTGGCAAAATAAATGCTTCAATTGTTGCACAAATATGACAGTAAAAACAAATCGGCCATAACATCCCGAGAATAAAGGTTGTTCACTGTTATTTCAATTACCGTATATACTTGTGTATAAGTCAACATCATGTATAGTGTGATCCCTGAATCTTTTGAGAAAAACCTGATTTTTCTATGTAGCACGTGTATAATGCGACCCCCCAGCTTCTTGCAGTACCGAGCATCATCCTGGACATATTTTATAGCGAATAAATGGCCTTCATTCTGTTTTAGTTTTTGTTTTTGTATTTTGTTTTTTTGTACAAAGCTACCCCCAAATGGTGAAAATTGTCGGCTTCCTACGTAGCCTCAGTTTCTTCTCTTTTTCGCTACATGAAAAGCAAAACCTCATCCATTATGTATCCCATTTAAAATCAACAAATATCTTATATTTTTTTCCTATCTCAAATTCGCATTCATCTTCATTTTGCAAGTGTTTCCATCGCTAAGATATTGCTTTTCCAATGACAACCTTTTTGTCAAGATTATCGTTAGATAATGCAGGGTGCCGCACAAGTTGAGGTACATTCTTCAGGTTATGATAATTCAAATCAAATACTCTAGACATATATGTCTTATTTTTATTATTTATTTATTATACCTGTACCATTTTACTGTCACTGAAAATGCATGAATGTTAACCCGTCCAAAACAATTTGCCTGCATATAGTGCAACTGGTCACCGAAAATGCATCATAATCTTTGCGTAAAAAACCTGATCTTAAAAACTCGCACTATACTCGCGTATATACGTCATTTGAATGTCTACATAATTTGTGTCTCAGCATAGAATTAAAGTCCAGGATGCCTCATGTCCTCTTAATAGGATTAAAGACCACGATGCCTCATGTCCTCTTAATAGGATTAAAGACCACAATACCGCATGTTTTCTTAATACAATTAAATACACAATGCCTCACGTCCTCACAATAGACTTACAGTCAACAATACCGCATTTTCTCCTAATCGAATTAAAGTACACGATGCCTCATGTTCTCTTAATAGAATTAAAGTTTACAATGTCTTATGTTCTCATTTATATGCAGAGTGTTATCTACTTCTGAGTTGAATTGATTTTCATGTTCAATAAAGTCCCTTTCTTTCTCAATCTAATGGAAGAACAACTTACATTAGATGTTTATGTCGAGTTGTATCACGTGAAATGTCAACTTTTGATAGGGAAAAGTCAAACACAATATTTTAGGCAAAAATCCTTTTAATTTTTTTATGTTGTTGTTTTTCTTTGTTTTTTTGTTTTGTTTGTGTGTGTTTGGTTACTGTTATCACCATAGAGTTTGACAATGTCTTTCTGCAAGACATATATATAACTCGGTATATATATATGTACTACTCGCACACACACACACACACATATATATATATATATATATATATATATATATATATATATATATATAATGAGAGATCCACATTTCGTTGTGGGCTGTACACCTAAAGAATACTAAAAAGTCGGTCGATCGAAACGGTCTGGTCAAAATAAAAGCGACACAATGAATGAATACAATAATGTGTATAACAATTGAGCGCTTCTCAAAATTACACAGATATATTCTTTTCATCAAAATATCCGTTTTTTTTTTTGTTTGTTTGTTTTTTTTTTTTTGTTTATCTTTTTTTGTTTTGTTTTGGGGTTTGTTTGTTTTTTGTTTTTTGTTTTTTACATTTTGTTTTTTAATCATTTCACCCCCAAGCAAATCGACAATGCCACTAGGACGTGAAGGGTTACTAGGAGTGAAAGAATTTAGAGAGAAGAAAGGGCACTAAAAGAACAAGATTCAGGAAAACCGAAAATGGTGATTGGCTTGCATTTAATATTTTTAAATTTCTCAGTTGAAAAGTACTCGAAAGGTAACTATTAGAATAGAACATACGGTTGCATCTTACTATTTCAGCAGTAAAACGGGGAGTTCTAGTTGCCAATCTAGTAGTGCGCTTAAATTCATGCATTTGAGTCACCACGAAGGAAAGCTCATCAGAGTAATTGCCATGAAAATATCTGTAGAAAAGTCGGGGGAACAACCTCATCACGGCGGTGAGAAAGTGACTGAAGTCGAGAAGCCAAATCAGGATTTATTACATTACCGACCCTTCTTTGAATTTTGTCAAGAATCTCGAGATATATAGTAGGAGCACCAGACACGTATATGGCAGTAGTATTCAATGCACGGATGAATGATAGATTTATAAATTTGCAAGATGGATTCTGACGAGAAAAATTGTTTGACACGACACAGTGAACCAACTTTCGTAGTAGCAGACCAAGGAATTGATTCAATATAATCACTCCACTTCAGGCGCAGTGAATTGCTCTCCTGGAGGTGTACATCAGCCATGCTGATGGAAGGCATAAATGGTACTCTTATGAGGATTAAAAGATAAGTTTCATTTTGGAAGCATTGATATTTACAAGCCATTCCTTGCTCCAGTTAACCACTGATTGAAGAGACTTCGAGAGAAGTTACCAAGTTTTACTTTGTCAGAACTGTCAGTTTTGCTACTAAAACAGGAGTAAATAATTGTCGTCAGCATAAATGTCTACTTGGGAACTAATGGCATCGAGAAGGTCATTGATGAAGATTAGAAACAGTTGTATGTCTAAAGAAAATTTATCATAAAGGATCCATTTTTATTCAAATTATCAGAAATAAGCTTTTACTTTCGTGACTTAGCATGATTAAGATTCTTCAAACAATGCGGTTTTATGCTTTTTTCCGTCAGTTCGTGTAGAATGAAGCTGAACAATTTTTACACTTTCTCTATCGCCGCCATGGCAGGAAATGGTATAGAAGAAGATTTAGTGTTTATTGAATGGTCTTGAATTTGCTGTTCTACCGGGTGCCCCACAAAAACAGGGAAATTTTAGATTTACTATATGATGAATAAAATTAACTAACATCAAAAAATAATTTTTTTTAATTTGAACACCACATCTAACATCTTGTTCTGTTTTAAGCTACCGGCCTGTGCAATTAAGAAAACTAAATAAAGAAAATATGCACTACCGCGAGGTTAGACCCCAAGTACGCCTTTGTAGGAGAAACTACCGTTTAATCCGTGGGACACAGGTTCGAACTCTGCCGGAGAGCAAAATTTCTTTATTAAGCCTTCTCGGGTTTATAGGCCTGTAGACGTGATATACACTGTTTAAAAAAACGGAAAGTTTATTTCAAACATGGGAATTCGCTAAAAATAACGTTTGAAATAATAAACCATTGGTTCTTTGAAAATACCTGGACTGAAAATATCAAATTATTTAATACACTTCACATCTATCGATAACAATAAATCATGAAACTTCGTGAATCTGACATTTCATAGGATACTTGTTTTTCTTTTATATTACGTATCATGTCAGAATGTAGGCGATCATGATTCTCCACAACTTCCTATCGTTTGTCCCCTTGATATCCCTCCCAGTTCCTTTTCTGCCATCCATTTAGATTCGTTAAGTAGGTTACTCGCTATTTCCCTCTGTTTCACTTGCTTTCAATATACCTTGTGAGTGTTAAATACACCTAACCCTCTTTCCTCATTTTGTGCTCCGGAAATTTCAACTATCACTTTTTGATTCTAAGTATGTGTTTTTTGAGTTTCCATTTTCCTTAAAACTTCCTCGCTGCACACATGTTGAATTAATGGTATTCTCAGCATCCTTCTTTAGAGCCTCATTTCTGTTGCTCAAGTTTGTTCATCTGTGAGGAAATTGTCCAGTATTCACTGCCATTTAGAAGGGCTGTTATTACACAGTAATCAAGCATTCATTTCTTTGTTTATGAGAAAGGTTTTACCTGTTTCATATTTCTTTGTTTAGCTTTTGGGAGACATCTTTTGCTATTCCATTTCGCCTTCAGATTTCGGTGTAACATTCTCCGTCGTCTGTTAAAACACTTTCGAGGCAGTTAAATTTCGGTAGTTGCTTGATTTTGTCATCTCCAATTCGGTGTTCGTATACATTCTATCTTCTCACAATTGATAGTTAATTCTTTCTCCCCGCTTTCTTTTACTACCTTATCTAGAATATCCTAGAGTTTTCTTTCTGTGTCTACTATCAACACGGTGTCAAATGTTTATCGTATGTTAAGAATTTGTCCACTAGTAATAAATGCTGGTAGGACTTCTAGTTCTCTTATGATTGCCTCGCCTGTAAAAGGTTGAATAAATCTGGTATAAAACATATCCTTGTCTTACGCCCCTTTCTATTTTTGTTTAGTTGCTCAATATATTTTCTATCCGTATGCAGGCATTTTTTATGGTTTTTCTTTGTTTTGTTTTTTTATTTTTCAGTAAATGTCCAGATGATTCTAATATATTTCCCAAGTAAATCCAGTTTTTCTGGCAGTTCAAATACATCTATTTGTCAAACCTTATCAAATGCTTTTGCGAAATCTATGAAACACGAGTATACTTTTGTATCGCTCGCTTTATCATTCTCATCATAAAGATTGTATTTCTTGTTCAAGTGTTTTAATGAAGCCACGCTTTCTTGCTCTATTTTAGGTTTAATTCTACTTCATACATTCACTTCTTCAGTAAATGCATTTTTCGCCTCAGTGGTCAGCACTCAACCTATTTCTATTGAAATTGTGGTTCATGGTGACATTCATGACAAAATAGTGCAATGGTTGCGCGCCTCAAAGTTCAACAGCTTTACCAATGGGCCGAGAAACTTCTGAGAAGATTGAATGAGTAACCTCAAGATCCCCGGTGCAAAATGAATCGGTAAGCCATTGCACTAATTCTACTACGCGCTCTAATCATTTAAATAATTCAATCAAATCAGTGTATAATAATGATAATTCCTCAGCAGAAAAATTCAAATAATAATTATATAATTTAAGTTTTATTAAAATGACGATTTTCTGCTCCTTTTGTTCGATATTTGTAGTAGTAGTAGTTGTTGTTGAAAAAATAATATTAGACTTAACATTCTTTTCTTGTTATCGCAAATCATCTAAGACGTAGTGAAGTCACTGTTTGGATTAACGTGTTTAAATTTATTTTAAATGATTTTACCCGAATCAAGACAACAAAGCCACAAAGCCAGCAGGGGTCACCGACTCTGAAAGAAAAAGAAAAAGAAAAACATATAGAAGAGAATAACAATAAAAGAAGAGGTGTCAAGAAGACAGAAGATGACGATTGAGATTGCATTTAAATTTTTGAAGGTCAAAGTTGGCTGGAAAGCAAGAAGCCAGGAGAGTGTTCCACGTGCGAGAAATGTGAGAAAAGAATTTACGGTTACATCTAGCCAATTCTACTGTAAAATGATGTGATCTTGTTGCCAATCTAGTAATGCGCTTAAATTCATAAAGTCTAGGTACCATCAGAACAATTACCATGAAAGTATTTATAAAAAAAGGTACAGAGAAGCTACCTTACGGCAGTGGGAAAGTGACTGAGGCCGGGATGCCAAGTCAGGACCAATAACATTGCAGATTCTTCTTTGTATTTTATCAATAATCTCTAAATATATAGCAGGAGCGCCAGACAAGATGTAGAATCAATATTCACAACACGAATCATAGATTTTGGAGAGAAAAATTATCTAGTATGACACAGTGAACTAACTTTCCTAGCATCAAACCTAACAATTGATTCAATATAATCTTTCCACATCATGTCAGCAGAGAACGTTAGCCTGAGTAGGCACAACGAATCAATCTCCTGAAGGTTTGCCTCAGCCATGCTGATAGAAGCCAGCAGAAGCGTCCCAGTTTTCATCTTTCCGACTTGATTGAGTTCAAAAGCTCTGTGCGTCCTTGTGGGTGATGAATTATTTTACACCCTACAACCCCTTTCCTACAGACACAATTTTGCAAGCCTCTCGCTGCTCTATCGCTATTTCCATGGAAAGTGTTCAAACGAACTACATTCCTTTATTCCGCCAGTTCAGACCATCACGGCGAAGACCAGCCATGCCACGCGAACCACCCTCATTCCTTTTGTATTTCATTGGTGAGATGTAAGTTCAACTGAAGCAACTCCTTCTCACGAACAACTGCTTTATGGAACCGACTCCCAAGAGAATGATCTCCAGATCGCTACAATCTTAACCTGTTCAAGACTAGGGTTAACCGTTATCTTCCTCACATATCCCCATAAACCTTTCCTCTTATTCTGTAATCATCTGCTTCAAGTGGCTCTTGAACCTTGTACAGGATGAATATTATTGTAAAAAGAAAAAAAGTTGTGACGATACCAGCTACAAACAGTAAATTATTTAAAGAGGCATGTGAAACGATAATCCCAGGGTAGTTATTTATAAAAAGTTTAATTTCCTAGTAATCTTATTTTGCGATTTGCTGTGAGTCAATTATTTTTGTCTCCTGTTATTTAATCAGCGAAACTTACATTTGACACAAAGATACAAAAATGGGAACCAAGTGAAGCTCAAACTCACTATTCATAATTTACAAGTCCAGTTATATAAATTTTTGGCCTGTGTATAGGGTTTTAAACTTTAGATTAAAACTCAACACGGTTTCCCTCTCTCTCTCTTCCTCCCTTCCTCTCTCTCTCTCTCTCTCTTTCTTTCTCTCTCTCTTTCTTTCTCTCTCTCTCTCTCTCTCTCTCTCTCTCTCTCTCTTAACGTTCTTTTAGGAAAGAAATGGCAATTTAATGCTGAGATGTCTCTCACAATGTCCACCTTTTTCTCTTTCTCACTTCTTCATTTTCTCTTCTTTCTTTCACCAAAATTTTCTCTCTCTCCCCCCTCTCTCTCTCTCTCTTTCTTCCTTGCGTTTTCTCTCGCTCATTTCATAATTTGCCCATCCTTTCCTTCCTCCCTCTCTCTGTTATGTTTCTCGATTTTTCTCTAGAGCACTCTTCTTGATTCTTTTTTAATCGACATTATCGCCCTGTCGTATCTCTCTCTCTCTCTCTCTCTCTCTCTCTCTCTCTCTCTCTCTCTCTCTCTCTCTCTCATTTTATCATTTACTCATTTTTTCATTCCCGTCTCACTGTCAATGCTCTCCGTCTCTCCCTTTACTTAGATATTGATTCCTTTTTCATCAACCTTCTTGTAGTTGTCTCTCTATCTCTCTATCTCTCTATCTTTCTCTTTCTCTCTCTCTTATTTCATCATTTATTCGCCCTTTCCTTCCTGTCTCCCTTTCACTATCAACGTCATTCCTTGTGGTTCTCTTCTTGATTCTCTTTTCTTTTTCTTTTCCCACCAACAGTTTTGCTTTGTCTTTTTACCTTTTTGCTCTCATTTTACCTCTATTTCTCTTTCCGTGGCTCTCTCACTTTCTCTCACTCTTTCTCCTCCCCCTCCTTTTCTCTCTCTTCTTCCTCTTTGGATTTCTCTCCTATTCCATCATTTACTCACTCTTTCCTTCCTGTCTCTCTTTAATGCTCTCGGTATATTTTTTCACATTGTCTTTCATGATTCTTTTTTCACCAACATTATTGTCCTGTCATCTTTTACGTTCTCTCTCTGTCTCTTTCTTTCTCTCTCTATTTCTCTCCTCTTTCTCTCTCTATTTCTCTCCTCTTTCTCTCTCTTTATCTCTCCTCCCTCTCTATCTTTTTCTCTTTTATTTCATCATTTACCCACTCATTTCTTCTTGTTTTTCTTTCACTCAAACCGTCTCTCTTTTCAGTTTGATCCTTTCTTGATTTTTTCACCAACATTTTTGTCCCCTCTCTCTCTCTCTCTCTCTCCTTCTCTCTCTCTCCCTCTCTCTCTCTCTCTCTCTCTCTCTCTCTCTCTCTCTCTCGGTCACTCTTGTACCCTCCTAATGCTGAGATGTCTCTCACGCTCTCTGCCTTTTTCTCTTTCTCACTTCTTCATTTTCTCTTCTTTCTTTCACCAAAATTCTCTCTCTCTCTCTCTCTCTCTCTCTCTCTCTGTGTGTGTGTGTGTGTGTGTGTGTGTGTGTGTGTGTGTGTGTGTGTGTGTGTGTGTGTGTGTGTGCATTCTGGACACAGACTGACCGGTCGACGCGCACGCAAATTTTGAATGTTAAGATGTGACCCAAGCCAATTTCATTTTTTTTTTTTTTCGTTTGCCTCCATTATATTATCGTATTCGCTGATCGTTTTTTGTCTTACACTGTTGCAGCTTATTCAAGTAGAAAAACAATATATACAAGAAACTAAAAATGATTTCTAGGTGTCGCTATTTTTGTATTCAGTCAAATTCACAGAACTTTGCTTCTCTCAGCCTCGCGGCAACCTCTTTCTTCCTGTTTACAATCATCTATTTTTAATAAAACTTTGGAGAGTGTGTTTTTTTATGTTAGATTGAAATAGCAGTCACAAATCTGTATCGTTTGAAAGAAACTGCAAACACCCAACCAATATATCCACACTTATATACATTTGCATATAGATATATCAAATTGTTTTGTGGCAATAAACTAGTAAAAGGCATGAAACATTCTAATTTCCAGCCCATCCGTACACAAAAACTTAACTCTTAATAATCACTAAGTTATGTGCTTTAAAATACATATCGTATCATATATCTTACAGAAAAATATAAAAAATAGAAATGATTACATACAAATACACTTTTAGACATATATATAGATATAAATATATCTACACAATATGAATATATGTACACAAATGTGCACAAAAGCACACGCTTACACCTGTATAAATAGAGAGGGGTAGAGAAATAGACAGTATGCACTATATATGTGTGTGTATGCTCATGTGTGTTTGCTCCTGTTTCCATATTTGTACGCACATACATGCGTAAGAGAGAATTTATGAAAACCAGTTAGAGCCATTTCTACCTTCTATCAATATGGCTGATGCTAACCTCCAGAAAAGCGACTAGTTGTACCTTGTCGGGTTAATGTTTTCCGCTGAAATGAAATGGAAAGATTATATTGAATCAATTGCTAGGTCAACTGCTAGGAAAGTTGGTTTACTTTGTCGCACTAGACGATTTTTCTATCTTACACATTTATAAGTCTACCATTCATCCATGCATTGAATATTGCTGCTACATATGATCTGCAGCTCCTATTATGTATTTAGACATCCTTGATAAAATCCAAAGAAGAATCTACAATGTCATTGGTCCTGAGCAGACATCTCGGCTTCAGTCAATTTCCCACCGCCATAATCTTCACTGTGCCTTTTCTATAAATACTTGATGAACTTTTATCCATGGTAACAAGACTCTATGAATTTAAACGCAGTACTAGATTGGCAACAAGGTCTCATCATTTTAAACTTGAAATAGCTACAAGTAAATGTAAGTTATTTGGTAACAGTTTTTCTCGCACTTCTCGCTTATCGAACTCTCTTCTAGCGTCTTGCTTTCCATCCAACTTTGATCTTTAAAATGCAATGTCAATCGTTATCTTCTGTCTTCTTAATTCCTGTTATTTTATTGTTTTCTCTCCTAAATAATGATTTTCTTTTTCTTATATTATTTCACACTCAGTAGCCTCCTGCGTCTTAGTGACTTTATTGCATCGATTGGGTAGAAATGATTAAAAAAATATGTTTCAATTTTTTTATTTAGTTGTCAACGTTTCGCTCTGCACGAGGTTTCTCAAAACAACTGAATAAATATAAGGAAAAATCGTTCCTATGGCAAATTGGTTAATTAGAAATGTTGTGGATCATTTGAAAAATTTTTTGAACGGTTAATAAAACTTAAAATAATTATCATTGAACAAATCAATTAGATTTGTACGGAGGAAACACGTTTAAATAAAATATGAATAAGGTAAACATCCAACTGGCTTTCACTCTTGCATATTTTATTCGGATATTTCATATCAGTCATTTTAAATTCATACATATATGCACCAATATACATATGCATTTATATAGACACAAGGGTGGATCAATAAGTCTGGACTAGTTGCGAGGCGAATTTGGATCAGAAATTTTCACTGTACACGGTTATTCAAAAAGAATGAACTGATTTCATGACGCATTGCTTCAGTTCTCAAGCATCATCATGGAATAAGTCAGAAAGAGAAACCATTTGAAAGAGGAGTTTTCTAAGTTTTGAATGGCTGCCACAGGGGCGCTATAGTTGCGTCGTATCTCCGGTAACGTTCAGTTGTTTGTTTACCCCCGGAATGGCAAGTCCTCAGCAAAAGGCGTTCTGCGTTCTCGAGTTCGCGAAAACAAATACGGTTGTCACGGTGCACCGTACTTTCCGAAGGCAATTCGACATTAATCCGCCCTCTCCTAAGAACATTCTACGGTGGTTTAAACAGTTTCAAGGGAATGAATGTCCGTGTAAAGGAAAAAAAAGTCCAGGACGACCAAGAGTTTCGGGTGAACAAGTGGTGAGAATCCGTGTTGCATTTGAGGGGAGTCCACAGAAGTTCACAGCTACTTGTGAGCTGGCGATCTCTCAATCCACTATTCCGCGTGTGTGCTAAGACGTCTACATTTGAAACCTTACAGACTATGCCTCGTTCAGGTATTTACCAAAACCTTGCTCTTTGTTCTTGGCCTGCGAGTTACCTAGACCTCACTATGTGATTTTTTTAATGGGGATATCTAAAAGATCGCGTTTATATTCTGTTGTGGATTCCGAGATGAATTCGGTCTCCAAGGAATGACAAACGCAATAATTAAATATAAGAAATAAAATGTATTTACACAATCATACAAAGAGTAATACTGTTAGTAAGTCCAGGAACGTGGTTAGTAGCAAATACAGATAGATATATATACAGTCTCGAAGTAGGACTTCCTTAGAGTCTACGTGCTTGTAACTGACTTCTACAAGAGGTTACCTCACACTATCTCCGTTCGTATATTTTCTCACTCTTCGACTGCCGACCAGTGACTGCCATACGACTAGTATTTAGTCACCCCCCACGAGGGTATCATGTGGCACAAGGCCGGTTTAACGTGGGATCTCCGAGCCCGTGGGCTCGGCCAAAAATATACCCTTTGAACCCGTATAAACGGGTTCAGGGTCGGTCTACCTCCCCGAACGAGACTACGCCCTTCGGCGTAGCTTCGTTCGGGTTCCTCCCCGCCCGAAAGCTTAGAGTTCAACCGTTCAGCCGGTCGTCTGACATCGACTGCCATACGACTGCCCCACTGACTGTAACTCTGGGTATTTAAAGGCAGCAGTCCAGGTACACTTGGTAGAGTCCACTTATATGAAAAAGGGGTGGACCCCATAACATGTTCCATCGCTACCCACTAACCTCGATGACCTTAAACATCGAATAAAAACAGCGATCAACTCATTGGATTGTGATATACTGATACGCGTCTGGGAGGAATTCCCTTATCGCATTGATGTTGCCTGTGTTGCAGGTGGTGGCCACTTTGAACACTTTTAAGACAGGACATAAAAGTTGTTTGTGAGTAGAATACTTGTGACTTGGCTGGAGTTTTCTATTGCTCTTCCTTATTAAAATATTGCGTAATGAAATCGGTTCATTCTCTTTGAAAAACCCTGTATAATATTCAATATATGTAATTAACCCACTGTTGTTTGAATAGCACACAAAATGTTTTACCTTAATATTTAGCAAGTGGCAAGTCAAGCATCTTTCTGAATTACACTTTCAAGTAACGATTAAGTGTTTCTGACTTGACCGTGAAGACTTCCAATAATAATTGTGGGTGAAAGGCATGCAAAGATCAATGTAACTTTCTGACATGCATACCACACTAAAGATGAGAGGTAAAATTTATGCGTGTTGGAAAAGCTGGCAATCTTACAAGAGAATACTGAGGAAAAGGCAGGAACATTTATCTGTATGAAGACATAAATAGATTTTTGATCGAAGATATCAACTTTATAATAATTTATAACATATATGTATGTCATGCATGGCGCCAAACACGTTAAAAATATCTAAACTGTCAGCTGTAAACAACCGCTTTCTAAGATCAAGGATTAAAAGAGCTTTGAGTCCCTGTGTCTTGGCAAAGACTATCCTTCTTTGAACATTGTGGACTGACGCTACAGAATCACAAAGAACTGTATCAAGTTGCAGAAACCACATCACTTGAGGACTTTGAACAACTAAATTGGATAGTCCAATGAAATATAATGAAGTAATGAAATAACATTTCAGACTATTTCAAATATAAATGCCAGGAAGGAAATACTGGAAACAACGACTCGACTTGAGAAACTTATTTTCCTGAAAATTTGTTTTAAGAGAAAAATTTCAACTGGTAACAGCACTGACGGCTTGGTCAAGGATGCTGAATATTTCCTTATAAGGAAACGGCTAATATTACTATTACCATCATTACTGACTTGCCGTTTATTGACCCTGGAAATCTGAGAAGTATATTTTATATGTTAATTTTTTGAGGAAAAAAAACTTTTTTAACAGCTCTGTTCATATGTGTATATTATTTCACTAAACATGGTAAATTTTGTTTAAGGGCATTTTAAATAATTCACTGCAATACTTAATTTTAAAATTAAATTAAAAGTATTTAAAACAATTTCATGTATTGATGTTGGTGTTATTTTAAAGAAGAAAGGTTGATTTGGCTAATTAAAACAATTTAAATTAAAACAATATTAATTTAGTTTACGTCAAAATTACGAATTTTCCTTTTTCCAGTCATCAATCAACGTCATTTTATGATACTTGTCGGCAAGCGATAAGCAACTTATTTAAACTTTTTTTCTTTAAATTAAAATAAAAATCACAACATCTCGTTAAAATAGAAACTGTTAATTTGATGAATTGTGAAAAATATTAAACCAAAATTGCTTACCTTTTTTTTCTGAAAAGCAGTGAAAAACAACTTTTTTTTGTGAGTGGGGTGCTTTTTCCTCTCCACGTTGGCGATTATCCTGCATAATGGATTGCATGTCCTGGACACCAAATCGTACTTCGCCACTGATATATATATATATATATATATATATATATATATATATATATATATATATATATATATATATATATATATAAAGACATTTTATTGATGTTTAATATTCTTTTTATAGATACAAATATTTAAGTAAATGCGCTGTTTATAATAAACAGTATTATACAATATTTAACGGCCTGAATGTCCAAGGATTCGAACCTGTATCCTATACGGAATCGTCATTTAGTTTAACGTGCCTTTACCGATTTGGCCACGAAGGAGCGTCAGAATTTACTGTATTTAAACTTCAGTCTTCCATGAATCTCTCACATACATTCATGTCTGCTCATGGCGTATCAATGGTAAACAAATGACGTCACACATTATGAAATGAACATCAAAAATGTCTTAAAATAATTGTCGGACTTTTTCCATTTCATAATATATATATATATATATATATATATATATATATATATATATATATATATATATATATATATATATATATATATATTACTATAAGCGCTAATTTAGTAATATAGCGATTGCTAGAGGGTCCGTATACGAAACTCTAGAGTCGGAATGATGATGGTAACATCAATCAGCTAAGTGAGAAATTTTATATTTTTATCGATTTTGCATATATATATATATATATATATATATATATATATATATATATATATATACATAATACGATAAACGATAATTTAGGGAGTACATGTGTTTAAGTTGCTATCTCTGCTTTCATTTTCTTAAACAGTAGAATTATTAACAATCTTCCTTGATCGAGAATTAGAACGACTCCTCGACTGAGACAGGTTCTTATTAATTTCACTCTTTAAAAATCTTTTAAAAAACCATGGATAGCAACTCACAAATAAGAAATACTGTCGGATTAAAAATAAAACTATATATATATATATATATATATATATATATTTCATAGATATTTTGAAGTACATGTAAATATATGCGTTTGTCTGTGTGTTTGTGTTGTGTTGTGTGTGTGTGTGTGTTTGTTTGGAAGTACGCGTGAGCCAATTATATCTATGATTTTTTATAAAACTCAGTTGCATTTTCTTTTCCTTTTAAGCCAAACATTTCAAAAGAATCCAAACATTTCAAAAGAAATAGTTCCATGCACTCACCCGACTGCATATTGCTACGCACTTCTCAGTCAATTAAATTTGTATCCAAATTTTCTATGTCGTCTGCTTTTCTTTAAATCGCGGCAAATTCACCGCGACTTACAATATTTTGATGAATGCCAAACGTGCAAACCAGCAATATTTGGAGAATAGCTTTAATTTTATCGTCGCCATCACCATCTTTATCAAGAACTGACTTTCTACTGCCACTTCCCACATGACCACGTTTTGTAACTCGAAGGACTAGAGGTGAGATCTGTACAGAAATTAATCAACACTGCAGTCTGGCAGTGAGGTTCACGAGGTCACCGTTTGGACACCTCTTCTGGCGTCATGGTAACACTAGACAAAGGTCAAATCGCAACTAGTGTTGCTAGCAGCAAATTAGTATTCCTGCTGAAGATGAAAATATGAAGCTCAGAGTCACTCACCAATTCAATGATTTTAAAACGTCATTCCCCAACTCAAAATCAGCTACTGTCATGTCCACGGACAATAAACGCGCGATATGTTGATACGATTAAGTGTATCCCTTTTATGTGAGAGCCAATCTACTAAAATCCCCAACTAGAAAATTCGAATAGCCGTGTCACTCATCTTTTCATCTTACACTGGAAAGAGGAAAAGTTTTGTGTGATATCATTACAGGTTTCGAATCTCAGTGGTGTCTCGAAAAAAATGGCGTTGTCTTAGCCTGGGTTTATTTAAATATTAGGTTGGTGCAAAAATAATGACGTAATAATGTCGTTTTTTGATGTATTTTTTAACGTCAAAAAACGACATTATTACGTCATTATTTTTGCACCTACCTAATAAATCAATCTTGAAGCAAGAGCGTTGTTGTGTATCCAGTTCAAAATCCGCTAAAGTGAGTTACATCATCATTAGATACTTGCGAAATTATAGCCCAACCCTTCTCTCGATAGGTGCAGCTGTCTGGGTGTCCCATGCCACCAGTCGATGTTCTCCAATCACGTTGTGTTTAAGTTTTGATCTGAGGAAATCTGCAAAGCTGGTTGAGACGCCCTCAGGAGAAAGAAGGAAGGAAACGACTTTCAAAACAGAAATCTGATTCCTGCTTGTAGAAATTATAACATAGAATGAATATATATATATATATATATATATATATATATATATATATATATATATATATATATATATATATATAGCATAGAATATATATATATATATATATATATATATATATATATATATATATATATATATATAACATAGAATATATATATATATATATATATATATATATATATATATATATATATATATATATATATATATATATATGTTTATATGTTCCTGCTGCTGCTGTTTATGTTTATATCTCGTTTGCCATCCCAATCCTAGACCGGGTTTTTTCAACCAGAGAGAATTCCTTCCGGGATTAGGGGAAACATTTCTTCCTTTTTATTTACAGAATTTTATTTATTGAATTACAATACCTTGGCATTTTATTGAACTTCTTGTTTACTGAAGTATGCCTCAGTTTATTTATTTATTTAATAATTAGTTATGAATTTTAAAGAAATTACTGTGCATGCATTAATGTTTAAAAATCCATCATTTTCTATTGCTATTAAATTTGTAAAACTCCTCTATGAAATAATTCCTGTAAATGTATATGTACTAATATGGAAAAAAAATGAAGATTTTCCATAATTTATGCATATTATTTGGAATGCACCTTTTGAGTCAGACAATCTTGGAAAGTGGGAATGAATGACATTCTGACTTATGGTGAAAAGAGTGCATTAGTCAAAAAAGATTGAGGATCTAACGGTCTCGAAAAAGTATTACTGTCGTGAGTTTGACCTGTAGGGGATGCCTCTTCCCCCGTCACTTGTGGCCTTTTGCCGTATTACGATATAAAGATTAGCGACCTAGTCTCGTAAAGCATTATTTCTTAGATCGATCCTCACTGGGTGCTTCACAAATTTGACCTTCTGTTAGACTAAGCAAAGTTAATTGCTTACACTCTACTTCTGTTTAATTAAAATTGCTTGCCGACAACTGCATACCTTTTTCGCATAGCAACATTCGTTTAAGATCGTTTCTAACATTCGTGTTAGTGGATGTAATATAGTAACAACTATTATGGAACTTTATTTGACCAATTCAGCTTTAACACTAGGAAACATTTATTTTATTGTGATGAATGGTTACAAGCGAGAGGGGAGATGAGATATGCTTATTTTATTACCACGTCATCGCCCAATATTTATTCTATTCATATGGAAGAAAATCCTTCAAATAACCAGCATTTTTGTTGGTCCTTTGGGGTCGTCAGGATAACTCGATCTTATTAGGTCTTTCTTGTGTTTCTTCCGCGGATTCTGAGTGAGTGCTTCGATTTGACACTCTTTCGCCTAATTCGACGCTCGGTAGTAGAGTGAGCCCGTTTCTGATGGCTGCTAGCGTCTCGTAGATGACGAGCGGCCATTTCGTTTTTTCTTTCTGATATACAGTTTGTCCAGAAATTCTTTGGCATCCTCATATGTGGCTGCATCTGAGAAATACTCGTAGACGCTAGCTGATACATACTTTGTTAAGTAACTTGTGGGGTGTTCCGTCGCTACATTCCTTCAAGACGTTTTCAAAGGTTTTTCACCAATGACAATTTCAGCGTTCATAGAATTCGGACTCGTAGTTAATTTGTCTGGGTAGAGTATACGTTCTATCAGTGAGAAAGGGAATTGGTTAAATAAATTGTAATAAAGCGGCAACTATAAGTAGAAGTTTATGAAGCTTTATTTGATCAATTCAGCTTTAGCGCTGAGAATTATTTATTTTATTGTGATGGATGGTTACAAGCGAGAGGAGAGATGGGATGTGCTTATTTTATTACCACGGTGTATGAAATTCATAAAATAAAAATAACACATGACACATACTTATACAAAGATGTCGCGTTGCAAATATGGTTAAATGCTTTGCTTAATGATTCAGCCATCTAAGATCCTAAATTTACACCAGTCAGGTTTAAATATCAATAAATATACACAGTTGTCGTCGCAGAGTAAAAGACAGTCTACTACGGAATCAAGGATACTATTTTTATTTCATCTATAAAGGACGTAAGTATTTCCAGCATTCAATCTTTGAATTCCACACACCATCCAGAACAAAATTCGCCAGAGAATATACGATTGTCTTGTGGTTCAATATTCAGTGAATAACAGATTAGACTTTATATTGTATATATCCTTGTAATTCAAAAACTACATACTTGACTGCATATACGATCCATATATGACGAAATCAGCACGACCATGGGTTTGTAAAATCCGTTCTACCCAAATAGCTAAAACATGTAGGAAAAATATCTTTCGGTTGAGCATTGATAAACGTTTCATCCAATGTGGTGAATTCATAATTTATATAATTACCATGGATCCAGCACATTGATTATGTGCATAATTTCAAGAATATATATATATATATATATATATATATATATATATATATATATATATATATATTGAACAATAAAAAATATTAAAAAATTAAAATCTTCAGACACACTGGGTTGTAGATTAATATTCTTTCGTTTTTATTATTATTATTTCATTTAGATTCCTCGACTAGTTTCGGCCAAAATAGCCATCACCAGGAGAAGAAATATTTCTGCTAGCTGGTAGCAGTGAACTACAGAAATGAATGTTTTGATGGAGAAAATGAACTTTTGTCTGTAGTTTTCATTTGTTTTTTTTTATTTTTTTTATCTTTTTAACATGAATCTTTTAACATTCTTTGTGTTGGTCAAACAGTCTCTTTTAAGTTGTTATTTGGGATAAGAGCTGGATGGATCCAAGCTGCTCTGAATTGCCCTGGTCAGTTTGACAGTTTTATTGGTTCCTGGAGAGGGCATGTGTCTCTGTTAAGTGTGTGTGTTATTTGGTTCTTAGGGAGTGAGTGAGTATGATATGAGTAAGCGTGTCTATTGCTCTGGGTGTGTGTTATCATTTGGCTCATTAAGGATTGAGTGAGTACGATGTGTGTAAGTGTGTATATTCGTGTGGGTGTGCGTATAAATGTGAGGCCTCCACACCTCCGTAAGCATGTCTGTCTTGTGTGGGTGAGAAATGTGGGTAGGTTTTGATTTGTTTAGTTATATATTAGTACTATCTATATTGTTAAATTTATGGTTTAGCCCGTCTGGATATTGTGTTTTTAGATGTTGTATCCACTTATTTTTATGGAACTCTAAAATCTTTCTAATGTTATCTGCCCTGAACTTTTCTATTCACTCAATTACAGTGAATTTGGCATGGGTTTTGAAATCGTTTTTTCTAGGCGGAAATGTTGTTCTACAGGTAATAATTTTTCATGGGGAGTCGACTTAATTCGATTGCGATAAATATTAATTCTCTAGTGAAAGGGCCATTCAGATTTTCCTACATATTGTTTCTGGCATAGTGTGCATTCTAGGAGGTAAATTATGTTATGACTTCTTCAGTTAGAATCGTGGTAGATTTTGAAAGTAGATTTAGTGACTGAGCTAGTGAATGAATTCGTGTGTCAAAAGTGGTTGCAGCATAAACTTCTTTTGTTGTTACATGGTTGGGAAAATCCTTTTGTTTTTGTTCTTAGTTTATTACGGATTACCTTGTCCCCTGAAATGTGGTTACCTATGATTTCTTTTAGGTTCTTAGGCCTACGATATGCTTGAAGGCCGGGTTCCTTAAACAATTTTTTAGGTATGGTTTGAGATGTAGTATTTCTCAGCGACTTTTGATTATTTGGGATAGTGGAGGCAGAGTGGGGTTGAAAGTGGTTACTAGAGGAAAGCGGCTAAATTTATTTTTAAACTTGTACATTAGGGTGTCTTCTCTAGGTGTGGAAATTGCTTTATTTATTTCTTCTCTGATTAGGTGTTGTTTATAGCCACGTGTTGTGAATTGATGCTCCAGATTTTCAATGTATTTATTTAATTCTTCATTGTTGGAACATATCCTTCTGAGTCTAAGTGCTTGTGAATAGGGAAGGTTCTCTTTGAGGTGTTTAGGGTGGGGAGACTTAAAATGTAGATAGTTGTGGGTGTCGGTGATTTTAGTGTGTAGTGTCGTTTGTAGTTTCCTGTTTTCATCTATGTAAATGCGGGTGTCTAAAAATGTTACTGATGTTGTGGATTTTTCATAGTCAAACTTAATAGAGTTGTGCACTGTGTTTAGAGTCATAAGGAATTGGGTAAGTTTGTCATCACTACCGGTGTATACAAATAATATATCATCGATATATCTTGCATAGAATACGCAGTCGCTACCAATGGTTGGATAGATATGGGTCTCCTCAAATTTTCCCATGAATATTGTAGCGTATGATGGAGCTGCAATGGTGCCCATGGCACAACCTCTTACTTGAGGGTGGTGTGCTCCATTGAAGTTGAAAGTATTCAATGTAAGGACATGCTCCATGAGTTTTATGATAACTTCTGTGGGGGGGGTCTTGTTTTCTTCTTTTAGTAAGTGCTTTCTGAAGGGCGGTTAGCCCTTCGATGTGTTTAATGTTTGAATAGAGTGACCTTACGTCCATAGTCACTAGAATAGCATTCTCTGGAACTGTTTGTATGTGATTAATTTTGTTTAGTAGATCTGTTGTGTCTCTGGTGTAGGATTTTACTTCCTTGGCTAGGGGTTGTATGTAATGGTCTACGTATTTGGAAATTTTTGTCGTGTGGCAGTTGAACGATGAAATGACCGGCCTTCCTGGGTTGTTGCTTTTGTGTATTTTAGGAAGGAGATAGAAACGAGCAGGTGTAATGTTTGTGGTTGTAAGTGTTGTGCATGTTTCCTTGTCGATTAGATTGTTGCGAAGCATAAAGTTTAGTGAGCTAGTTAATTCTTTTTGGTATTCGGGAAGGGGGGTCTGTAGGTAAGCTTTTACAGGTTTCTTTGTCGGCTAGCTGTTTGTTGGCCTCTTTAATGTATTATTCGATTCCCCAGATCACTGTCGCACCCCCTTTGTCAGCCTGTGTTATGATTAGGTCATCTCTATGTGTCACCGTGTCGAGAGCTATACGTTCCCCTTCAGTAATATTATCACGTGGCAGCTTACGTGCTATTGTTTTCTTTATGTCATTTGCTACGGCAATTTCAAATGTCCGTATAGTAATGTCTGTGTTTTGTGGGGTGTTTTGTGTGTGATCACACCTTCCATACTTGATACATTAAATATATATATAAAATATTAAAATATGTATAAAATAAATATATATATATAATATTAAAATATATACATGGTGATACACACCATGTATATATATATATATATATATATATATATATATATATATATATATATATATATATATACTTCCTATGTGTAGGGTTTGTGTGCGTGCTTGTGAGTAGTTGTTTTCGCCAGTATATATATATATATATATATATATATATATATATTCGTTCTCCATAGATACGCGTGTGTGTCTGTGTCTTACATTTGTAGATATATTGTTATACAAAGAGTTTTCTGTTGTCTGGTAATTTGATGTTGCTTTTGTGAATGGAAACTCCGTTGTTTAGTGCTTGGCTGATACCTATATACGACTTGTTGCATTTTGTGCATTTGAGTACAAAAATCACATTTTTGGAGTTGCAGTTTAAATTTTTATTTATTGTGAATGTGGTCATGGGGTTTTCAAATGTGTAGGAATTTTCTTCTATAATGATATCACTAACCCCACATCTTTTTTTGTAGCATTTTGTGAACCCCTGTATTGTGTGTTAGCTAAATTTGAATGAGGTTAATATGAGTTTCAGGTTTTTAGATCAGCGTTTGCTTTTAATTATTTTGGATGTTTTTAGTATATTTTTTATTTTGTGATTCTTGTTAAGTAGGTCTAGATTTTTTGTAATTCCTGTAAATAGTTCTGTATTGTTATTGTTGTATATTGAGACATATGCTAGAATTTGTTCGACGTTACGTTTCTTTGGATTTCGTAGTTAGTCTAAAGGTATTTTTTCTGATAGTTCAAAACCTTTTTTATCAGTGTTGTGGGATAGCCTTATTTTTTTTAGAGTTCTATGTAGTTCTTCTAGGCGAGTTTTTTGGGATGTTAGTCGGTCACTATTGGACAGAACCTGCGTGCTAGGGAATAGGGGATGGATTTCAAACAGCTTTTTGGGTGATGGCTCTGGAAATGAAGATATTGTTGGCTGTCTGTAGGTTTCTGGTAGATATCTGTGATAATGTGGTTGTTTCTATTTCTAATGAATATATCTAAAAATGGTAATTTTGGGGTGAAGTTGATTTGGGGGTGTAAGTTCTAGAGTAGAGTACGGAGTTGGTTAATATCACCCCATGAGGATTTCCAGAACCTCAAGCAATCATCTAAGTATCCTTTCGAAGATATAGTGAAGTGGGTTTTTGTTCTATCTTTTCATGCAGGTAATGTTAGGGTGGCATATTTTGGTGCCATTTTCGATCCAATGTGATACCTAGGGTTTGGATATAGTTTTTGTTGTCAAATTCAAAAGTTTTATTGCTTAGAATTAGGTCTGTACTATCGATAATGAATTCCTTAATGAATCTGGGATGTAGTGTTTCTGGATGTTTTTCAATCCAGAATGAGATTGCCTCTTTACCTAATTCATGGGTTATGTTGCTATATAGGCTACTAATGTGAAAAGTTGCCATAAGTGTTCCCAGATCTATTTTTGTGGTACGGAGCTAAGGAAGTGAATATTGTCTCTGATATAGCATTTACTCCGTTTAGTAAATGGTTGTAGTATTGTGTCTATTAACTTACTGAGTTTGCTAGTTGGACAGGCTAGTTTTGCTACTATAGGTCTGAATGTAAGGTCACTGGGGTTTGGGATGTTAATGTATTCAGATTTTTGCATCTGGATAGCTGCTTTTATTTCACTCGATTTGTGAATTTTTGATAGTCCGTAGAAATTGCTTGTTTTTGGTACGAATTTTATTAAGAAATCCTTATGTTTCGCAGTTTTGTAATTTTTTATATAATATTTTTGTCAAGGTTGGTGTCAATTAATTTGTAATTGTTCTTATCCCCCCTAATTACTCTGGAATCTTTGTTTTATAATATATTTTGTCCATGATCACTAAAACACTGCCTTTATCTGCTTCCTTTAAAATGATGTTGTTATTTTTCCGGATGCTCTCTAAGGCTAGTCTTTGTAAGTTTGTTGAATGGTTTGGATTTTTCTTATAGGTCGAGGTTTCAAAGTTTTTCAAAAAATATGTTTAGCTCATTTGTATTATTATTTTTATTTGGGAAGAAATCGGATTTATTTTTTATTAATAGTTCATCTGTAAATTTTTTATTATTATTAAATGTTTCTTTTAGTTTGAGTTTGCGTTCAAATTCTCTAAGGTGTTTTTAGGTCTATTATATTAATTTTCGGAGCAGGGCAGAATTTTAGACCTAATCTAGGTTGATTTCGTCCTTTATAAGTGTAAATGTAGATAGGTTTATTATTTTGGGTTTTGTGTCATCTAAACTGGTCTTCTTGTTCGGCCTGAGGCTTCTAAAAAAATATTGTTTGTTTCTTTCCACATATTTCGGGTTTTCTAAGAGATAACCTATTGCTACACGTTTTGGGTTTTCTGGCCAGAGAAAGTTTCTCTTGGTAAAATTGGGGTTGTTCTTTTTAGATGACTTTATATAAGTGTGTCTGTTTTTGTTATAAGAGGTGTTCCAAATGTTTCTAGATTTGTTGTTTCTGTATGATTTGTATCTAGAATGTATGTGTAGAGAATTTCGAGGAATTTTGATTGTATTCCTTGATGTGGGTAGTAGTTGTTACGTTTGTTTTGTTGTGCTACGTGGTATCTGTAAGTGATGGCTTTGTGAATGTGCCTGTAGTCTGATTTCTATCACATGTAGGTGTTTTGTGTTTTATTGTGAATTTGGTTCGTGTTTTTTGGTTCTGTCTCATTATCCAATTTTTCCTTTCTTGGTAATATTTTCTTGGTAATGTGTATATATATATATATATATATATATATATATATATATATATATATATATATATATGTATGTATATATGTGTGTGTGTACCGATTCCTTATAATAAGATGATAGAATGTATGTACGGAGAGGAAATATACATACACATACTAGCAAAAACACACACGCACATACAATGAAAAAAATGGAAATAGATCTAAGAAGATAAAGGGGTCATAAAAAGATAAGAACGAAGACATCCTTCCTCGCCATCTCTCTGACCAATCCTAATTGTTTTATTGCCCCTTAAGCATAAACACACTTTTGCCTTGAGTCCAATAAAAACATTTGTGTTACTACTACACAAAAAAGACAATGGTTAAACATCGAAAAACATAAGGAAAATTAATTCCTTTTAATAATATGCGGAAATATCAACTCTTTGCCTATTGAAGGTTGCGAAACTGGAAATGCGTGTATGTAGCATAAATATGGAAAATAAATTATAATATATATTTTAAAAAATCCACATTATAACCAAAAACGTTTGCGCTTTCTCTCTTCTTTTTAATATATATATAGATAGATAGATAGATAGATAGATAGATAGATAGATAGATATACACTTACGGGTATTTCTCTTTAGTTTTAATTATTTCCTATAAATTAAAGAATTTCAAGAAAAATAAAATTTCAAATTAAATAAAATCCAAATGTAAAGTGTGTGTGTGTGGGGGGGGGGAGAGTGTACGAAGACTGATTAAAAAGTATCGGGACTGATGCTATAAAAAGAAAACTACATCACATATCAATTCGGTATTTAACCTCCTTCAGATTAGCCCTCTTCTGAGGTCACACACTTTATCTAGCGTCGTTTCCATTGATAGAAACATTCCTGGAACTCCTTTTTTGGTATAGCAAGCAGCTGCTTTGTTGCGTTTAGGTACGTCCATGAAAATGGATAAATAAGAGCATAGCATGGCAAGAACAGCCTGAAACTTGATGAAAAAATTTTTAGCATCTTAATGTTTATTTTATTATTAAAAAGAAAGACCAAAGTATTTTTGATTATTTTTTTATTTTTTTACTCATTCTTATAAAAAACCTTTTTTTTTCTTTTTTTTTTTTGTTGTTGTTGTTGTTGTTGTTGTTTACTATAAAACTTATTTGGTCTTCCTGTCGTTCCATTTGCTTTCCCAATATAAAATTTTTTAACTGTTGGATTTTCAATAGTAGAAATAGTACGTAGGTAAACAAGAGAGTCACTTTGACATCACTTTTGCAATGGGCATACGTTAAAAGTTACTCGTTAGAGTATCTTATAACGAGAAGTTACAAGTTACAAGTGTAATTGTAGAAATTCTAATGAATGCCCATTGCGAAACCGATGTCAAACTGACTCTTGTTTACCTACGCACTATTTCTACTATTGAAAATCCAACAGTTAAAACAATTATATTAGGAGTACCAAGAATTCTTTTAAAACCAGGTGGTATCAACGTGTATTATCTTTCACCAATAATGCTTACAAAAATATGACGTCTCTTTCTAAATATTTTTGGAACTTAAAAGAATTTAACAAAACCCATACGATAAAATGGAAAATACTAAAAAAAAAAAGCTAGAACCTGTAAATCTTTAAATGAAGCTTGTTTCTTATGCTTACATGAAAAATTAGAATTTTCCGATTTGCCGACAAAAAAAATCTCTGATAAACCAAAGAAGTGAATTAAGTGTAAATTGCCAACACAGTTTATCTTTTACCGTACAATATAGTTAATTTTTTAAAAATTAAGTAAATCCATTTCTTATGGCCATAATTTATAAATAATGGTCCACCCTCTACAGGTAATTATCTTATTTTTTTATTCAGATTTAGTATTGCTATGTATTGCCGTCCAGTTAATATTATTTATATCTTATATAGATGCTCCACATTTTTAATTTTATCTATAGGTTCCTTTAAGAAGCTTTCTGAATCTAAAAATTTAATTTTTTTTCTGTTGAAATGAACTTTACGTCTGATTATTCTCTTTCCCCTCCCCTCAGCGTCATTTGAAAAATTGAACATGTCATATTTATCTACAATCGCAATACATTTATTGCTTACTGTCTATGTCCTGGTTTATCATGTCATAAAAAATAACTCCCCCACCTCCATCCTCTGAACTTTTCTATTTAGCCTAGATCTGACATTTAATTGGTTGATCAAGACGAACCAACAAATCTATTTTTAATTCTGACCACGTGTTTTCTGACCCCATCCCCTTTATCTTTCGGAAAAAAGGTAACACTTTGCATTTAAATTTTTTTTTAAATTATTTAATCACCGGTCACTTACCATTCGCCTGAAGAGGTACAACGTTGTGCTGAAACACGAAAGCTATTGTGTAGCGATTTCAACATGCATTTGTTCTAATATCTAAAATAAAATAATATATATATATATATATATATATATATATATCAGAGATATTTATGAGTACATGTGCACATATGCGTATGTCCATGTGTGTGCGCGTGTGTTTATGTATGTGTGTGTGCACACGCGCGTGTGTGAACCCACGTGTTTGGATGTACGTGTGAGCTAATTATATCTATAATTTTTATAAAACTCAGCTGCATTTTCTTTTCCTTTTCAAGTTAAACTTGATAAGCTTTGTCTTAAATCTTTTTAGATTTATCTTCACAACTAGTTTGTTGCAATATTTACGAATTCATCATTTAAATAAATAGCGTGAATAAATTCTATAGGCTTGCTAAACAATCACACAAAAAGTCGATCAAAATATATAGTGTGTATCAAAAATAATTTTACAAACTTTGGGGGAGGGTTCCTCACACTAAAACAAGCAACAAAAGTCCATATAAACATATGTCCGCAAGTCCTTTGTTTTTAAGTTATTTATTTTAAAACGTTTACGGTGTTACATTTGTCATTCGTGTTCATTTGTGACTAGTCTGCATTTAACGTGTGTAGTAGCGAGTTAACTGAGAAGTGTTCCGTTTAACAATGGCAGGATATTCAAAGCGTGATCAGGCAGCTATGAATTTTACATACGGCCGCGCGAATCGTAATGGTCGAGAGGCTGCACGGCTGTATCAGATTGCGTTTCCAGACCGAAGGCAGCTGAGTCATCTAATCTTTACTACAGTTTATCGTCGCGTTGTTGAGACAGGATCCGTGGCACCATAAACTATATATCGAGGAAGACCGAGAAATGCTCGTACGCCTGCGAAGAATACATTCTACAGGCTGTCGGGGGCAAGCCAGGTATCAACACACGCCAAGTAGCCTTAGCATGTCGTACAGTTTTTATTACCGCATAGGGAGTACTTCAAGAGCAGCTCCTGTATCCGTATCATTTGCAGCGTGTGCAGGGTCTTTCGCCCTCTGATGACTCACCACAGGAGAACTTTTGCTGATGGTTTATTGCACAAATTGCCGATCCGTTGTTTGCCTCTTCAGTTTTGTTTACGGATGAGACAGCATTTGGAAGAGATGGAATAACAAATTTACACAACCAACATGGAATCCCTATGGTACAATACAGGCAACATAACCAGCATCAGTTTACGACTAATGTGCGGGCTGGGATTGTAGATGACTGTCTGGTAGGTCCATATGTTCTCCCAGCACTTGTTTTAGGAGATGTTTACGGGGATTTATTTCGAACACATATCCAAACTTGCTAGAGGATGTACCACTGCTAATACAGGGGACGACACTATTTTGGGGACACTTTGAAAAGTGTGCTTAAAGGTGTTTTTTGCTGCCGAGAGCTTTTGTGCTGATGAGTAGGTAGTTCAGCAGTAACTGTCCATTAATGGTATGAACATTGATTGATGGGTTTGTTTTTGGTTTCATGTTTTCTTTATTTTTACTTCAACTTAGGCGACACTATTTTTCGGACATGACACAAATTCCGGGTTTTTTTAAGATTTAGTCGTCGAACGTCTACAATATGCAAATTTACTGCAGGTAAATTGTACCCTGACCATTACATTTGAGTATCTTTAACATTCACTGCGAAAACGTATTAAAATCCTGAAGAAGAATACATTCAAAAGAAGCCATCAGTTTGGTCCAAAAGAAGAGAGAAGACTGGCTCAGCATCCGAAAGATCGCCGCTGAGATGAAGCTACCAAAGTCAACAGTTGAATACATGCTAAGTACAGACTATGAGCGGAAGAAGAAGAAGAGAGGACGGAAAAAAACAATTTCCAAGAGAACAGAAAGAAGAATGAAGAGGAGTGTTACGAGGTTGTTATCATCTGGAGAAAAGGTGACAGCGAAGAAAGTAAAGGAGAAGTGTGAACTTGACGTCAGTGTTCGAACTGTACAAAGAAAGCTACACGAAATTGGACTTAAGTATGCTAAAATCAAGAAAATAATTACAATAACGAGAAAACACAAGGAGGCAAGGCTGGGAAGCACCAAAAGATGGATAAAAAACCATGTTGACTTCAAGAAAGTGATATTTACTGATGAAAAACGTTTTAAGTTCGATGGACCTGATGGGTGGTGTACATGGTTGAGAAAAGGTGAACCTGTTATTCTCAACAAGAGACATGTGGGAGGAGGAGGAGTCATGGTTTGGGGTATGGTATTTCCGAATGGAAACTTGTGGCTCGAGTGGTTAAAAGGACGTCAAAATAGCTTGAGCTACAGAGAACTTTTGGAAAAGAGAGCCCTACCACTCATAGAAAAAGAAATGTGAAGTAATTTTGCAGCAAGATAACTTTAGCATCCATGTGGCCAAATCAGTGAAAAATTGGATGTGTGAAGCAAATATAACTACTCTGGTAGGCCTGCAAGAAGCCCAGACTTAAATTTAATTGAAAACATATGGGAAATGCTTGCAGAGCTTGTTTACGACGGGCCAGAAATAACCAGAGAGGCTGCGCATGCAAGATGTTAAAAATAGACTGCTAGAAACACGAAGAGACGTTATTATCTATATGTACGAACATTATGAAGATAGACTGATAGAAGTCATTGAAAAAAAGGGTGCTGCCATAAACTATTAGCATTGTTTCTGCAATGTCCGAAAAATACTGTCGCCTGTGTAATGTGAAAATTTGTAAAAAAAATATATCTATATATATATATATATATATATATTATAAAAAAAGTATTTTACTTCTAATTTGTAGTATTGAAATAGTTTTTAAATGTTATTGCCATTACACTAAAACAGTACAGACTGACTGTTCTACCTAAAACTTGAAAAATAAAGTGTCTGAAAAATAGTGTCGACCCCCTGTACGAAGACGCATGCATGATGGTGCTCCAGAACATTTTAGTCACATTGTTCGGGATGTACTAGCTGACATCTACCATGAAAGATGAATAGTAGGGGATGACCTGCACGTTCCCGCAACCTTAATCGTTTGGATTTTTTTATCTTTGGGGCCACCTAAAACAATTGGTTTATGCAGCAGACATTAATAATGTAAAGACACTTTATCCACGTGTCATGGGGACCCGGGAAACTATTGGACACCGTGTGGGTTATATTTGAAAGGATCCACCAATAAATGATCCGATGGGTGCATGTCTGGACATTTTGAAAATGAGTTGCTGTATTGAGGTACATCGATGGCCTTTTGGACATAGGTTTATATGGACATATACCTTGTTTTAGTGTCAGGAATCTGCCTCCAAAGTTTGTAAAAATATTTTGGGATTGTATCTTGGATTGTACATGTGACAGCGTCTACCGTAAACTTTGAACTTAATAACTCAAAATACCAAAGATTTGCGGATATATGTTTATATGGATTTAATCCTTGTTTTGGTGCGAGGAAGCCGCTTCAAAAGTTTGTAAAAGTATTTTTGATTATATATTACTTACTTTTAGTTTAAAATATCACAGAAAAGCATTTTTAACAAGGAGGTGGGTGTTTTTATGAGGTGTTGACAACTATCTCCATAAACATGTTTGGAATTTTTTCGAAATGATGACATACCTGTAATTACTTGACGGATATAACTTGAAACTTTTTATATATCATTTTTTAAGGAAAATATTCTAAGTAATCCAATATTTTATTGAATTTTAGATACTTTGGCTTTATAGTCTTACTTACATAGATGCTTGTTGAAGAAATGTTAAAAAAAATTACAAATAAAATTTAAATTAACTATAGTTACCGCTCTTATTTTCTAATAACGTTGTATATCAGAAAATTTGGCACGTTTATACACACATAAAAAATGTAATTACTTAATAACAATATCACCTAAGCTCTACAAATTAATACAGAATTTTAAAAGATTTTAAATTTTATAAGTTATTATAAATAATAATTTTAAAAAATGAAAACTATTCTTGTCAAAATTCATTATTCATCAAAAAAATATTTTCTTAAGAGAATAATGTACATAATATTAGGTTGGTGCAAAAACAATGTCGTTTTTGACGTTAAAAATACGTCAAAAACGACATTATTTTTGCACCAACCTAATATATCTTATTCATAAAAGAAATTAAATTTCTAATTAAATAATGTTTTAGTCTTATTGCATTCTTTGACGATTCATAACAGATTTTCTGTAAAACGTCACTGAGTCATGAAGCCACTTATTCTCCACCCCCAGCTATGGGTTAATTAGCAAGACTGATCACTAAACTATTATTATTGAAACAAAAATTACCCACTTTTCAACTTAATTTTCATGACAACATTAATAGCATTCCTGAATAAACCAAATTATGTCTATTTAAAAAAAAAAAAAAATATCCAGTAAGTCATGTTTCACAAAAAAAAATATGATTTCACTTCTCGAAGGTGTTGTGCTAATATAAACATTAAACGATACAAAACTGAATTTCTCGAAATTTTATAAATTAAATAAGTCGGCGGTAAAATGAATATGTTTACCTCGATTTTCTAAAACAAAGAAACGTTTCTAAAATAATCTAATTAATTTGTGAATAAGTCCTGAAAGTTTCTTTAAAATCAGGCAATTATCTGATCTTTGCAAGAATTTTCAAATCAGTGTTTTTCACCGAAAAAAAGCCCCTCAAATCCCTCACACTAATTTATGTTCCCCCACTGACGCAAGAAAAATAAGATTTTAAAGGTTCTAAAAAGAATTAAAAAAATATAATTTAATAATCAAAACATCCCTTGGTCTTTCCTCTTAATAATAACATAAAGATTTTGACGATAAAAGTTTGGGCCATTTTTTTCATCGTCGTATGCTCATTTTTAGTGAGTCCTTGGAAGTACATAACCTACACCCTTTATGTATTTATTTTTGCTTATTTATTTTAATTATGTATTTTACAAAGATAACAAATTTGTGGATGTAAAGAAAGACCGAACTGATTCCTTAATACTTTTAAAACTCATCAATGTGTACAGTATATACAAAAATGGTAAGGTAACATATTTCAAATTGCATTTATTATTGTTATCATTATTGAAAATCGAAGACTGAATGTACATTTATTTAATTTGAATCACTATCATTTAGTTATTTCTAAATATATTTGAAACCAAAACAGAATTCCACAAGTTGCTATAGACATATATTTCTTCGTATTCTTAAAAAAAAAATCTTGTGAGAAAAAAATGTTGAATCTAGAGAGTTCTAGAGAAGAACGTTACACAATGACTACTCAGTCGTAATTGATCTAGCGAGATAAGCTTGCTAACTATTACACCATATAGGATATAAACTCCTATATTTTTACAGCCCATAAGTGAAGTAAAAACAAAAAAATCTTATTAAATTCAAACTACAAAAAATCTTATTAAATTCAATAGATACGAAAAACTTTTTTTACAATTCTGTACAAACACGGCTCCAAATTAAATAAGTGGTTTCTGGAACCTGATTAGATATGGCAAGTCCCATGATGTTCTTTCTACGACGTCCGCGTGGTTGAACTCCAAATTACCTGGAAATGGGTTACGGCTCGGTTTACTAATTACATTCCAGCGCAAAACTCAGGTAGGATTCGTGAGCCGAGCACCTGTTCGCCATAAGCATAAAAACGGCTCGCCGTTAACAACGAAAAACAGTCGGTGAAAGACGGTGAAGGAGAGTCGTCGAAAGAAAGACATCGAACCAGAACATGCCTCGATCAGCAGTATAGACACACGTTACCATAACAAAGTCAGAGATCATTTTTCTATATACAAAGCCGCGACAAAGGTCCTATATCCCCTCCTTTTGTTCACTGTTTTAAAATTACTGCTATCGCACGCAATCAGCGTTCATATACATATTTCATTAGCGTGTGCTTCACACATACGCACGCACACACAGACACACACATATTGGTGTATCATACCACTTGATTTCCTCACTTGTAACTTTGAAACTTGGCAGACTCACTCGTGACTAATCATTTCAACAATCGATATTTTGGTCTGACTGTATAAATGTTACTGTCATAATTAGCATGTTTTTCTTCCTTTTCTGCAAAGATCATTTCTTTACGTTATAAAAAAAATTGTGTTTTATTTGTGGACACGACATTTGGATTTTATTTTTTCTCCTTAAATTGTGACCTCACAATCACATAGAAATGTTATATACCGCATCAGAGTAAAAAATATGATAGCACTCCCTCAGGCGATTTGCCACTAGAAACTCTCCCCAGTCGTTATTTTTATTTGTTACTTTGGGATATTGGAGTTATAAATTTTATGAACAGAAATAGAATTTATGGACACTTACTAATCACATTTTCATCTTTAAAAGTTATGAAAGTAATTTATGTATTTATTAAATCTAATACCAACATTTATACTTAATTACCGGTTTTTAATTAAATGAAAAACGTTTCGGTGCTAAATAAATTATTATGCTGCTAAGTTTTCCTCTTTGGAACCTCGACTTTATGAATTCAAGCGTAATACTAGATTGGCAGCTAGGTCTCATCGTTTTACAATTTAAATTGTTAGATGTGACCTTAAGTCTTATACTAACAGTTTCTTCTCTCGCACTTCTCGCTTGTGGAACTCTTTTCCGGCATTTCTCTTCTTAGGTTCCAGTCAATATTTATCTTCAAAAATTTAAATGCAATATCAATCGTTATCTCCTGTTTTCTTAATTCCTGATCTTTTATTGTTCTCTCATCTTAATAATGTTTTTCTTTTTCTCATATTCTTTCGCACTCAGTAACTCCATGCATCTTAGTGGCTATATTGCCTTGATTGGAGTGAAATGATTATAAAAAAATATAAAATAAATAAAATAATACCGAAAGATGAAGTAAGAATTTTACAGTATGATTATATACTTCATTAAGAATCATTAAAATTGCAGTTTTAATTTCCATCGTGTTGATTCTAAAGGGCAATAACTCGAAATAAGCGTAAGCTTTGTATTTCCCCTTCATAATGTTTTTTTTTTTTTACTTAATTTTTGAAATAACTTTAGCTTTCAGCCAGTTGATCTCAAACAAATATATATATATATATATATATATATATATATATGTTACTTTAGATATAAAAAGCATAACGTAGTGTTGTGACGTAACCGAGTTGTGATAATAAATTTATATAAATGTACGTATATATACAAAAAGAAAACATGTCACACCTCATTTAATTCATAGCACTCACTAATTCTACGAAACTCACCAATTGTTTCTACATACCCTGATTATGACTTAAAGAAAGTCGTAAGCTTCGACCATATTTCTTGTACTTTTCTACCGAAATCAAATTGGGACAATAATTTCCAACAGAATTTCCTACTTCTCTGAGAAGTATTATTTGGAGTTTGGAAAAGATCATTAAAATTAATCGACACAAAATGTTTGTCGTTTCATATATATATATATATTATCCAAGAATATAAGAAAAACTTAAAAAAAAAAATAAAAAAAATACTTGTTCAACCCAAACGTAATATTTATTATATTATTAACCATTTCTTCAAGGGAAGTAATTAAATTATATAACGAAAGTTACCTCCCTTTTCTCATTAAGGTAAATTTTGTGCAGTCTTTATTATTTTTGCAGGCACGTTCTTCCACAGGTTATTGCTTTCAGAAAATTATATAACACCGACATCTTTGCGTGAAGAATGATAATCTCGCCTTGTAATGTGGAATCTGCTTTAAACAAAATCCAAGCGACGAAATAAAACTTTCCAACTATATGTTAAGCAAGAGGTGAACTTTCAGTCTGTTTAGAGAATAGAAACAATGTAGATAATGTGACAAAGATTATAAACGACGCGTTTCGTCAATGTCTGTTGATCTCGGATTCTTCATGCCGAAACGAAAGACAAAAACTGTGTGTAATGAAAATGCATTGGAATTTTTGAAGATACAGATAAAAACACAAAAAAAAATTTTAATTTTTGGCGGAATTCCAAACGAACGTCGGAGTTATCAATGAGATGTAGCGTGTCTAGGCCTCTCACCACATTTATTTAATTTTTGTTTAGGAACCCAAAATGATATAAGAACAAGGGACAAGGCAAAGGTATCAAAATATATATATTATACATTGTATTCAACAAAGCATACAATAAAGAATATATACGAAAAAGAAGCATGCAATGAGTCAGACGAGAGTAGTCTCTCTTTGACTATAAAAGTTTATCAATGTTCTATGAAAAGGAAATGAAAGAGTTATTAGTCTGTTATAAATGTTTTAGACAATTTTCCTCTTGCACAGCAGAACTATGTAAGTCTGATAGAATATGTAATTTGAGAGCGATTGGCACATGAATTTGACTGACGTGGATTTCAGTAGCAGTCGAAGTCTCACTGGTGTTGGTCCTCTTTTGTTCTGTTTATATAGGTAGTCAGCGAATTAGGAATCTGCACGGGAAAAATCATTCTCCACATGCAGAGAATCTGATTGGTTGATACTGGCAATCAGTGCCTGAGTTTTGGGGAAACATCTGGGACCCAATTCTTCCAAAAGTGCACAAAATTTACTATATGAAAATATAGCGATTTTAAAATTGTCATTTCAAATAGCAGCGTTGCTTTCTGTCCAATGAATGAATGCTGTTAAAGATTTGCATTTGTAAGGGTGTATGTATGTGTGTGTGCGCGATGATAATGATTGCTATAAATTATTTAAGATTGTTCAAAGCTAAAGTCTAGAAAAATGTTAAGCATCAGAAGTAATCTAAAAAGAGATTTTCAGTGGGGGTGGTTCAGATTTTTTGTCCAGAGATTTTAGGATAGACAATGAATGAACATCAAAATAACAAAAAGGTAATTTATGAACAAATTATAAACATTTACCTTCACAGTAATATAATCAAGTGTTGATACTGAAAACTAATGCTTAGTAAGCTAATTTCACAGACTAGTCACCATGTCATGAATTAGATCCTCACTGAATGTTCAGAAAATATGGCTCTATACTAGACAAAGTAAAACTTTACAAAGATAAATTTTAAATGAAAGTTTCTTCTCTAACACTTCTTGCTTGTGGAACTCTCTCCCAGCTTCTTGCTTTCCAGTCAACTTTGATCTTCAAAAATTTAAATGTAATGCCAATTGTTATCTTCTATCTTAACTCCTGTATTTTTATTGTTCGTTTTTCTTAATGTTTTTTGTTCTCATATTCTTTCACACTCAGTAAACCCTCGAGTGTTAGTGACTTTATTACCATATTTGGAGTGAAATGAAAAATAGCATCAACATCAAGATTCTATAAAATTACAATATACAAAATATTTCAACCTCTTTTCCTTTAAATACAGCTTCATGGAAAGTCCACCAGAAATACTTGAATCAACTGCCATAACCAGTCAAGCTGTGTTTAGACAAGATAAGTATTTCAAAAGGCTAGATTAATTGCTCATTACACTGAGAAAGAAATTATTTTTGACAATGACTACTTTCCTAGTCATATTTGCATTTATTAATATATATTAAAAACCAGAATAAATTTTTCTGAAAATAAAATTTTATTTTGCTGTCATGGTATCTATCAAGATTTGGCTTACAGCCATATCATACTGAAACACCAGCTCCTATTCAATCATGAAAGTTAAGCAACATTAAGCCTAGTCAGTACCTAACTGGGTGACCACTTGGGAATAGCAAGTAATGTAAGCTTTGATGTGCAGGTGGTGTAATGGATAATGGCTTGAAATTGGAAATCAGAGAGACAAGTTCTAATTCCCACTGGGTCTGTTACATTCATTTACACACACACACACACACACAAATACTCTTTCTTGAATCAACTACCACAACCAGTCAAGCTGTTTAGACAAGATGAGTATTTCAAAAAGCTAGATTAATTTCTCATTACACTGAGTCATGAAGCCACTTATTCTCCACCCCCCAGCTATGAGTTAATTAGCAAGACTGATCACTAAACCCTTATTATTTAAAAAAATAAAATGAAATAAAATAAAACCACATAAAATAAAATCTTACAACTTAAAAATATTTTCTGGCTTTAAATAACTTGCAAAGGGTTAAGTCATAGGAAACAAATCAAACTATCTAGATTTCTTCTGAATAATTTACCGTCCTTGCTGGATATTTTTTTTTTTTTTAAATAGACATAATTTGGTTTATTCAGGAATGCTATTAATGTTGTCATGAAAATTAAGTTGAAAAGTGGGTAATTTTTGTTTCAATGTCAACATATCTCTGATACAATTTTCCATCTCAAAACCAGAACAAGATAAAGAATCAATACCAGTTTTTACTTATAGTTTTTAAACATAAAAATAAGAGGTTGAGAAGCTGCCTAGAAGATTTTTAATTGTTATTTTTGGGAAGATGTTGGCAGAAGATAATATAGGGATCCTGACTGCCTTATCATCCCACACCCAGCAAATAGAAAATCAGCAGAAACAGAAGTCACATTTTTTAAAGTATAAAACACTAATTAATAGCTAAACATAAATGGTCAACAAAACCAAATGAAAGTACTTTTAAAGATATCTTGTCAGTTATTCAATATCAATACTCATATCAAAATAAGAATAAATGCTCTATAAAATTTATCATAGACTAAAGAATTCTTACAGGTAAACATAAACCTTTATAATTTTATTTTTCTAAGTGCTGAAAAAGGAATAATGATATAATGGCATCATTCTTTTATGATAAAAACCAGAACAGATAATGTCTATTTTAAAAATGCTACCTTAACAGAAAAAATTAATGAGCGTAAATCAGTGTACGAAATACTGAACATGTCACCAGCAAATGCCTGTGTATTTTTATATTTCTGTACATATAATTTCTAAAATTGTGCTTTTCTTTAAGATGATTTTGTCTTAAGCAAGAATGAAAAAGAAACAGCTAGAAAAATATAATTAGTATATAGATTAATATTAAAATCCATTATACAGAATCAATGCTAGAAAATTCTGTAAAAACAAATTTTGTTTTCATTTTCAAAACCCGACAAGAAACAAAATTTTAATGTAAACATACAAAGCAAGACAAATTAATTTTCAGTCATATATAAACTAAAGTTGCATTTAAATTCCAATAAATAAAAAATAAAAAAAATCATCTAATTTCTGCAACTCTTTCTCCACATCTCTAAAAGCCGGACAGAAAATTTAAAAAGCAAAAAAACACTTCTTGGGAGTAATGTAAAAAGTTTTCTGTAGGAAAAGCCATTTACTAAAGAGTGCCTCTAACCAATGTTTTACTTGTATATCCAATAAAATAAAAAAGGAAAGTTATTTTCATAAAATAAAGAAAAACCCACGATAAAACTAAATTTTGCCCATTTTCTGTTCATAAGAAGTAGTCTAAAATGTCTCATTCTCACAATTAGCAAGAGTCAGTATTGCCACAATATTGTGAGTTTGGCTAACTTAGACCTTCATGCTTGCAAAAAAAAACAAAAAACAAACAAAAAAAAAAATGGATGTCAAAAGGATGGTTTTCCCTTGACACTGCTATTATTTTAATTACCTTCACTTCTCGGCAATATTTGTTTTAAAAAGCAATGATTTAGAGTTGTAATAAAACCTAAACATACAAAAGTAAATTTATACATTTTCTTTGTTCTTGAGAATTGACAATAATAAAAACTATTAGACTGTTTTTTTTACACTAATTGCCAACTGATTTGAACTTTATAAAATGGTATATAAGGATTTCTTTATAACTGGTTCATACATTTTAAATAATTAAGTAAATTATAAATTTATGAATAAAAAATTGTTTAAAATCTATTTCTTTGTAAATGATAAATGTTGCATTGTATTAGTTTTTACTTTTCAGAATGTTGCAAATATAAAATATCCTTGTAAATAATAATGTGATTCATATTTTTGTTGTAAATTCTCAAGAATGAAAAAAAAAAAAAAAAAAAAAATGTATACATTCACTTTCATTAGATATTCTACAATTCTCATCATCGCTTTTTAAACATTAAACATTACCAAAGAGTGAATATAGTTAAAATAACAGCAGTGTCAAGGGAAAAACCGTCCTTTCGACACTTTTTTTTCTGCAGACACGAAGGTTCAAGTTTGTCATGAGTTTCATATCAATATTATTTTTCCCAATAATGTTAACACTAGCATGCCCCAAAAGTATTTATAACAGACAAAAGGCATCTTTAGCTCATTTTAGATCACCTTCATCAACCATTTTCATATTCTATTAAACAACGTCAAAACAATTTTATTTTTCTCAAAGTTTAAAAGTTTTATTACTTGCAATAAAATTACAAAAAATGTTACACGAGTTATCTCCCTTTAAGTAATTATATATATATACATCATTAGAAATAACTTCTGGAATGAAGAGAATGCATTTGAGATATTCATATAATCCAAATTATATTAATAAAAGGAAAAAAGTTGGTGTACAGAAAGATAGCAAATATATGCCGAGAATTTCACAATATATTTACAAAATACAAATAGAAATTTGAACATATAATATTCAGAATAGCATATTAAGATAGTTGAATCTTTTTCTTTATTTCTTTCTTAAATTCTATCTCAAGTTTCCTACTTGAATTTTTAATACTTTATTAACTGTTTATCTCACTCGTTAAAATACCAGGACAATTAGCAGAAATTTTGTACTTATTTTTCATATTATTCTTAGACATTCATCTTCACAGAAAACAAATGAAAATCAAAGTTAATAGCAAAACATTAGGAACATTTGTAAATTGTAAAGAAAAAGTCATGTTTTTAATATCGTTCATCAACTATTGCTGCTACTTGCTTTCCTGTGAAATATTATCAAATGCAGCAGTTGATATTAACTATATTTTAACTTATTTTACCATTTATCTTATTAAAATTTCAAAATGCTTTTTCAACACAATTCACTATGATCAAATTCCCTTTTAACATTTAGCAAAACTTAAGTGTTTATAATAGTTTTCTTTTAATCCAAGGTCTTTCATAGCAATAAGCAGGGTAGAAATTATAAATCATTAAAAAATAAAAAATAAAGAAATTTAACGTTTTTACTTTTTCTTTTTCTAGTTTTTGCACCCAAATTTTATACACATCTTTTTAAAAAAAACACTGAGAACACTGAGTATTAAAATATTCATTCTAAAAATAGTTATACTATCAAATATTGAAAATTGCCAAAAGATAAGCTTTTCTCATTTTAACATAATGGCCAAATCAAATATACTTTTTATTCACTACTTAATGTAAAGTTCCCTTAGTTAAAATGAGGTTGTCTAAGGATTTCCTCTTTACAAAAAATTATGCTTTATACTGTCCCATAATAACTGTTACATATGAATACATATTTCATATGGTAAATTTAACAACTATTATGGTATATATGTAGTAGTTATTTTCTACAAATTCAAGCAGATTTATAATACTGTCAAAAGCTTTAAATAAGAGACAATTTTTTGAAATGGGTTATCTAAACCACTTAGATGTTATAAGTGACCAGAAATATATAAAATACCAAAAAATAAATTTTGTTAAAAAAACATTAATATTCAACATTTTCCTTGCACCTCCAATCTCAACTGGAAACAGTACTGAAGGAAAGCAGATCACTGGGATGTTCCAAAGCTTTTGTTCTTTGTTTTATGTTGTGTGCATATGTAAAAAAGCTTATTCTCTCAGGTAGCATCAGCAATTCAGATATTTTTCATTCATCTGTTAAAAAAAAAAAAAAAAAAAAAAAAAAAAAGTAAAAAATAAATAAATAGAAAGAGCATTTGAGACTTTTGAAATATAGAACATTTAACAAGATAATGAAAAGCTGCTGACAAAGTAATGCTACTGTCCTTTATACAGAGGGTCACTCCAAAAGAAATATCTTCTATTGCAGAAGCGGATGATGGTGACATGACAGTGGAAGTTAAACCTTCCTGCTAATATACTGTCATTTTTTGTGTACCATTCACAGATAGTACCTGAGCAGAAATCTAACATGAAAGTGCTAATGAAACAGAGGTGGGTCATTGAATTCCTCCATGCAGAACAAATCCCACACATTGACATTCATCAACATTAAACAGAGACCAAACAGTGGACATGGGCACAGTTAGATGATGGGTAATGCATTTCAGCAGTAGCAACAACAATGGCAGTGACAAACCATGTTCAGGCCAAAGAAAGATGGATTACATAGACATTTTCATGACATAATCACCGTTATGAAAAAGCAGAAAAAATACTTTTTTGAAACTGATAACTTGCATTATCCAGTAATATTATTGTGCTTTTTGTATGTTATAGTTTCTATGAAAATAAACAGGCTTTATTTTGTGATTTTCTCCCGTATTTACACATTTATGTCAAGATTACAACTAAAATCCCCAAATCCAATTTGACCATCATTAACTGTAATGGTAATATTAGCCTTTTTCTTATAAGGAAACAGAATGGCATTCATTGACCAAGCAGCCAGTATTGCTTTCAGTGAAAAATTTATAAAATCTTTCTCTTAAAACAACTTTTCATGAAAAATAAATCTTTCAAAATATTCCATTTCTTCCCTCTCTTATATACATATATCATAAATACACACACACACTAGCTGTGCAGCATTTAAGCCTGCTCCTGTAAAGGACTCTTGATTGGGACTTCATCACAAAAGGTAGGAAGGAATAAATGCAATAGGCAACAATAAATTACAGAAAAACTCAATTGATCGCTGCATTTAAGTATTGTATTAATATTTAAGCTTACCTTTTAAAAGTTAAAAAATAATTCTTCCGCCGCCACTTAATTTAAAGACAATTTAATGTACGTAGGTCCTTACTTTCCATACAAACTATTATTTTTATTTCATGGGCGACTTTTGCTGGATTTCACAATTACTTTCAATTATTCCATGTTATTGTTTCCATGTTATAAAAATTGTTATTGTACAAAAAAAAAAAAAAAAAAAAAATCACAGTAATAAAAACTTGCGAATCCAAAATTTCAGGATTACAGGTCCAGTTCTGGTTCAGAATGTTTTTAATTTGCTCACAGTCAACGTGATTCCAAAATGGTATATGTTGGGCTACAGCCCCTTGGAGTAAAGTTGAAAAAGTGTGACACAGTGACATTCGCATTCATTATATATATGAGAGAGAGAGAGAGAGAGAGAGAGAGAGAGAGAGAGAGAGAGAGAGAGAGAGAGAGACAAAAGGAACTTTTCTTTACCCACACGTTTCATCCTCTGATGGACTTTATTAAGCCAAATGTAAGAGTTTTATTTTGCAACAAGTATTTATAAACAGAAGTAAAAAATATTGTTGGTTTTCAAAATTATTAAACTGAAGAATGCTCATAAATAAGCTTTAGCCTAATATTCTTATGGTTTCATGTTCTTTGTGCTACACTTCATTGAATATCGTTGTCATCGATGAAATACAAGAATGGGTCTTTCAGCATTTTGAATGCACATTCTAACAGTATCTTGATGAAAATTGCTTTTCTTGTATAGTTATCTCCCCTACATATTTGATTACTTCCCTCTCATTGATAATTTATGAAGAAAATTTTAGACATGATTAAGTTCAATTTTTATTGTAATACTATTTCAGTCTATTTCTGTAATGAAAAAAAACAATTAATCCAATTTCCTTTTCTTAATAAGTTTTCTTACTTTACAAAACTTCTAGCTGAAAATTAACACAATATATTAAACATCAGACAATATACAAAAACAGATCAACAAGTCTGCAGTTTGACAGTAGAATTTTGATCAGAAATATTCACTATATACTTTTTTAGCTATGTGATGTATAGAAGGAAGGAGATTATGTTGAAAAATAAATTATGCGTTTTTTTTCCTAGTTAGACTACAGACTTATTGACAAAAAAATATATACATATCTATCCACGAAATACATAAAAGTCAGCTTATTTCTTTCAATTAAATTAAACATGTGTTTCTGGAATTTCTCATTACTCTTCATGAATAATTTTCTTTTACATAAGAATTTCATTTTTGATGATTTTTCTCCATTTCCTTTAAATAAAAAATACTGACCACAATCTTGGTTCAATATCTTTATTTATAAAATCACCAGACAATTTTAAGCATTATTTCATATTATCACCAAGCCAAAAGTTTCATAATAACTGATTGTCCTTAATGCTAAAGCACATTTACTTTTTATCAGAAATCATAAAGAACTGTTTTAAGCACTGAAGAGAAAATTCATCAAAAAAGCAATATTACAAAACAATTACCAAAAAGAAGACAAAGCAAGCACATTCATCAAAAAACATACCAACAAACAGCAAGCAAAATATTCATAAATATATTTGTCAATGATGAATGAAAAAAAAAAATAATAATCTGCTGGACTATTTAACACAAAGACAAAAATATCCAGGCAGAATGAAGTGGAAAAAAAAAAAAAAAAAAAAAAGAGTAAAATAAAATAAAGCTGGTCTATCCAGGTGATGAACCACATAAACACTGTGTACTGAAGACTCAAGGAAATCAGAATTAAAGAGAAAACGAAACAAAAAAGTGAATTGAAAAAGGATAGCTATTCAGTTAAACAAAAATAAGAGAACATTTAAAGTAAAGCAAAAACATTTAAATTCAGACTATATCATCAATCATCAAATTTTACAGATATTTTAATTTATGTATATTTTACTTAATGAAAACAAGTTACTTTTCTGAAATGAAATCTGACAATGGATAATTTTAACTCTTTACTAAAAAAAAAAAAAAAAAAAAAAAAAATTGAAACCAAATTTAAGATTAGTTGTGATATAAAAAGATGTTGAGAACCAAAAATCTAGTCAAAAATTGCATTTATTTCAATGATGTTATTTCCTGTCCAATATAATTTGCATAATGGAACTTTTTGGAAAATTCCCTGAAAAGCAGGGAAATGTTTATTGTATAGTAAACATTTCCCTGTTTCAGCTATTTCTTATTTTAATTTTCTATAAGTTTCTCGTTTTAAACTTTAGTCATTAGTCAAAACATTCCAGTTCTTAAAATTTATATCATCTTTTGATAAGGCTATTAAAAATACCCTGTTTATTATTTAATCTTTTTTAATAATTAGTGTTAAGGTATGGGATGATTTTGCCTGTTTCCCCATGTTGTATCAGTTGTTGGAAACACATTTTAATAAGCTAACACAATTTGGAAATCTTTTTACTTTGGTATGTTCTGACAATCAACCAGCATCATGAGAAAAAGAATCTTATCTCACAAGTACAAAATTTACTTTAGCAAGACAAACATCAGAATACTTGATTTTTACTTCAACTGAATCTTTCTAGAATTTTTTCCCTATTTTCAAGTCATTCATTCTTCCATTAAGATAATAGCAAAAGAAAATAGAAATTTTGAATGTTCCAAAAATTAAGTCTCATCAAATCCCTTACGAGATGTAAAAATAATTGATTAAAAAAAAAAAAAATTTTTTACACTTTCTATTCAATAAATGTATGGCTAAATAAATTATGCACAATTAACAAGGATAATAAAACCATGAAGAAAATGTTATCCAAATATAACTACATATCAATTTCAACTCGGTATATATATTTTTTCATGGTTTGAGTATGTTTCAATGTTAAGTTAGTAAAGAAAAAAAGTGGGGGGGGGAGAATAAATTAAAATAACGCAGTTGTATATTAATTGTAGAGGACTCATAGCTCAATTTACTCAGACAAGACACATTGAAAATGCCAGGATCTAGTTGGCAAAACATGTCAAAGTAAAATATTTTCCAAACTGTTTCCATTCCATTGGATTCACATATGGCTTTTCATGTTTATAAACTATTTAATATTGGTTACTGAATTAAATTCATTAAATAACTTCCATTTATTTTGAAAAAAAAATTTAAATTTTTGAAATAGTTATTTTTCATTTTTTTTTCATTGTTAATATTAAACTTAAAATTTTCATTTCCCATTTGTTTATTTAATATTTAAGAATTTAAGACACTTTCTTTATAACTTCCACACATTATGTTGATTAACCATGTCAATAAGTATAGTGCAAAATTTTGTGTACATTATACATGACTTCAACTGAAATCAAATTTCAATTGAATCATTGAAAGTTTTATAGAAGATGTATATATCACAATCTTTAAAATTTCAATAATTACATTGATCAACAAAGATTTTATTACTAAAGGCAAAAAGTATGTATTTTAAACGAAAATCAAGTATGTTTATTCTGAATCTATAATCAGAATTGCTTTAACTTGTCAGGACTTTGCATTATACACACACAGGATTGCGGAGACCTTGCTTTATATTAATTATAACAGGCAATAAAAAACAATGTCTGCTACCCAGACAAATCAAGTAAGCGGATTCAGAATATGTATTCAGAATTTCTTTAGCATTTCAAGACTGCATTATACACATGGACTGTATTGTGGAGACCTTGTCTTATATTAATTACACTGAGCAACCAAAAAAATAAAAATAAAAAAATAAAAGGAAAATTTTGTCTGTTAGTCATGTGATTCCAAATATATACTCAGAATTATCTGAGTATATCAGATTTTCAAAATAGGTGCATATTAATGTTCAAGATAAATGTTAGTCATCATTTGAACTGTTAACTTGGAATTTTTTTTTCTATTTCATATTCAATAAATGCATGGATAAATTATGCAACAAATAATAATATAATGTTATTCAAAAAAATTACAAACTGAATATCAATTTCTAAATTATTTATACTTTTATAGAGAACTTTAATCAACAAAATTTATATTATTCTTAGTTAAATTATATATTTTCAATTTCTATATCAATTACAAAATAACTATTCTTATTTCAAACAATTATTATTTTTTGTTTCTTCTGCCCAAGTCTGCAAAATACAAACTATAATTAGTCAAAACTTGTAGGTAATTTGGTGTGAAGAGGTTGCATATGGATTTCAAGTTGTTAAAAATTATCATTTTTAGTTCCTGAAATTAAAAAAAAATATTTCTCATTGTCAAAATTCAAAATGTCAACCTGACACAGATGGATTTTTAATGATGGAAAATAATAGTTGTCTTACTTAAAATTTAAAACTGAATAAATAAAAAAGGCTAATATTTTAGAATTTAGCACAAGAGTTCAAAAGATACTTTCCTGACAGTCTCTAGTTAAATACACTATGATCTGCCAGACTTGGAATTTCAGAAATGACACTGTATTCACAGACAAGAACAAGAAACACCTAACAAAAGACAAAAATAAAAGGGCACTGCACAAAAATAAAAAGTAAAATAAAACTAAAATGCACAAATCAAAAATGGGTGACAAACATCAAGTAAAGCAACTGAACCTTCGATGCTCCTGACTCCCTTAAAGGAACATCTTGGGGTCAGGGACAGACCCTGGAGGAGTGCACACCAAAGCAGCATTTCCTGGACAAAAGGAAATAAATGATAAATAAAAAAAAAAAAATTATTATTGAAATAAGAGGGTATGAGAGAGAGAAAAAAAGAGAAAGAGCAAGTTGTGTTCCAGAAGAATTGTCTATGAGTAGATTTTGGAAAATGGGAGTAAAGAATGAAGAAAATGAAAATTGCCACAAGAATGTATAAAGAATGACCAAAAGAGATTAACTGCAAGAAAGCAGAAGGCTTAATCACAAGATGAGCAGCAAAAGAAGATGGCAAAAACATTAAAAGAAACAAAGATTATCATTGCTTATTGTAAATAGTCATTCCTCCAAGCTTAAAATCTTATATATAAAGTACAGTGTATGTGTGTCTTTGTGCATGTATGTGTATCCAAGAAACTCCTCTGCTCCCACTCTCTTTATTTCAATGATTCATAGCTTATTCAAAAGCCCTAGAAAAGTTAGGCACAGGGAACAATTCTCATTGACCTCAGATTCATGGTTGCCCAATTATGGGAGATTAAAAATATATATTAATATATTATACTAGCCAGTATCACTGCTTTCATGATTCAAGGGGAGTAACTTATTTTCTTTTCTTATCCAAAATTGCAGTGCACGTTTTATTATAAACTAGTTTAAAAGCCACGCTACTGGGCAGCATTTAAGCTAACTCCTGTGGAGGACTCTTGGTTTGGCCATCATCACAATAGCTAGGGAGGAGTAGATGCAATAAGCATCAATAAACTACAGAAGAACCCAAAATTGATCGCTACATTTAAGTACTGAATTAAAAGTTCAATGATAATTCTGCTGCTGATACTTAATTTAAAGACAATTTAATATATGTAGATCCTTATTTTCCGTACAAACAATTATTTTTATTTTATGGGGAAAGGGGACAATTTATAAGATAAAATTAATATAGTGTAAAGATGAGAAACTAGAAATTAGAATTAGTTATACATTCAACATTTGAAGAGTTAGAGAACATAATAGCTAATTAAGTAAAAGCTATATTATAGAATCTATGTGAATAAATGCAAAATTGGAGCACAATTATTCAAGAAATTCTGGGGTTAAAAAGCCCCAAATCTACTTTATAGTAATTTATATGGTAAAAGCTCAATATCTTTATTATATATTATCTACTTCTAGATGATATCACTCTTCAGGTTTAATAATTTGCATATTGCTTTAAAAAAATGTATATTTCATTAATTAAGTGTCCTTCATTAGTGTTCTCTTATTCAACAATTGTTTTGATTTTCATATAAAAAATAGTTCTATTTAGGAGTATTGTCTTATATAGTGCAGGAAAGTGTTTGAAATTTGCATTTTACTTGGCCTTCAACAAGTTTGCATCTATTTGTAAAACTTTCTTTAACTATAACAAGCTAATTCATGAATGAAATGTTCATTTAAAATTTTTGTTTCAAAGATTTCAAGTAGTGTATATATCTTACTAGGCGAAGCCTGCTAGTTACTTATATAACAGAGGAGGGGAGCACCAAGGACAGCAGTTATTTGGTGAATTGAAAGAGACTCTGGAAGATGTTTTGTCAAACTAATTGCAGATAAGACTACATTAATACTGCTTCCTGCAATAGAAGAACACATTTTACCTGGAACACACATAATTTCAGATGGTTGGCTGCCATATAGTGGTATCCCCTAAAGACCTGTTAAAAATTACAAACAACGAAGAGATGCTCTCAACTTATTTTAATGAATTTATGTGATGGGAACAAATGAAAGAAATGCCTGGAAAATGCATTTTTTTCAATTTATAATTATTCATCATTATGAGATTATTTAAATTTTCTTCTTCAGACATTTTTATAAATTTATGAATAAAAAAAATGTTTTTCATTCTTTATAAATTGGTAAACGATAAATATTGCATTGTAATTGGTTCACATATTTTATATTCTTGTAAATAAACTTTCTAATAAATAATGTTCAATATTTTTGTTGTAAATTACGAAGAGCAAAGAAAATATATAAATCCCTTTTCATACATTTAAGTTTTATTCAAATTCCAATCATCAGTTTTTAAAACAATAAAAACAGCCAAGAGAGTGAAGTGAGTATACAATAATAGCAGAGTCAAAGGAAAAACCACCCTTTTAACACACTGATTTTTTGCAGGTCCAAAGGTTAAACTAATCTATGATCTTTAAAAATATGTATAACAAAATATTCTTTGTCTATTTTAAAAGACAAAAAAAAAAAAAAAGAAAAAATTTTTTTACCACAAAAGGAAGCATGAGAAAAAAAACAAATGAACTAATGTACATCCAATGAATAGATAAGTACCAACAATAATTAGCAGTATAAATTAGCATTGCAAAATGGTAATATTAGCCATTTCCCTACAAGGAAACATTTGACATTCATCAACAGCCAATACTGTTTTTGGTTGAAATTTATAAAATCTTTCTCTTAAAATAATTTTTCAGGAAAAGCTGTTCTTGCTCTTTCCAGTATTGATGTGAGTTTCCACCCTGACTTTTTTATTTGAAATAGTGTGGAATGTTAACATCTTGATTATGTCATCATTTACTCTTTAAGTTACATGTACTATTCATTTTAGTTGTTGCCACTGTTGGTAGTCCTCAAGTGATGTGGCTTCTGCTATCTGATACAGTTCTTAGTGAATCTGTAGCATCAATCCACAATGTTCAAAGAGGGATGATCTCTGCCAAGAAACTCAAGTTTCACTTGCTCAAGCCATTTTTAACCACTGATCTTAGAATTTGGTTACATACAGATGACAGTTTAGATATTTTTGAATAGGTCTGGCACTATGCATGACATCCATATGAAAGTCTCAACCTGACAAGGCTTTTTAAGAACATGACTTGTGTTTTCTGGTTGATGTTTTGCTTTTGTAGCAATTATAGAATCAGCAAAATAAGATCAACTTCTGGTTGTCTCTAGTAATGTTCTTTTCTTATTAACATTTATTAGTAGGGAATGAATATAATGCTCCCTATACTCAACCCCAATGCAGTCATTTTATCTCTGGTCTTAGCAATCATATATCAATGATCATAATTCAACTTGTTCCTTAGTTAGCAATTATGTTACATCCTGACAATACCTCATAAATAATGGACTATTCCATGCAAGAAAATACAGAAAAGACATATCAGAGATGTTATTTGATTTCCATGAGAGAGAAGGAAAGAAAGAGAAAATATAGTTTAACCTCTACTTCAGTGAAATGGAAAAACCTGTTAATTTCAAATCTTTTAATTTGTACCATATCATTTCTTTAAATAATGACCTGCATTCATCTTTATGATTGTTATCATAATATTTTGTTAGAGCTGTTTCAAATATTTAACAATGCAAAAGAGAAATTTCCACATGTATCTTATAATTGTAGAACTTACAAGAAGCTTTGATTCAGCAGAAAATTCAAACAGTGGTAGTTAGAATTCCTTTGTCAGCATCCTTGTACTCTTTGGAAAGCTGAAAGTTTGAAATAGTCTATGGTGTCTAAACAATTTTAAGTACCATAAAGATACCACATTGGTTCTTGAAATTGACTGAGATGGTTGAAAGTACTTGAACAAATCAATAACACAATATAAACTTCAGACAGTTTATACACATTTTCAAGTACAATACTAAACACCTTAGTTGATAATTAGAATACGATAAAAAAAAAAAAATACAAACCATGTCTGTTCTATTTAATCAAACTTGTTTGGATGAATACTTGCTATATATATATATATATATAAAATGTATGTAAATACAGGGTGTGATGAATAAATTGTCTAAATTATACAAAAATGAAAGTAATACTGACATCTCATTTTAACAGATATATATTTACCAAAATTACACAAAAAATATCTTGAAATACTAAAGAGTAAATTTATTCAATAGAATTACCATTGGCTTCAATCATACCCTCCAGATGACTTTGGAATCTCCTGCAACTCTTCTGGATGGTAACCTTGTTTAAGTAGGTGAATTTTGCCAGAATCCTTGCCTTCAGTTCATCTTTGGTGTTACATGGAGTTTTGTTGGTCTCTCACTCAACTGTGCCCGACACACAATCAAAGGGCTTGCAGTCTGGGAAGTTAGGTGGCCAGATATAAAGAGTGATTTGGTCACAGAAATTGGGTTCTCCTCTTTGTGTGGCATGATGCAGTCCTGTTGCTAGATATAGGGTCTTCCAGCAGCCACCTTCTTGATCCAAGGTAGCACTACCCTCTCAAAGCACTTAATATAGGCCTCCGTGTTGAGTCTGAGACCTGCCCAAACAAATTCAGGGTATCTTTTCTTATCAGAACAATCATAGTGAGTTTTTGAAGCTACCGCATCTTCATAATCACCATTAGGCTCATCCAACTCTTTCTGAATCCTCTGCACTGTCACAGATTGACACCCAAATACTCTGAAATGTTCATATTGGAGCCTCCAGCACAAATGCCAAGCAGTACAGCATGCCATTTCCAAATTTCTGGTGGAATGAATTGCATGAAAGTACTCTTTTTTTTTCTCATAGACAGAGCCTAACTGACCCTACCATACTGTGTAGTTGACAAAATCAAAAACAAACATGCACGTGCAAAGTTAAAAATATAAAATGGCGACAATTTACCCATCACACCTTGTATGTATGTAAAGAAAAAAATCAGTCCAGTGCAACCATTATTTTGATAATAGAATTCTATACATGCATTGCAAATAAATGACACCAAATAAGGAAAAATGGCACCAAACTAGAGGCAGATTAATTATTACCATCACATATTGCATAGATGACATTAACCTTTCATTTATGTTTACAGCACAAAGGAATCCATCAACTCACTATCTACTTTACTGCTTTTCCTAATTTGATATATAGTGTAGAATAATTTTCTTGATACCATCGTGCATACATCTTTAAAACAGGGAAGTGAACTTGAAAGATTTATGCAAACTATTACTGAAACAAAACAAGTCAAAGTTTTATATATATTATATTATATATGTGAATGTGAAAAAACAATGCCTAAATGTTCTTATTTTGCTATTTTTGTATCACCTTATTAAATGTTCATATTACACACAATAGGTCAGGGCAATTTAAGCCCCTGGAACAACTGAAAAAACTGCAATAAAAAAATCATAAGTGTTCAATGTTTAAAAGTAAAGTCAGCAATTTATTTATAAATGTTGTTGACAGTGTTTGTGGTAGTGATTATGATAGAGAGTAATAAAACTTTTATAAAGTTAAATCTAAAAATACTATTAAATTTTTTCATTTCCCTACTGAAGAAACAGTGTCAATTTTTCTAACTTTTTTATTTCTTGGGAAAGGTATGAATCCAACACTTCTCCTCCCAGCTATTGGTAAATAGTAGGCCTGACTGGGTCTTGGGTGGCAACCGGTTAAAGAGAAAGAAAACTGAATTCAAAACCGTATATAACCCTGATGAAGGATCGTTTGCATTGACTTGATGATCAGGACTAGACTCCTTTTTATTTTTTATCTGTAACAATAAACTTGCTATGTGATGGAGAGAGAGTCTGGAAAAAAAAAAAAAAATTTTTTTTTGGTGAAATTGGAATGGATTTGAACAGCAAAATCTGAGCAATTTTGTTTACTGATGGGAAATCTGATCTAGGGCACGAGTTGTACCCATTAAAACTGGGTCATTAGCAGACAATGGAAATGGTCGAAATAATTTTTATTGATTAAAACTTGGACTAGATTTGAATAGTGAAATTAAATCAGAGCATTTCATTTACCAATGGGAAATTTGATCTAGGCCAGAAGTTGTACCCATTGAATCTGGGTCATCAGAAGACAATGGAAATGGCCGAAATAATTTTTATTGATTAAAAATTGAAAGAGCTGAGTAAGCTAGAAGGACCTTTTGAATTCACATGATTTGGTTGAAACAGCCAAAACCTCATGATAATCACGTGCGACCAAGGTTCAGTTGTAACCAGCCAGATTTTTCTATATAAACGCGTAGTTATGCTGCAAAACACAGATGGGAGAGAAACAGGAGAAGAGAGAATTGGTCTGGGTGAGCATTTAGACAGAAGAGAGAGACTCAAGAAGGAGAGAACATGACGTCAGAGATTAGAACAAAGTGTCCGCTAACATGTGCTGTTGGTATAAGTACTGCTTCTTCTGCTACCACGAATATTACTACTACTGTTACTACTGCTAAGGAGGAACGCCACTATAAACTTTAAGCAACACACAGAAATCTTATTCCCCTATCGCAAGAGTCGTATATCGTTCTGAGATAATTTAACAAGTTAATCATAACACACTCTCTGTCCAGAATCTAGTGTATGCATTTTTACATCAATTACTTTTCTTTTCTGTAACCCATTTCTTTTCTATAATATTCTTTTCTGCTATATAAAAGACATTAACAATTCAACCATTGAATCGATATTTGTCCAGCTTTCTGCAGATATTAATTTTTTTTTGTTTGCTGCATTCTAAATTTCTTAGCACAGACTCTCCAGTTGTGTCTACATCTTCAGTCACCCATGAATGGATGGACATCACTTCTGCTTTCTGGATCAAACAAATCACAATGTGGACAGGAAGCAGGATTAAACCAGCTGAGCGCCCGAATAATCTATGGATGCTCAGGGGACCTATGGCCACTCCCTTAAGTTCGGTTAGGACCGAGTAGACACCTCAACCCAGAGAGTAAGATGTCAGAGGTTAAGGGGTTGGGGCAAAAGTGTTAGATTACTAACAATCTGGTCTAACTAAGCTGTAATGAAAGCCCAGGAATGCTTGAGCCATTTAAAACATGCAAAAAAAAAAAAAAAATAAAATAAAAAAATAAAGAATTTTAAATTAGAAAATATATATATATATATATATATATATATATATATATATATATATATATATATATATATGGAGTGTTGAAAAGTTTTCAACTTTGCTATGTCCAAAGTTCAAAACAAAATATCAGAATTTATCCAGAAATCTCTTCTTGGATGGGGTGAAAAATTTTTAGCACCCACATAATATATAGAAACATATTTTGGTTTGTAATTTTTTTTTCTCTTTTTGTAAGAGAATATTGCATTTACAATTTTTTGGGGGGATAACAATTTTTACAGATACAGGTCCTACTATTTAACCCATAGCTGGGAGTAAAAGAGATCGATTCCTATCCTTCCCAAGTGAAGACCATGTAAGTAAAAGTACCAAAATCAACTCTCTAATTTCTCATTTGAAGCTGCTATTTCTGACACCACCTGCACATCCAGTATATGTATACAAACAATATAAACAAAACATGAATATGCAAGCTAAAAGATTCTATTGATTATATTATTTTTAAGCAAGAAAAAAAAATATATTAAAGAAAAAATTTCCAGTTAGACGCCACTATGGGTTTGTGTGTCGAGGGTACAAGAGCTTGCTTGTGCAAAGGTGCAAGCTTTTGTATGAGTGCGAATGCATGTATGAGTCTTATGTGTGTAAATATCAGTACATGTACTCAAGAGTTTAAACACAAATGTATTCAGACACATCAATTCAAATGCCCATGTCTAAATGCATTTGGTAAATGTGTTAGGTGTCATTTTATGTGTGTCACAAAAGACAAGTTTCTTCTCTTACTACTCCTCTATTGATTTTTCTGCTTTCCTCACTCTTTTTTTTTTTTAACCTATATATTTATGACAGATAAAAACAAATTAAAACATCAGACATACTTTTACGATATGCATATTCCAGGGCACTTGATATAGTTCTCATGTCAGCCTCAATGTTCCTTGCCCAATTTTCAACATCACCAATTTCCTGTAAGAAGTAAAAAAGACAATAAATTTCTTTAGAAAAATTTAAACTATAAAACTAAAGAAATCTGAATATTGCTGATACCTCCTCTAGAGTTGGAATTGTGAAGAATCATTCATCAAAGTGACAAATTTTTTTACTTGTATTAATTATATATATCACTTTAAATGTTATTTTTAGTGGATACTCATATTTGAGTAGACGTTCAATTTATTTATTGAACAGTATAGTTATTTATTTTCATCTAAGGTTCAAGTGATTGCCTCCTTAATCCAAAAGGAGACAAAATTTATGGAAAAACTACACTAGGATCCATATTAATTTGATCATTATATAAGATTTAAACAGCAGCTATTGTGTAGGTTAGAGGAAACTAAATTTGCGGTCTCAATCAAATGTTTGGATGAAAAAGTGAAATGAATGTAAAAAGATGGTATGGTTTAAATTTCATTTAAACCCATGGAAACAATTTTTTGAGACAGGGATTTGTGCACCTCTGGAAGCCCACTTTTTTTTAAATAATATATATATACTCTATGTCTTTAGGTGTCATACATAGAATCTCTTTCAAATTTCATAAGAATCTATCAAATGGTTGTGTTGTTTAGATTTTTAGCGGGGAGGGCTAAGCCTCCCACTCTACCCCTTCGGATTCTATATAAGTATTTGGGAGTCAGCTTCAAAATATATCGTGACTAAAACAAGTAGCCCTATGATAAAAACCCCATGATAATAGTGATTAAAATACTTAAGTTATTATTGAAACTGGCTGATATTTTGGGACTAGGCATCATTTCAGGTCATTTACCTAATCTTAAATTTCATTTAAATCAAATAGTAAAAAAAAATTTGCTGAGGGCTTTGTGCCCCACCTTTGATCAAAATAAAATATATTTATACATAGCATATTACATTACCTCTCAGGACAGAAATCTGTGTTCCAAATTTCATAAAAATCTGTCTAGTAGTTTTTGAATCCATGGGTACATTTATTGGGGGTGGGGTGCTCCTTTCAAAAATAAATCAAACAGGTCATTACACTCCTTTCATGTCTATGTCCCAAATTTAATGAAGGTCAGTGAAGTAATTTTTCTTCCTATAGATGTACAGTCACACACACATTCATTATATATATATATATATTAGATAGATATTATATAAATAAAGATATGTACAAAACTTTATCACTACCATAAACAGACAAATATTAATTTTATTATTACCACTCATGATGATAATAAAAAATAAAAATGAAAAAAACGGGCTAGCTAACCAGTTTTGAACCTCGCTCAACAAAGCTAAATCGAGGTGAATAAAGTAAATTATTTAAAAAAAGAAAAATGGACAAAGTGTATTGGGAGGAGAAAAAAAATTAGATTGTAATACAAAGTCCTTTTGTTTACATAGAGAAGCTTTAATGATAGAATATAGATGGCCTTCAACACTTTTAGGTGGTAATTAGAGTGGGACCTGCTAAGGATGGTAAAAGAGTCCACATTAAAACTAACAGCACAATTATGGCTATTTATTAGGTGTTCTGTGATGGAAGACTCGTATGTATTGGTCAGAATGTCCAAGGAAGTGTACTTAAGGTTTCGCTGGAACATGTTGTTTTATTCTAGCATTCAGCCTTTGAGCCGTTCTCCCTATGTAGTGCGAACCGCAACTACGTTTAAAAGAATAAATTAAGGAACTATTATGATGTGGAGGGAGAACATCCTTACGCATAGATGGAAGGACAGGCTTGGCAGAGAAAACAACACGAGTGTTAGTGGCAAAGTAACAATGTCAAACTGCGGTAGAAACCTGCTTAGCAAACCTATCACTGATACTACCTAGCCAAGGAAGGCATAGGTACACAGGACATCTTTTTACTATAGAAGGTTTCACATTGTTAAATTCAGCAATTTTATTCTTAATAATTGCTTGAACAATGCTTAATGGGTAGGCATTGTTGCAGAGAGTAGAAGTAATAAACCTAAGTTCATCATCCAACTTGATGTCCGAACAGATCATGCGTAAGGGTCTTAATTAAATTAATTTTGCAATTCATGGGACAAAAAGAATCCCAACGAGTTTACAAACTAGCAAACATTGGTTTACGGTAAACAGCAGTAATAAAACCCGACTCAGATATGCTGACCAGTACATCAAGAAAGGGAAGAGATGAATCAACCTCCTTTTCCTGTGTAAATTTTAAGGCTGGATGCATATTGTTAAGGGACGCAAGAAATTGGTCTGCTTTAATCCCGCTATCGAAGAGACAATAAGTGTCATCGACGTAATGGAAATAAACGTCAGGTTTATCAGATTTTAATAATACACTCTCTTCTTGGAACCCAACAAAGATATTTGCTAAAATGGGCTCCAAAGGGGAATCTATCAAAACTCCATCAATCTACATGATGCCATCGAAACTGAACTCAACTGACATCGTAGCAAATTTCATCAGTTAAGCAAACACGTCCTCTGGAATAACAGGCAGAGACAATTGAGTATGATACAGGGCATCAGCACATATATCAATAGTCTCAGCAAGTGCAATGCAAGTAAAAAAACTGGCGATATTATAGGAACATTATATATATATATATATAAAAACCTGTAATCCCAGTATAATATATAACTGCCGCAACATTGCGATAACCAGATATATTTTTTAAAATTTAAATTATGCAACAGACGTCTATACTCAGCACCTGAAGATTGCATTGTGCATGAAAGTCCAAGTCATGCTATCAGTGAGGGATAATATATATGTATGTATGTACATTTAATATACACACACACTGTAGGTAAACCTTTATTTGATTGCAAACAAGAAAATATGCTTGGTTGTCTTAATATGATGAAAAATGATGCAATGATTTATAATGCCATTTTTCTTTTATTGAAAAAAAAAAATAAATAAAAAATAACGAGTCATTCTCTCTACTCAATAGAGACACTGATAAGATTGCTTCTACTATTAAGAATCTTTGAATCCAGCTAAAAATCCCTAATTTTCTAATATTACAACACAGTCTTTCAAAATAAACTTGAATTTTGGTCATTTCTCATTAATAAAATTATTTTTTCTATGAGCTTGAAAATATTAAAAATTTTATGCAAGGTTTCCAAAAAAATAAATTCATAAAAAGAAACAAAATAAAAGGTAATTAAATTAAAATTTATAATTATACTGTTTTCAAAAAATAATTTATTTAAAAAAAATGAACAAATCAGAGTTGAAATATTAGTAAGACAATTCATCGCTTTTACCTTGAGTGCTGTATTGAAGTCTTCAACTAATTTCAACCACTGCATAGTCATCTTGGCAAAATGTGTTGCATTAGCTTGAAGAATCTTTGTTTCTGTGTCAAGTTTTTTCTGGTTAACATATGACTGAGCAACACTGCAAGAAAAAAAAGATTTGTCTGAAAGATATATATTAAAATATTTATATATATTATGAAGATTAATTGAAATTTTAATCTAAATCATTTCTGCGAGTTGAGTTTTCATTTTTGGCCTCTTACAGTGGCCATCTGGTAAAACATCATCCAACATGAAAGTGCCTATGACTGCAAAGTGTGTTCTTGAATTTCTGAACATGGAAAAACTGGTATCCAATGACATCAATACTTGCAGAACATTTATGGAGACCAAATAGTGGATATGATCATAGTTGTGGAGTGGATAATGTTTCAGCAGTGACAACAGTGGTGCATGCAACAAGCCAGGTTCTAGATAGCTCTACACAGGCTTTTGTTTATTACTGGTGAAAAAGCATAACCAATGGTATTTGACAATGTGGAAAAATAGTTTTATAGCCCAAAACTGGTTAGTTCCAATGGTATCATTGTGCACACGCAATTTGTTGTAGCACCATAGAAATAAACAGGAGTCATTACTTTCAGAGCATCACTCATATCTTCTCAGAGCATTCTTCAACTTTTCAAATTTTTTTTAAGATTGTCAGTATTTAAATTGAAGTTATTTTGAAATTGTATTAATGGAATGGGAACCCAAGGAATCAGAAAGGTTAATTTATTTCACATTGTAAAATTAGTTAAAAAATTGACAATATTTTTTACAACCTAATTGTAAAAATTTCTTTTAAAAAATACAATTTAAAATTTTATATAAATACAATGTCACTTAACTATTTATTCAGTTTTGGCTTTAATCCATTTGACCAAATGTGAAAACATTTTTCCTTTAAATTGTTTTTTTTATTTTAAAAATCTATACTATTCTATGTAACAAATATAATGAAAGTTACTTACTCTCAAAACTGTTGTACTTAAATAATAAATTTGTTTATAGTTCCTTTTTTTTTCATAACTCTTCATATCAAATGCAAATTAAATGTATTGTAAATAGTAAAAAGAACAAAACAAAATAAAAAAAAATGATATTCTTATGTATATTTTTTTTGTGCATAGACTATCTTATCTTTCCTCCTACTATAAATTACAAAAGTAGCTTGACTACCAAGCACACTTAGGAAAAGCAGTACTAATTTATTGCCCACTTACTAAGTAACTTTTTTTGTTTACACAAAAAAAAAAAGTGAATTAAATTTCTTAAACTACAATGACAAAATTAATATCATGCTCCTCCAATTACTTGTCTTGTTCTATAAATGTACACACAAACTTCCCTAGCAAAATCATACCAGTCAACAATGTTTGAAACTACTTATTACTACCAAGTTCCCTCAGCACAAATTCTTGAGGGTACTTTGTTTACCCAGTACTTCAGTAGCCATTCTAACTTCAAGTGCAATCACTAAATCACTAAAGATACTTAAAAAATGATCAGTACCTTGCACTACTCCAGAAAATACCAGACTTCTACCATGATCTATATTTACAAGAGTCAGATCAGACCAAAAATGGAATATTGCTGCCCAATCCTCATTTTCCAGACTTGACAGAGTTCAAAAGCATTTATGCGACCTTGTGGGTGATGAATTATACTCTATTGCTATTTTCATGGTAAATGCTCAGACAAGCTACATTCCTTAGTTTCACCAGTTCAGACCTTCACAGCTAAAAACCATCCTCTTCCTCCTTATTAGTAAGGCAGAAGTTCCACTCAGCTTCTTTCCTAAAACTGTTACTTTATGGAACAGTCTCCAGAAAAGATTCTTCCCCAATTACTACAATCTTAACCTCTTCAAGTCTAGGGTCAACCATTAGTTAACCCACATATCCTTATAATTTGCACTCCTTACTTCTTTTACACCCTCATTCAGTAACCCTCTACCATGAGTGAACCTACAGTTTCTACCATTACACCTATAACTAACTTGTTATACTTATCCCCATAGTCTTTATATGATTAGAAAAAGGGAGGATTGGAAAAAAAATTAAAAATTATTTTTGTATGCACCAGAGAATCTGAGAAATGTGATTTTAAAAACTTGTTTACAAAGTGAATGCAAAAGTTTGTATTAGAAAATTTTTAAGCAAAAAACACCTAGTTTTTAATATTCTTTAAAAAATCAGGTAATTATTAGATTTTAATAAAACTTTCAAAATTTATTCATTATTGTATGAAATTATTTTTCAAGAAAGATTTTTTAAAACCTCCTGATATTCCCAGAATCACTATAAGTCTACCATTCATCCATGCTTTGAATATTGCTGCTACATCTGGTCTGGTGCTTCTGCTATGTATTTAAAAAATTTTGATAAAATACAATGAAGAATCTGCAATCTTATTGGTCCTGACATGGCATCTCAGCTTCAATCATTTTCCCACCAATGTAACAGTGTTCCTGTGCCTTTTCAGTAAATATCTTCAGATTAATTCATCTTAGTGACTTTGTTGCCTTGCTTGTAGTGAAATGATTAAAAAGAAAGAAAAAAAAAAAAAATGAAGAAAACTAAAACTAAGTATAATTTAGAGAGTTTTAGGTTGTTTTTCTTAAAATATTCTTTGCATATTTTTGAATGACTAAAAAGTTTGAAAATTATTTATTTAAATATTTCAAGAACAGTTAGGAGACCTAGATTCAACAAATAGTGCTAAGTGTCACAAATTGAAAAATAAATTCATGCTCCTGAAGTATTTTTAATAAAATAATGAAATTATTTTTGCATCATACAACTGTTTTGCATTTAGCATCAACAAAAGACTAAGACATAATCTCAAGTCATAGCTTTTGAATGACTTATAAGAAAGAAAAAAATGTTTTTTAAATTTGTCATTTTTGTTCATCCATAATTTCACAGGCATAGGTAGAAAATATTGACAAGTGTCAGTTACTGAAATGAGGAGAAAGGGGAAGTTAGTACATGAATTGTTCAACCTTTAATCAGAGTTCATAAGAAAACACACCGTTTAAAAATGTCATTTTTCATTATATTAAAAGTAAAAAATAAGACATATTTCATGGAGATATAATTAATTAGACACTAAATTAGTCTATTTTGTAAAAATTAGATTCCAAAACCTAAAATTTTTTTAATCAGAATTTAATTCTTTTGCTGACCTATCCATCATTTCACAATCATAGCTTTTAGTGACAGAAGAGTAGACAAAGCCTAAAATAAAATCCATTTAAAAAAATTTAAAGACCAGAATTATTTTCTTTATATTTTTACAATTTATGTTATTTTTAAAACCAAAAATTAAAATGTCAAACAATATATTTGTTTTGCAAAGATTTTAATATTTCTTTTTCAAAATATGTAACTGTATTTAATAATAGGTGAGGTTATCTCATTTAAATTATTAGTTGTTCTTAGGTTTTCTTTGAATTCATTCATTGATACCATAATTATCAGCACTGTACATGAGTTTATCTATTCCATTTAGCCAACTATTTTATTCAAGTCAGTGTGCACCTCCCAGGACTGTGTGTCCAATAAACAGTAGTCAAGCCAAATTAATAATCATGCTCAGATTAAATAGCTTTGTTTAAAAAAAAAAAACAAAAAAAAAAAAAAAAAATACCCAGAATTAAGATGGTCAACAAGGGCATGGGTCAGAGCTGTTGCAGCAGTCATTGCTTCAGCTTTTCTTTTTTCTGCAAAAATGAGAAAATATGATTTTATCAATGAATGAAAGAATATATTAACAAAATTCTGCTCATAGTAAAGTTAAAAAATAGCCAAATTAGACATTTACAGCTACCAAAAAAAAAAAAAAAAAAAAAAAAGTAAAATTGAACAATTATTTTTCTGATCATTTATTTTAGATATTTCGTTTAGTCCTATTGCAAAATAGTGATGTACAACTAAATATATAAAATGATGCAGGCATTATAAAAGTTACATTTGCAAAATCAATAACTTCATGATGCTTAAAGTGGGTACTGCCAAAAAATGAATGTATTTTTCAAAAATGAAAGCAAAAAAAAAAAAAAAAAAAAAAAACACTACTGTTTTTATAAATTTACCAAGCATCAGGGAATAATCAAATTTAAATGAAATTTTCCAAATTTATTCATTAATGAATGAATGAATTATATACTGAATAGGTCCGTTATTTTCTAAAAAACTTTGTAGAAATATTTTTTTCAGCGGGCAGGGGGAATCAGTTATACATTTCAATATACTGTGAATACTTTTAAAAAATTATATTTTATAATGACAAATATCTTATAATTTTATAAATAGAAATCCTTGAAGATATTTCAGTAAAAAAAAAAAAAAAAAAAAAAAAAAAATTTTACAATATCAAATTAGAAAACCTGAATTTGTTCTAACCATACAAAGATAATTCAATAAAACTCAAAAAATAGATTGAAGAATTGAAAAATTCAAAGTTTGATGCCATTTTTTGCATCAGAAATATTTTTAATAATAAAAAGGAATTTATTATTTTCAAAAGTTATTTTTAGTATGGAAATTCAAAAAGAAAAAAATTCTGAATTACCTACTTTGACGGATTACTTAATCAGAAGAGAAATAAATCAATATCGTTTTTATAAATCAGTCAGTAAACTCAGTGGATAGTAAATTGATTATTTTCAATTTCTTTTTTCTTTTTTTAATCTGGCAGTCAATGTTTTTAAAAATGTTTTTGCGTGATGTTTGGAGGTCTATAATTTTTAAGTCTGAAAGAAATCAAAATTGAAAGAATCAATTTTAGTGACTAAAAACTGTATCAATTCAATAACTCTCTTTGTCAATTCCCCCTCTTTTTTGTTAGTGGCAATTTATTGTAATAAATTTTCTTAAAGATGAAAAAAAAAATTTTAAAAAGGTTCACACTGGAAAATGGCATTAAATTTTACACACCCACACAAATTAAGAAATACACAAAATTTGTGACAAAATCGAAGGGGAGGGTGAACCGAAACACACAATATTTCCACAAAAAAAAGTTTCATTAGAAAACTTCATTATGAATGATTAAGTACTGGAAATTTCGTTTGGATCGGATAATTCTGATTTTTGGCAAATGAGTGAGTAGTAGCGATTTCTTACTTTAATTTCGGGAAAAAAACATCTATTTTCATTGGTGATATCTACTTTAAAGTTTAAATCAATAAAAATACTTAACTTATTCCTAATTTATCTTACTTTTTTACGGTTTACAGTACACAGTCACAACACAATGCTTTTCGTTTTCAAAATGGTCATGTTGAATAATGAGGATTTTGTGCACGTTTTTGACTCGAGTATATTGACTTTCATAATTTCTTTCTTTATAAGTCATAAAAAAAAAATCTATCTTTATCAAAGTTCAGTTCCTGTTCATCGTTACAATAAACTGAATGACCATGTCTAAAGCAAAATGTTGACATTTGTACAGAGGGGAAAAAAATAATTGTGCCTAGATTGTTGAGAATTTTAAAAAAATAAATAAAAAAACGTTAAATTTTCTACAAACAACCACATTTAAGAAAGAAAAAAATGTTAGTTCGCAATAAAGCATGAAAACATATATCAAATTCTAAAAATTTGTTTTATATTGTAAGTAAGTGTTGTAATATAAAAAGTAAATTTTAATAAACACGCCATAGTATAGAAAACGAAAATTAATCGGTTTTAATTTCGTACGATATTTTTTTCGTGTAGAAATCATTTTAGTGTTTCAAAAGATCCTTGAATATTTCGTGCTCATTTAAAAAAAAAAAAAAAACACACACAAAGAAAACTAAAATTGTGTAAAAAAAAATGAACGTTATTCAAATGTCTTCTTACCACACCAATATCACACTAGTTTTCTTGTAAAAAATGTCTTATTTCGTTTTTATGGAGAACACGATAAGGAAACGATTCTTTAAAAGTTCACTGTCAAAATACTTTTTCTTCCTTCAATTCAGGAAAAATACAAAAATAAATCAAGCATATTAAAATCGTTTAAATAAAATAAATAGCATTAACAAGATATTGTTTTTTGGTGTTGTTTGTTTTTTCTCGGTTTTAAGACAAAAAGTCAAGCAAGCTGATCCATACAATATTGTGCCTTTTGAAAACATTTGTCTACAAAATCAAATAGAACATTTTAAGTGAAAAACACAGGCGATCATTTTTTTTTTCTTTTCTCCTTATTAATAAAAACCTTAACAAGTAGATGAAAATATTGAATTGTTTGAAAGATTCACGTTACAGATCTTAGAGTCATAAAGATCTGTAACAACTGAATGAATCTCTCAAACAATATTCAACCTTATAGGTGCAAATAAATAGTTAATTAAATTAAACCTTGTATTTCTTTTCTTGCTTGCTGTCGAGCATGATGTTGTTTCACAAGGCTGGATAACATCGCAAATTCTTTCTTTCTTTCTTTTTTGTTGTTGTTAGAAAGGAAATAAGTTAAGTAGAGCGATAGAACGTATGTTTACACTACACTACAGTCAACGAGTTTAAAAAAAAAAATCAACTATTCTCTTATTCTTAACACTAACAACAGCCTCAGTTTCGACTTTTAACATCGAACATTTATTACAATTTGGCGTATTTTACTAGTTTGTCCATTTAACACGTATTAGAAAACTACTACTTGTAAGACAAAAAAAATATCTACAGAATTTTTTTACAGAGTGATTTAAAATAATTCTACTGATTACTGCCCAAAATGAAATTGCGGCTATAAAATTATTACTATACATTTCTTAATTACCGCCCTTCAAAATTCGCGACGAACGAATATCCTTGGTGAAAATGTAGAAAAATCATTCAATGTATAGAAATCAGTTGATTAAAAATAAATAAAAGGGTGGTCAGTAATGGAAAATTATTTTTGGATAGAAGTATTTCTGCTTTTTTTTTTTTTAAGCCATCGTAATGATACAGGGTGAGAAAATCATTTTAGTTAAAAAAAAAAAAAATTCACGTTGTAACTTTCTGAGTGAACTCAGTGGCGTAGCTAGAGTAAACGTCACCCGGGGAGGTCCGCTCTAATGTCACTCCAATGACCCCGATTCACCCTACGCTGAATGGTTAGCTGTAGCTAAATTTTCATACATGCTCTACCTCTTCTATTTTACTCTACTGGCCGGTATGTTACTGTTTATGTATGATCCAAGACAAAATCCAATACCACAAAATAATCAGTTCAAAGTTCAAACAAATCAAAAGATTTTTAAAATGCAACTGTTCACTTTCAGAACAACTAAATTAAAATACAAAACACGGCAATACACAAACAAAAGAATGACATTCGATTCTATGGTCTTAGAATGAATGTTTTCTTGTTTTCATTGTGGCAAACTGGTCAATGACATCGTCAAAATCTGTTTGTCTTGTAAGCTCGTTTTCAATGGACAACACAGCCAGATCCGACAGTCTCGACTGGCTCATGGTTGACGTAATTTTCTGTTGCTAATTTTCCGGTGTCCAATTTTCCGTTGCATCATTTTCTGGGTACCATTTAATTATCAATGATGTTTGAAAGTATTTTTCTTGACAAAAATGTTCTATTTAATTTATAAGCATTTTTCGGAACATTGTAAAATCTGCATTCTTTTAAAAAGGTTACCTAGAGAATTTATGCAAAGTTTATTTTTTTTGTTTTTCTTTCTGTAAGTAAATTTACATGGTATTTTGATTTTTGATGTTATGATTTTAGTTTTAGTGATAATTTAAAAACAATAAATATTTATCATTAGTACCAACAATGGAAAATTAAGTTAAAAATTTAAAAGAATCGTTTTTGGAATCGGAAAATAGGCACAAATTTTTCCGATTCCGATACCCCCAAAAGTTCCGATTTTTCCGATTCTCGATTCCGATTAATCGTCCCAACACTAGTAGATATATTCAAAAGTATATCGCTCACTCAATGGAAAATTGTATCTCAGCGAATTGATACACAGGCAAGACTGAAATTGTTGCACTTTTGGCTTCGTATTTCGCTTTGTTGTTATTAATGATGCAGTAAAACACCATATCATCCGATAAGAAAGATGTTACAACAGTAACCAAGATTGTAGCAACTGAAACATTGTTATTTTTCTTACTCACAAATTTCCCGACAATTTATTAGAAAATTTCTGACGGAGGGACAAAACTGGGGGGTCATGAATTATTTCGAGGGGGGGGCATATGCCTGCCTGTGAAACTCTGTTTCCACTACTGTTTTTCAGACTATTTATGGCACCTTAGCCTGATTGAAAAAATTTTGTTGGGGGTGACATTGTATCACCCCTCCTGTGCTTGCACCCGGGGCGGTCCGCCCCCCCTAGCTACGCCACTGACTTAACCGACAACCAAGTCAAATTCACCACCATTTTTTTTATTTATTTATAGTTAAGATGTTTGCGCATATATTCGATCGACACCACACTGTTCAAAAAATATTTTCGTCTAAAACAAGAAAATAGCTGAAGCTTTTAAGGTTCGTTATCTTCTCAAACCTACTACTAATTATTCGTTGTAAAATGTTTTTTCAAGAGTTGTTTCCCTTACAACGCCTGTTTGGATCGAAAGTACTACTTAGAAGTTTAAATTAATTATAAAATAAATAAACCCATCAGTTGAGATTTGTTTTGTCCAAACAGTTTTTTTTTATCAACGAATAATTCCTTACTTGTTTCATAAATCTAAAAAAAAAACAAAAAAAAAACTTGTACCATCTTTGTTTATTTTGCTTATAAATAGGATAAAATTTTAGTATAGAAAAACATACAGTACACTTTGGTTTTTAGTTTAACTTCGCATATTTTACAAACGAAGTGATTCACTTTAAAATGTAGGAAAATTAAACAAAATTCCGGCAAAGTTTAATCTTCGTGCTCGCAATAAAGAAAAAAGAATCGATGTGTCAAAGACGCCGCTATTATGTTTTTAAACAGTATTTGACACATTGTTTTTTTTACAAGATTGTAAAAACGTGAAGTACAATAATATCATTTACCATTTTATAAAATAAAATAAATATGAAAAAAATGTATTATTTAAAAAATTATAAAATAGGAAGAGATGCTCTCTAGTCTCTCTAAACCTATTTAGTCAATTTATGTGCTGTGAGAGGAAATGAAAAAAATGTACGATCAATTTTTAAAACTATATTGGTTACTTGTTAAATTTTCTTGTTCACAAATATTTTTATAAATTTATGAATAAAAAAATTGTTTTCATATTTACTTACTTATAAAATGGAAAATAACAAATATTTCATTATATTTTTAGTTCTCCTAATTTTATAATCTTGTCTTGTACTAACTAAAGTGTTGTCAAATCCCCAAAATAAAGAAAATTTCTTTCTTGTGTTTTATCAAAAATAAAATTCTAATCATCACTTTTTGAAACAATAAACATTGCCGAGGGTGCCAAAGTGTATACAACTGTACCAAAGGAATAAGCATCTTTTTTGAGTTTGACACACCGGGGGGAGGGGGGCTTGCGGGCACAAAGGTTCTTTAAACATTGGCAAAGTTTCAATGTTGCCGAATAGCAATACGAAGTTCGTAAGTTCCAAAAGGGAAATAATTTTGTTTTGTGACTTCAATCAACATTCGACAACACTAACAGTATCAATAATTTTTTTATCGTTTGTTTTTTTATCTTTTGTAGCACTTTCTTTGGTTTGGATACGATCACGCACTTTTGACAAAAATCGATACCTGATGAAACAATGCCAAAATTTCGCAGTAGGCGATAGAAAATTAAAAGCCAGACAAGTAAAGTGAGAATTGAATTGAATGAATTAAAAAATGCACATCAACTTCACAAATTAACATTGAAGTTAGTTCTCATTTCACTTCTGAAATTGTTGTTAGTTGTAAGTAACAAGTTCTATGCTAATAGTAGTTTCTTCTTTTGAACGTCAAGCTTGTGAAACTCTCTCTCCTGACTTCCTGTTTTTTGTCAACAACAATCTTCAAAAATTTAAATGCAATGTCAATATTGTTATGATGTTAAATTGTTAATCTTGTCTCCTTGAAACCTGGGTTAATTTTCAATATAAACACCAAAAGCCCCCGGTATTGAGAATTTACCATTCTGGTGTAAAATTGCCTGGTTATTTCGAAAATAACGTTAAAACATTGCGGCCGATTGCCGTTTTCGATTTGTCATCAATTTAAGTTCAATTTCTTTCGCGTTGTCCAGCCGCCATTACTGGCGTTGTTTACATACATTTTCCTCTACGGTAGCTTACTTTATTTGACGGCCTTTTTACATTTTCCTCTTTTCGGGAGCTTACTTTATTTAACGGCCTTTTTACAGTTTTTCGTATCTTACTGGTCTTGATTACTGCGCGATTTTCGCGGATATTTTAAAATGCGCTTATTTTTTAAAATGAAGTTTTAAATGAATAGTATTATTTTATTTTCTTTATCGTCCTTAATAAATCTGCTTATAGTTAATGAAGCAGAATCTCACCCTAAAATGTAATTTGTGAAGCTTTAAATTCAATAAACTTTCACGACACAAAACATCGTTGAAAAGAAGGATAAAAATCCTTTTTTTTTTCTTTTTTAACTTTTTAGGCACGTAATTCTTACTTTATTTTAATTGTCGGATTTTACGTTTTTTCCCGCATTCATTTCAAACCGCGCATTACGCAGTAATCAAGACACGGGAAGCTTCTGCGCCGCATGACTCCTCGAGGCAAACGTATGTAAACAAAGCCAGTAATGGTGGACGTTCAGGAGTGTGCGCGACGAGAAAGTCGAACTTACATTGACCATATCTTCTCTAAACGGTAATCGAGCGCAATGTTTTAATGTCATTTTCGAAATAACCAGGTAATTTCACACCAGTATGGTACATTTTTAATACCCTTTTTAATTTTTTTTTTTTTTTTTTTTGGGGTGCTTATACTGCAAATTAACCGAATCCTGTCATCATTTTTTTATTTTTATGATTTTATTGTCCCGTTTCTTTCACTGTAACGCATTGCATCTGAGTAGCTTTTTTATTGCCTGGCTTGGTGTGAAATGATTTTTAAGAAAAAACATTTCATAAAAATCCAATTATTGACCTATTCTGTAAAAATTAGATTTCAAAGAAACCTAAATTAATTTAAAAAAAAAAGACTTAAAATAAAAATCAGTATTTAATTTGTTTTTGTTGATAAACCCATCCCTCATGCAACCAAAACCTTTAGTGATAGAAAAATAAACATCGGTTTAAAAAAAAAATTGAAGATTGAAAATGTTAGTTTCTTATTGTAAAAGCAAAATTAAAACATCAATGTTTTGCAAGTTATTTTAAAATTGCTTTTCAAAATCAAAAGTATGTATGTGTCTACTTTAATTTTAATTTCAGAATAATTTAAAAAAGGCCTCATTAGGTGAAATTATTCCATAACATTAAGAAAATAAAACTAAAACAAAACTCAAAAGTATCTTTTAACTACTTTTTAGTTATTTTAATGTGGTATAAAAAATAAAATTATTCATTCTAGTTTTACAAAAAAGCATAATTTAAAGTATATTTTTAAACAATTGGTTATATAATTTTTTTTTTAAGATGGAAGCTAATTTGTATTTTCTTTCATTTCTTTTTTGGTCTGGTAACTTCACCGCAGAAAAATGCTCCCTACTTTTTTTTTTTATGTAAAATTACATACATGGAAGTCAATAAAAAAAAAGTGGCATAACAGTACACACCTTGACTTCACAACCACTTTTTATTATTACTGCTTTTTAAAACACAAACAATTTTCTATTTCAACTTGTTCTACCTATTCTGAATCAAAAACATTTTACAAACCATCAAGTAATGTAATGTATTTGCTCAATGAGATTTTAGAATTAGATATTTTAGAACATTCTTTAAATATTCACACATGCAGGTCAGACTAAAGTAGTCTGGTCTACTCTAGATGAAACCTAAGACAATAGAAAATACAAGAAAAGAAAAAAACTAAATTGAAACTCATACAAACACATACCGAAACAAAATATGTACTATCAATTGAGTATGGATATAGAGGTGGAGGGACACAAAACAAGTACACTTTTCTTCATTTTATTAAATCTAGAGATAATGCAAATTACCCTAAATAAAAATAAAAATGAAATCAATTTTGACAATGTTTAACCTAGTCACTTGCAAAAAGAAAAATGTGTCAGAGATATTTGTTTCTCTTGACACCACTATTCCATCAATGTTTGTTGTACAAAAACTGTCCTTAGAATTAATAAAAATGTTACACACTGTTTAGTTGGTAGTTTATTTACTAGATTAGTTTTATATCCACATTATAAAAATATGTGAATCAATTACCATGCAATATTTATTATTTACCATTATATAATTCAAAAACAATTCCTTTTATTAATAAATTTATGAAAATGTCTAAACTATAGAAGAAAAATTAAAAAACATTTTTCAGGATATTCTACATTTCTTTCTCAGATTATTTCTTGTTTTAATTTTCCAATTTTTGTTATTATTTGTGATCTAAGATAAAAGATTCCTAATCAATAGAAAAACCAAAATAGGAAACTCCAGCAATTATAGGTTAAACTAGATATTTATTTTTTTTAATTGTTGTTAATTTTTCTAATAATTTTCATTAAACACAACTAGAAAATCTGCAGATAGATTATCTCTTGTCAGCTAAGTGATGACTGATGAAGAATGGGCATTAACCACCTTGACCAAAGCAATTGGTGAAGTCAGAAAATTGTGTTATTTGGAATGATTGGTAAATTACCAATCAATTCAAATACCAATGTCAACTGAACAGAAAGGATAATAGTGGACAAGTACATATGGAAAAGTAATTCATGCAACAAAAATAACATCTATAAGAACAGGTCTTTGGGAACTTCAATGTGGTGTTAACAAGTTTCTCACTAGATCAATTACAACTGAATAGTAAGTTTGATCCACACTGGGTATCCAATACTTTTGGCATTGCCACATCTAAACTATGCTTAGTAAATCACTTTTAAGAGTAGTTTCTTTTTACTTAAATTCCCCTAGGTCAGATCTCACACAAGTGACCCGCTTTATTTACTTTTAGAACAAAAACGTTAAAGCCGGATTTGCAGAGTATGATCATTGTATTGGCCAGGAACTGCAGTAAGGAATGCTAAGTACACCTATTATGCAACAAAGTTGTTAATGTGGATGAAACCGATTTCAGGAGAAAATATAAGAGGAAGGGCACACTAAAGAGTGGATATTCAGTGTTGGTTTAAATAGACTCTTGAAGATGCCTTATCCAATTGCAGAACATACTTTACCATGAATATATATAATTTCTCTTGGTTGTTTGAATTATCCCCTTCAAAATTTAAATTTTGTAATTATACTCAAGGAAAACTTTGTTCACCCAATAAGGAGATACACACTCAAAAAAGTGTTTGTGGTCTTACCTAAAATGAAAAGAATGTTTGGTTCAGAGGAAGAGATGCTCTCAACCTATTTTAGTGAATTTATATGGCAAGAGCAAATGAAAGAAAAGACCAGAAAATCCATTTTACAAAATTTTTAATTAGTTACTTGTCATTATGTTTATTTAAATTTTTTTGTTCTGACATTTTTATAAAAAAAAAAAATAAAAAAAAAATATATATATATATATATATATATATATATATGTATATATATTCATTCATAAAATGGTAAAATCTGTATTGTAGTAGTATTGTACATATTTATAATTTTATAAATATCAAATTACTCTTGCAAATAAAAATTTAATAGTGTTTAATATCAATTCTCAAGAACAAAAATATATAAATCTATTTTCATGTTTTGGTTTTATTAAAATTCTAAACAACTTTTTAAAAACAATAAACATTGTACACACACATATATATATATTAACAGTATATTACTAACATATTTCCAGTACTTTGCTAAATTTTAGCATAATTTCAAAGTATAACTGATTTAAAAGCAAGTAATTAAACAAAATTATATTGGTTATAGCTCAAATCTTGTTGGTACCATTCAGGTCACAAAATTAATGTATAAAGTTCAGCAATGAACAGTTCAAATATTTCATAATAAACATTACTTCCATTCTATCCTGTCCATTATAGATTTTAGACAGCAATTTTCTTTGAAATATGTTCCTCATAAGACTTTATACTGTTTTAGCAATAAAAGCAAAAGTCACTAGTTAAGAATTTTTTTTTTTTTTTAAATCTTCACTTTCTGGCAGAAGGGTTTTAGAATTTAAAAATCAGTTTTCTTTAAGCCAAGACCAATTGGGATATGAACACTTCAGTATAATTAACAATCTAGTCTGGTTGGTATTTACTATTCAGTACCCAAACTTAGTAAATAACACCAATCGTAGGAAAAACTTCAGACGTAAAATATTCAACTGTAGAAAATTTCAATTTTAGCTTCTCCATTCACCTTTACAAAAATTATATTTCCAATAAATGTAGTGAGCATTTTTAAATTCAAAAGAAACTTAATCCATAAATTAAATTGAACTTCTTTTTATCGATTTTTTTTTTTTTTTTTTTTTTTTTTTTTTGCTGGTTTTCAACACTGAGTCTAAAGCCAAAATTAGTTTAGATTTAGAATTTTTTGTGATAATGATTTTTTTCAGATACATGTCTATTTAACACATAGCTAGGATGAAATAGATGGATTTAAAACTTTCCCCAAAGCTATTTGTACATAGGTGAATGCAACAAAGTTGGCAAAAATTCCAGCTGCTTTCAGATGGCAAGGAAATATAGAACATCATTTTGTCAATTTTGATAGCTAGATGCTTTAATTCAGAAAACAGTGACACAATGTAATTCAGGGAAAAATAAGTCACTTAAAACAGTCATTACAATGAGCAATGTTTATTAGCAGATATTTTTTTTCCAGAGAGAGAGAGAAGGGGGAGAAATACCAGACGATAAGGCATAACACACATTAACTGTAAATTGTAAGTTTTTGTTGCTGCAAGTGGTTATAGCCCTGATTATGGAAGTAGTTAAGAAAAAGATCCATTTATCCAGTTCATACAGAAATACCAAGTTTTCTGAAGATATTCTGTCCTGAAATATTAGTGACAGCCAATAACTTTAAATATGGTTAGAAAAATGTGGAGGGTTTGAAAATGAGTGCTTTTGTTCAGTATTCTTTGGAGGTGGTACATGGGGAAGAAAGGAATACATGGGGGAAGATCCAGTTTCTCAATTTTTTTGTTTTGTTTTGTGTATGAAAGAAATATCAAATGTAAAAAAAAAAAGAAAAGCTAGTCATTACAGCATAACTGACATAAGCCATGTTGATATTTGTACACTGCCACTGCCTATTTGACATCTCCAAGGTTATATTTTTTGGCACATTGAAAATGTAGGTGCCTCTTAGCAAATTATACCAATAGAAATCACACAAACTTATCAAAATATGAATAAAAGATTTATCTTTAAATAAATCCTAAAACAATAGATTTTTCAAAATGATAGTAACAATATTCTTTGGATACAAAATGTGGCAGTGGGCAGGCCTTACTATCTCAAGGGATCAAATGAATAACCCAAATTAATGAAAGGTAATTCTCAAGAGATACCTTAAACAGAGAAAAAAACTAAACACAAGAGAATTCCACTAAGACACATTGAAAAGATAAAGATTAAATAGTTGTCAAATTAAAAATTAGTGGCTAAGATTTTGTAAATTAAATCTAAAAAAAAAACAACCTTTTTTCAAATATTTCTGAAGTTCTGTACACCATATTAAATTTGAACATCTACAATAAAATGTAATCCTTAGCATTATACATATTTACAGAATTGTTATAGACTTTTGCTAAGATAGCCAAGAAATATAAAAATATCATGAGCAGTTTTGAAAGTATCAAAAAATTTCTTCCCTCCACCACATTAGGCACTAATTTATTCAGCTATAATATACTACCAAAAAACATCTAAAAATTGGAAAGTAGATTTATGCACTAATTCTTACTAAAAGGATTAAAGGTCTCGGTTAAACTATTATTCAAGATTATTTGCTTAGACAGTAAGTTGGAGTGACAGGCACAAGTTGTACTGCCAAAATATGGCAGGAATATGAGCTATTAGGAATGATCAGCTGAAATAAATCATGTTTCAGCCAGACTCTGGTAAAACATGGGAACAAAATTATAATACACATAATTACACAAAATAAACCAAATATGGCTGATGCAAAACCTTAATTCTTAATGTAAACTACAGAATAGGGATGGATCACAAGGCAGTATACAACACTGCACATAAAAAAAATTTAGAAATTAACATTGAGCACTTTCATATTTAGGAAATGCACTGAAAATTGAGATAAAATAGCAGACAAAATCTGCAGAAGCAGAATTCAATAGCTCAAAGTAATGAATGTCCAGAGCACAAGATACAAAAGGTATCATGAGGACACTTTATTGGATAGCAAAGAGCTTACCAATTTTGCATTCCATTTCAGCTTGGAAAACTGGCAACTGAAGACTAAACTCACTTCAAGGCACACAGTTTAGGCAGTTGCTCAGGTAGACACATGCATGCACGCACGCACACACACACACACAATCTTCCGGCCGGCTGCTTCAATCAACAGTTTTTTTTCCCCATTTTTTTTTTTTTTTTTTTTTTAAATAGTCTTTTTATTTGTAAATATGTACACATGATAACAAAAGATAGGACAACACAAACTTCACAAGGAATTTTCTTAGTTGGAATAATTACAAAGAAAGAAAATGATGATGCTGGTGTGGTTGTCTTTGGCAAGAAATGCCAAATTTTACATTTCTGAAAAAGAAAAAAAAAAAAAAAGGAAGGAAGGAATCAAAAATTCCAATATAAATGTTTACAAGAATGTAAATTTCAGGTGGGGGAAATTTCTTTTTAAATGGTACATCACAAAACAACCAAGTGAGCAAGTAAAGCAGAAAAATGTGCAATTTGAAAATGTTTGTATCCAAGACTTCAGTATGAACAAGTTCAGCAGACATTCTATATAATCTGCTGCTACTGCCAGAATTTCAAGATATTTCTTTTCCAATCAGTTTTACAAAAATTATTTTAGAAAAGAAAAAAAAAAACTTGACATCCTCATCAAACATACATATTGTTGCTGATAAGAGTAATAAAACATACCCGTAAAATTGAAGAAAATTTCTTCAGTTTGGTTACATTCACACTGCAACCAGGACTTTCTAGAAATTGGCAGAAGCAGCAGAGTGAGAGAGAGAGAGAGAGACAAAAATGCCATAATTTCAAAATTGGCAGGAGATAACAAGAAAAAAAATTACAAAGACATTTAAATTTTTAGCACAATAATGTGAAGCTATTGAAAAAAACACAAAAAAAAAAAAAAAAAAAAACTTAGAATTTTATTTTCAGTTTTTTTTTGCGATGAACAAAGCTTAATTTTATGCAAAATGGTATGCTCTTGAGTGTTTTTTTTTTTTTTTTTTTTTACGGGAAAAAATAATATGAAAGCAGCATAGGAAAAAAAAAATAAATAGCGTTTTGAAGCCAGCTGGATACCATTTTATTGTTATAGTTTGATAGTAGGCAAGGATTCCTGTGAATAAGAGTTTCAGTGGGGTTGAAATAGCCATCAGCTGATTAGGAAGGCACCAACATAAAGATATATTAATAGAAGGGATGAACCACCAAAAAAAAAAAAAAAAAAATTCATGTTCTCTTTAATAAGTCTTTGTTGCACTGCGTGTAATTTTTCAAATAAAAAAATAGGTGAACTTTGTAACAATGTTGGAGAAATTAAAACTGCAGAAAACTGGTGTACACCATGTATGTTACTAAACATGCTTTTGAATATTCAAGTGTGAAGTAATTAGAGGTTTGTCTGGATGGTCAATAAAATGTTTCTGACAAGATTTAACCAGTTTTTCAAACAAAAACAAGTTCTGCACATTTCTATTTTATTGGTGAAAATAAACTCAAAACCCAGCTAAGTAAGAAGAGAGCCAGCAAAAGAAAATTAAATGTCACAAAATAGTTTATTCTTTCTTAAATTCATGCTTTGCCAGTTACAGTCTACTTTTGTTTTGTTTAGCATTTAGTATCATATTGCTTCTCTTATATACCAGTCTGATTAATGTTAGGATAATTTTGGATGAAAAAAAAAAAAAAAAAAATTCTCACATGAGAAAATGCTGATGCATACATACAGTGCTGTCTTATTCAGGAGGTTGTCAAAAGAAAAAACTCCCTATGTTGAGATTACAATTGTTTATACTTGCCTTCAGCATTCAAAAGACACTGCCTTGTTGAAAACAGATTAATAGCTCTTCTAGTTATTTCCTTGAATCATTACACTATCCACAATATATACAAGCAGGCAGATCAATTTTTATTTGTAGATGTTTCAATGCAAATAATGTTATCTTAAAGAGTGAGGTTTACAACTATTACAAGTCTATTGCCAGCACATATTATGAATACATCTGTAGCAACAATGAAAGTTACCAAATTCCCCTAGAATATACTGCAAAGCAATTGTTCTTAATATGAATAAAATTAACTGAATTTTCAAAGTAAAATCCAAAGAAAATAAGGAAATCTTAGTTTCCTTAAAAACTAAGTTCTATGCATTCTGCATTTTTTCTTATCTAAATTTCTGCCAGGTACTTCTCTCTCTGTCTCTCCCATATCAGATAAACTTAGGGAGATTGTCATGTCATTAATTCAAAGTACTAAGAATTGCAGCATGAAAATGAGCCCAAGTTATGCAGATTCAACCAGACGAATGAAGTAAAATCTGTTAATGAGTACCAAAATCTGACAAAACGCTCTTCAGTCCAACATTTTAAAAGAATCTTAAATTCAGACCTCAAAAAGGCAAAGAAAAAAAGGGAAGGGAGAATAGTTTGTCACAACAAACCTCTGAAAGAAGCCAGCAGCTGCAGTGATTCAGATTATGCAAGTCAGGAAGGTTTCTACACACATTGTTTTTTTTTTTCGTTCTTTTTTGTTTTTTTTTTTATTGGCTTCAAAATGAATTGGTGCTTGGGAAAAATTTTTTTTAGTTGTTATGTTTGTAGTAGAGAACCAACAATTTTAAAAGATGATGGGCCAAAAACACCCTTTCTCCTTTTCACTTTTAAGGAGAATGTAACCATAGCAACAAAATTATCCTTCTTTTTGGCAATAAAGTTCTTTTAATGATTTCAGTTCTTCTATCAAGGTTTTGTTTTGGTTTTCAAGGACAGACACACGATTCTCCAAACATTTCACATATTCTTTTTTCTTCCGCCGACATTCTGAAGCAGCTTCTCTGAAAGACAAAATTTAAAACTTTAAAACACTGTCTCACATTCCTAACAAAGTGAAATATAAGCAACTATAATTAGCATGCTAATTTAACTTTTCAAAATCTATCAAGCCGATACAGCAGAGTTGTAGGTAAATAAAATTGAATAATTACCTCTAGCTACAATTTACTTGAACATAAATGATAAAAATTATTGCCCCATATTTGTTACACTTACTGCTACAGCTGGTTCCAATAATTCATGTCATATGGATCAGTTGAAAGCAGTGAAGAAATCAAAATGTTAAAGACTAAAACACAACTGAATGCAGACCTGGTTATGTTACACGTTTTGTGCAGCATTCTACACAGTTTGAAGTTGTACTACACTAGAAAATTTTGAATTACACACTTTAATTTTTATTACTACACATTTCAGCTATCTAGATTACTCATGGTTTGTGAATGTCACAAAACTTCTTGACTGCTACACATTTTTTTTTAATGAACAGTAGTACAAATAGAAATTTTCACAAAAGGACTACACATTTTAGCTACCCCTACGGCTTTTGTTGCACATGGCACAAAACACAACAATGTTAACATTTTTTTTCAGTTCATCTAGTTCAGCATTCAGCTACTCTTCCAATTTTGATATCTATGCATTTGTCCTTTGCAGATCTTTGCATGGCACTGGACTTTGTGATAAGTGTGAAGTTCCGAGTCTGCTCTGCATAACTGTAAGTTGAGCAAATCTTGTGTACAACTTTCAAGTTTGTATCTTTTGGTCTTCAGTTCTTCAATTTCTATAAGCATGGAGATTTCTGTTTTTGCCCAGTTGTTTCTTCCTGCCTTTTTTTCTTCTCAACCTCAACGTATTGGTTGTATGAGGTTCTAACATCCGAAGCATTGCAGAGACAAGCCTTAGTCATGGGAACATTCCCAGCACTGCCAACAGTGGCCAAATAGTTCATGATAATGCCTTGTGTCTGCAATCTCATTGTCTGGAAATTTCCTTATTGATCGAGAAACCTGTCCATGGAGTGCCAGCAAACTGCGAACAACTTTCCTGTTTTTGATATTCTTTGTTGCTAGACAAAGAAAAGTAGAACAAAGTTGTCCAGACAGTCTTCATGCTTGCTGAATTTCTTGAAAGCAATATTTCCAGCAGCAGCCTCAAACTCTTTGTACCGACTGATGATGTTATCACAATCAGACTTGCCGACTTGTTTTTTGTCCATCATGTGGGAGACATCTTTTTAGACTGTCTTCTGTGGCAGATTTTTTTTCACAAATGGATCCAGGGTTCAGCCATGCAAGTAAACTTACAACAGGGTATCAAAGAGGAGACTTTGCCAGAAGTTTCTTAATGATGGTGATGATCATCTTTGTTGCAATTCTGCATGCAAACAGATCTTTTGTTGACACATTTCTTTTGGATAAATTTTGCATAACCCTATCTGCCAGAAAGCCACACTCAATCTTTGCAGCATCTTTGTGCATGTTTGGGTTTAACAAAATTACAAATTCATTCAGTTTGGAAAATTTAATTATCTTAGAATGCTCTTCCGTTATAAATCATAACAGTTTCAAGATCATGCTAAAAAGATTATCTGTAAAAAGGAAGCGACAGTTTACTGCTCTGATATTTTATCAGAAATGGTTCAATGTCTTTTGAAACAGACACAAAAATCTGCAGTTTCACTGGAAATAAAACGTCATTCACATTTTCAGTTTTTGTTTTTTTTTGCACACTAAGCAGTTGGCTTTCCATTTTGAACCATCTGTGGGCAACGCTAACCAGCTCTGATATTCTTTTTTTAGTAACCAAGCATCACTGAACACACAATCACCTTTCTCCATCTTTACCGAAAATAGAAATACAGTCCATTATTAACCTGCAAACTTTAAAAATAACATTCTTCTTATTTTTTCAAAAGATGCATTTTCTATCCTAAGGCACATTTTCTATTCTTACATCTTTCCTGCCTACATTTTCTTTAAGCCAAATTCGATTCTCAAACTTGTTACCTTTGGCAACAATTTAGACAAACACAGATATACATTGATATGGATGCATAAAGTGTCTTTAATTTTTTTCAGCATGAACTCACTCACCAGCTGACTAGACATCAAAAGGACTTTTCACTTTGGGATTTGGCATTTTGACCTTCATGAATTGCGAAAAAGGATATGTGAGCAGTCAATTTAGAAAAATTCCAGGACTTTTCAAGGTTTCCAGGACCTATACAAACTCTACTCCACAGAAGGTGGTGGACACTCAAACACATAAAGAAATAAACAGATACTATATGTTTCTTGTTACCCCTTAAGAATTGACCAAACATTGATATTTAACAATATATTGGGTGGGCCCATAAAAAAAATGAACAAAACAAATTGAAGCCAGTATACCCACATTGCTATTGCTTACCTGTTTTTTAACAAGCGTAATTCTCTCTTTCGTGCTGCTTCTTCTGATAATTGTTGTGGGCTGGCAATTGCATTTCCTGTGGCCATAACCACTTGTGGTAGTGAAGTGGCAATTTGATATGCCTGAACATTTGCACCACCAACTGTAACTAAGGCAAAAAAAAAAGTCAGGGATATTTTCAAAATTAGGGAACTGTTAATTTTAATTAATATTAAAATACAAAAAGATTTTTTTTTTTTTTTTTTTTTTTTTACATGCATCAATGATAAAAACAGCAAGTTGGACATTTTGCATTCACAAAACTAGTAGTATTCCTGTATATTTAATTTTTGTAACTATGAATCAGGAACACAAGAGAAATTAGCTCATATCTTTTATAGAGAAGTCCCAAATGAAAAAGTTAATGTAAATTTATTGAGTGCTTACTCAAAGAAACAAAAAATAGGGGATTAGATTTTCAAAATATTCAACTGAAGAAGTTAAATTGAAAAAAAATAGTAAAGATCAATACCTAGCGGCAACAGTTTGTTTCATGCATCTTTAGGCTTGAAAATGACATGACCTGAAGATTCTGTTAAAGCATGAATGTTGCCGCTTGGTGTTGACCTGAGTGCCCACTTTTATATTGGCATACTATCTCTGATACGGAGTACTTTTACCCATAAATACAGCATACCATAATATATATGAGAGAACCTTACCTGGAATAAGAAACTGTCCATCAGGACCTTGAGCATACTGTACAATGGTGGCTGTACCTGGAGTGGCACTGGCACCTGATGATGGGTTGGCATTAGTCATTGTTAGTGTCTGCAGACCTTGTCCTGCAACTGTTCCTTCTGGGTGAGTAGTTATTTGGATGGCACCAGATTGGACTAAAGCTGAAACATAAGAGCAAATAAGGCTCAAAATTAAGCAATGAGGCAGCAAGCATACCCTTGAAAAATAGTACCATTTAATTATCCAGTAGAAGCTAGAAAATTAATTAATAATATCACCTGAAATGGTTTAGTAACATTAAGTAAAGTAGTTAATTTGGCAAGGAAAAAAAAAAAAAAAACAGCAAAAATATAAGAATCCATTACAGAGGAAATGTAAAAAAAACACTTAAAGAGTGGGAAGAAAAGTTTTATTAAACCACATCAATCCATTAATAAAATGTTAATATCATATTGGCAATTAGCACTGGGATGGTGCTATATTGTCAACATAAACAGGGAATAAAACAGCATTTAAATTTGCATATACAAAATGAATGCTTATTCCCTGATTAAACAAACTAAATATATTCCTTTAAATACAGCAAGTATGAAACCTGAGTAACTGTTCTACAAACATTCATTAAAAATACAGATACATCAAGTCTAACAAAAGCTTAGAGCTTTCAATAGATAAACCTAATTTCTACCAAAGAGCAAAATATTTTGATGATATTAAATCTAAGTCTAAATGCATCTACATTGAAAGAAGGATTTCATGTGCATACAGAGGCAAGGTGCAGCCGAAGTATCTAGAGGTGCATTCACATTGCTACGCTAAATACATGCATGTGCTTAAAAACAACATGCACATCTTAAAGTCATTAAATAATCAATAAGTGAAGAATTATCAGTGGTTTACACACTATTTCATAATGAAATAGTTTATGTATAAAACTAAAAGCTTGAAAAAAATCTTAAGTGTTTATTATACCAAGTTACAGTAAAATTGTAAGTGATATTTTGTTATTGATATTCCTAAAATTTTGTGAATTTACAAACCTTTTTTTTATACATTTTTGTTAATTAAACATCTTGGTAATTTACTTATTTTTTTCAATTGTTAAGGATTACAATGGTTAAAATTTTTAAATAGAAAACATTAAAATGAGTAAGCCTATATTTTTTTACAAAAATGTAAAAGAGTTGTACTAAGAAAAAGTAATACAATACCAACCTAAGAACAAAACTAGCAACAACCAACAAAGATAGAAAAATATCAGAGCCCTATCATGATATACTGTAACTAGATACCCTCCAGTCTAATTTACAACAAAAAAAAAAAAAAAAAAAAAAAAAAAAAAAAAATCACAAAAATATGGTAATAAAATTGTTTAAAACATGCAATTATTTCAATAAATCTTACATATAAGTCACAATTTAAAAAATGAAAATCAGTAGATTTAAGATAAATTTGTAATAGTTATACAATTTAGCAATTGAGCAAAAGTTACTGACTAAGTTTGCTTCTATAACTGGAACAATCTTTTTAGAAGTGATAAGGTTATTTAAAACATATTTTTATTCATCTAGGAACAATATCACAGAGTAAGCAAAAACCTTGAATTATTTATCCTCACTAAGATAACAGCTAGTTATTAATCACTGAATAAAATTAGATTCAAATTCATATCAATCAAAATTGGTAGTATAGTGAAATCAGTTATTTGTAAGCATTGCTGACACAAAAAGTTACAGAAAGATTTTGAATAAGACATACTAGAAATTCTCTTACTACTTTTTAAATAAATCTCAAGAACTTGTATGTTCATACTGCCTTTAATGTATTTACAATTTTAAATCCCATATTAACATGCAATACAAGAAAAAGTTAATACTTTAGTGGAAAACATGAAATACTAAAAACAAATTAATTTGTTTATTTAGGAATGCAATATACAAAAGAAATGTTTTAAATTACTTTAAGATTGTTAATTTTATCTGAAATAAAAAAAAAAAAATACTAGGTATACAAAAATCTGTTGAGCAAGAAACACATTTCAAGGTTATTTTACATAACTACCAGGAGATAGGTAAAGGGAAAGCAGACATAATGGGAAGAACACTTCATTAAACTTAAATTCACAACAAATAACTGGGAAAGATTAAGGTCTCACAGATTTCAGCAAACTTGACAGGCAGAATAAACAGCCTATGGGAGGTTGGAAACAAGCTGATATTCTGCTAAGAAAACTTATACATCCAAATCCCAATAAAAATAATTTATTCTTTATGCTACATTCAGATACTCTCAACTTAAAATGTAACTACTTCCTGAAAAGTAGAAATTTTTATTCATTGCAAAACCATTCAAATTAAAATCTTTCGGTCATACTTCTTTGATGACATTTTAATTACCAATAGTACTTCGATGAAAAAATAATATTTTGACTAACAAGGCATCAAAATACAAATTTCTTAACAACCAACACCATTCTAGTAAGTAATTAGCATCAGAAGAACTTAAAAAAAAAAAAAGCGCACACACAAATAACAATGCCCATTTGATTCCCACTTGACCTTAAATACTGAAAATAGCTACCTACCCTGAAGCTTATAGACAAATATTTTTCATGAATATATATTATAAAGATAATTGTGATGAAGATACCAGCACCAGAAGAATGAAACCAAGCAGTGGTCAAATGTAACTGCAAACTACCATGCAACGATAATATAAAAAGGCAATTAGAGCTATTTCTGAAGTTTCATTTTAGGGAATAAATAAAATGTCAATCTAAAGTTGCCAACCATTCAGCCTGTCTCTCTCTGCCTGCAGGCCTGCCTAGGAAGAACATCCCACAGGTCAATCCAGCATAATTTGATATGTATTACACATACTTACGTACAAAGTCATTTAGAAATATACTTACGCAAACCATCCATCTGGCCAAGGACTAAAAATCGAAGGAAAGAAAAAAAAAAAAAGCAAAAAATCAAGAAAAAACAAAAATGAGCATTCAACAATGTTTGAATTATTTTTTTTGCTATTGTTGAAGATATTTTTGTTTGAGAAAGAGGTCTCATGTTCCAAGATGGAAGTTCACATATAAACATGTAATCAATTTATTGAAAAGTGTTCTTAAGCAACTGGACTAACAGTACTTGAAACAATCCATCTACATAGTTATCAAAGGCAACATTTTGCAAAAAAAAATAAATAAATAAATAAAATAAAATAAAAAAATCAACTTGGAACATCCATCTTAGAACTGGCTACGTGATGGTAGTATCAATAAATGACAATTACATTGGGTCAGGACTACCATAAAACATTAATGTGGTAACTAATTTGTCAAAATATTTTTTTAAAGAATAAAGAAATCATAAGGGTAGGCAAAACATTTGAAACTAGATTAAAGGATTTGGTGTGTAGGGTGGGGGTCAAGCTTTAAATTTTAGAAAATTATCAACTTTAGAGGAAAAGAAAATTAATTCCAATCATCTATGAACGCAAATGATGATTTGCAGAAAATCTGCTGTAAATCAAATAAAATGAAATGGGAACTACTGCATCAGTTACAACCTAATCAGTAAATTTTTATTTTTGCATTTAATAAAAAAAAAAATAACCATAATTACCAAAATGTTAGTTAATTATGGATAAAAGCATAAAAAAAGAGTTTGCATATTAGATGACCAGTCTCTTTCTAGCGGTAAAAAACTGCACTGCACTTTAATTTCTAAAAGAAACAAAAGAAATACTTTCAAACATTATGGAACATTGTTTTGTTTTTTTTTTTTAAACTGTATCCAACTGTCAGCAAAAAGCAAATCATGCAAGCAACAAAACTAATCAATGTACTATAAGCAAAAAATCAGCAAGAGTAAAGATGTTATTCTTTAAAACTGGCATCAATTAGCATCAATATACCAAACTTGGTTTGAAAACACAATACTAACTTTCCAGAATATCAAATGCAATATACAAGTATTTACCAACTTGACTACTGCATTAGCTTACTATAACAGGGTATAAACAAAATAACTACCACATTTGAAATCAAAGCAAAATAATAAAAGATGTTTTTTATTGAACAGTTAAGTATCCACAGACTGTTTCTCCACATTCACCAGAATAATTTTACGATTTTTCAGTAGGACATTGCATCTACACATTACTCCTACATTGTCAGAGATTTTAGAAAATTACCTAATTGATATCTTAGGAGAGTGGAACAACTGATTTGAATAAAGTAAGCCCCCTGATATCACATCATCAATAAATTTTTTTTTTTTTTGGACCAAATTAAGAATGCAGTTTACAATAGAAAACCAAAAACACTTCATGTTTTGTTTTTTTTAATAAGTGTTTCACCCCAAGCAAGGCAGGAAGACACTATCACACAAGGGGTTACATAGAGTTGGAGCTAGAGCAAATAGGAGTGATAGAGGAAAGGATGAAGAGAAGGAGAGGAGATAAATCAGGGCATCTGGAGACATCAATTGACATTACATTTGAATAGTTGGTATAGCTATCAGGGAAACAGGAAGAGGACAGTGAGTTCCACAGGCGAGAGGTGCCAGACATGAAGCTATTGGAGTAGAAAAGATGGCTACATTTAACAGTTTCAACAGTGAAAAGGTGTGAGCAAGATGCCAGCCTAGTAGAATGCTTAAATTCATGAAGTTTGGGAACCAGCGAAAGCAGCTCCTCGGAGCAGTTACCACGATAGTCTCATTGAAGAAGGAAGTTCAATAACACCGGAAATGTGGCAAAATGCTATTCAAACCTTTCATGAAAGACTGAAAATTTGCATCAACTATAGTGGCTGATCTGTTGAAAAGTATTAATTTATTGACTTGCTAAAAATATAAAAAAAAAATTCCTTTGTATTTCATTTTGCTTTTCTTCTATTTTGGCTTTGATATTTGATAGTTATGTATTTATGCTAAGCATAATTGTAATATCACTTAATGCATCTTGTTCAAGGAAGGTAATTCCTAATATTGTTGCACTGTTAATACGAGTGTTGTTGAGAATAAACAAAGAAAAAAATGCAAATTTGCAAAATAACCTCAATACGGGTATGTTTCGAATTATACATCATTTGCCAAATATGGAAAAATAAAAATCAAGTTTAAGTCATTTTATTCAACTTTACATCTGTCTGCCACAAATATTAAAGTCGTAATATCACTAGGAAAGCATTAAAAGTACATAAAATCATGTTACTGTACAATAAATAAGTATATAAAATCATATTAAAATATATATATTTACAGTAAATGTTAATATAATCATCATAAATCTTAGAGAAGGAAATATGAAAACACCTGTGACTGTGTTGTAGTCTTATTTAGCAGTCTTTAGTAGCGTTTTCTACAGTACTTCCAATATCTACCATTGTCAGCACCAATCACAAGTCCCACAAAATTGAAATCCAGTTTAATTTAGGCATACACACAGTATATGTCTGCTTATCGCCTACTCTCTCATTCATTTGTGACTTTATATTTTGCCCCAATGGCTCCTAAGAAAATTCCTAGTACAAGTGCTAAGCATCTTGCTAGAACACTAGACAATAAACTTACTTTGATAAAAACACCATGAAAAAAGTGAAAAGGTTATATCAATTACTCAATCTTTTGCAATGAGTCGGACAACTGTATCAACAATCGTTCACAATAAGGATAAGATTTTGGCACATATCAAATCTGATGCCTTAAGTTGAATACTGTTATCAATAAGAAAAGAGGAAAAAATCTTGGAAGAGATGGAATTTCTTTCTCTTTGGATTGATAGGATGAATCAACAGTGCTGCTATGAGTTAAGAAATCATTCAAGCAAAAATGCTGTCTTTGAGGACCTGAACAAAAAATACCCAGATGAGAAATATATAGAGTTTAAAGCAAGTCAAGGCTGGTTTATGAGATTTAAAGAATGAAGAAATTATCACTATTAAGAAGCAAGGTGAAAGCGCATCAGCTGATGAACAAGCAGCATCTATTTTTCCTAAAACATTGGCTAAGATCATCGAAAAAAAAAACAGGTTTCTTCCTGAACAGATTTTTAATGTTGACAAAACTGGATTATATTGGAAAAAAATTGCCAGACCGTTCTTTCATTTCCAAAGAAAAATCAATTCCAAGCTACAAGATCTCAAAAGAACGCATGACCGTTATGTTAGGAGGTAATTGTGCAGGAGATTTAAAATTAAAACTGTTGCTTGTGTATTATGCACACAACCCCGGTGCCCTCAAGAATATAATCAAGGCATCTCTTCCTGTTATATGGATGGCTAATCCAAAAGCATGGGTGACTGTTGTTATTTTTGAAGATTGGTTATTTAATCATTTTATCCCAGCAGCAGAAAACTATTGCAACTATTTAAAATATTATTAATAATTGATAATGCTCCTGGCCACCCGCAAAACATTGAAAATTTTCACCCCAACGTTAATGTTGTGTACCTCTCTCTGAACAACACGTCTCTTATACAACCAATGGATCAGGGAGTCATTGCAATCTTTAAGCATTACTATATGAAGCATACATTGCAGCAAGTCATAGCTGCAACTGATCTTGATGAGTCATGCACACTTCATGACTTTTGAAAGAAGTATGACATATATAAGGCTGTACAGAACATAGCAACAGCATGGAATGACGTTCAGAACATGGCTATGAATGGTGCATGGAAAAAACTATGCCAGAAATTTGTGAATGATTTCAAGGGGCTTGATAATGTTGAAATCAACAAAATGTTGTTGACCATGAGCAAAGAGCTGGAAACGGATTTGGAGGAGGAGGATTTCATAGATTTATTTGAAAAAGACAAGCAACCCCTAACGAACAAGGATTTGATAGAGTTCAACAAGCAGCAGAAAAAATAAATAAATAAAAAGAGGAAGTCGAACCTGAACCACATCACTTTCCCCTAAAGAAAATGCAGGAAGCATTTGCTTTTATTGAAAAAGGACTTCAAATCTTCAAGGATATGGTCAACACTTTTCAAAAGTTATGCATGCTTGTCACGAAGCTTTTACTCCTTATCAATCATGTAATCTTTGAAGAAACCATAGTTCAAGGAACCCTCAATCAGTTTCTTATTAAAAAGCATATCAAACAACAACAACAGCCATCTACATCTGTGATGTAAATAAACAAATTTAACATAAATTAGTTTATTTTTCAAAATAATTTTAGTAACTGTATTTGTTATTTAACCTTACAAAATCATTTTATTTTATGTCTTAGAGCAAACCACATTCACAAATAAAGAGATCACCAAATTGTAAACATCTACAAGAAATATACGTACATGTATTCGTAAATTTAGATTACTTTTTTTCTGTACTATATTAAAAACTAAAATTTATTTGTAAGCTCAAAATAGAATCTTATTGACCATTATTAAAAATGCATTTATAAATAAAATACAGAACTGGGAATGGTTATTTGTGGTTTAGCCTAGTCACAAGTAAATTCGGGAACAAGTAAATTCAACTCAAGTCGTTTTTTGACTTAAGTTGCCCCTCTTGGAACAAATTACTGATGTAAGGCAAGGTATACCTGTATTGCTGTCAAATTTTTACAACTTATACATATATGCAGGGTGCACCAAATATTTGAGAAAACTCCACTAGTTGCAAATAGAAAACTAACAAAAGGTATGCATGTAGGATGCACCAAATGTGAACTCCCAAATTTTCTTTCAGACATATCCAACTGGACACAGAATATAAGGTATGCATGGTATATGGCACTAACAACTATTGCCACCAAGATAGCTTCTTGAAAGTAACCAGATGAATATTAGAAATGGAAGGTTCCCATAAAAATACATACCTAGTTCACATCATCTGAATTTCTGGAGATTCATTAGCAAGACTAATGACATACCACCCAAGTTTTTCTCACAGGATCTTAGAACCAATGCCTCATCCTACACTGAAGTGATAAATATGGTGGTTAACCCTGTATTGTAGTGCTGTGGAGGTCACCATATATACATGTTCCAAAAGGATATATCCATCTACCATGTGAACCAGTAAACTGGCCAAGAATTTTCAATCATGTCCTCTCCAACATGTAGCCTCTGAGCTCTCCAGATATAAATCCTGATCATTGTTCACAATTTTTAATAGCAAAGTTCTATTGTTCTTATCAAACATTTCACATTATTTAATATCTATTAAGTAACTGGGCAGTAATTTCCTACTTTTACAGTTATAAAATAAATTATTACATTTCAAAAAATTGATCATTATAGCAGGCCAAACTTTTAATATATTTCAAGACACCTGCCATTCAATAGGAATATACATTTCATTAAAAGAATGAGTTTTCAATTACAAACTCCACATTTAGCACACTTAGTTAAAAGGTTTTATAGTATTTAATGTCAGCTTCAAATCATTACATTTTTAACAAACTTAATCTTTATAACTACTATGCTGCATAATTTACTTAACCAGTACCAAAAAAGCAACCACTACCACATTTACAAAAATCAATTTTCCGCAATAAGAATCATGGACAGAATGCAATTCTTAGTGAAGTAGTCTTACATTGGCTAGCGTTTGATAATGATGACCAGCTTTCAAGCTAGCCTTTTTCAAAAAGGCCTAGCCAAAAACAGCAATACTTGAAATAGCAAGCTGTCCCCAGAGGGAATTCATGGTTTAATGTGACCAGATATCACTCTTCATATGTGCAATTTTATGAAAGATTCTTTAATCAAAGAAAGAGCCATGGTTTGGCAATAAAAAAAAAAAAAAAAATTCTGGAATTAGATGATGATTGACTACATATTGCATCTCATCCTACAATAGTTTGCACCTCAATCTGTAAGACTTGTCCTGGTGAACACCCAGTAGCTGACAATGTTGTATTACTTTAGAGATTGCTAATTTCTCCATTTGCAAAGTATTCACTTTTGCAAATGTGAACAGTATTCTCACAGTTTTATTTAATATAATTTGAATTAATATATTTAACATGTGTATTGAGTTTTTGTTTATTTGATTCTTATTGAACTTATTTGCTATTGAGTCTTTAAATTTGTGACTTGCAGTTTTTCACTATTGGAAATCAATTATACACCAATTGAAATATGTTTCTTGTTTTTTTTTTCTTAAATAAAAGTGATTTTTCAGAGCCATAACAATTTGAATATTTCTTCTTAAAGAAAGAATCTCTGATTAAAATCCTTCGTCAAAGACAATTACACAATGGAACATTCCATTGTTATCTTCTCTAGTCAGATTCTTTACTTTTACATGTAATTTGTTTTGTGATTTATTTATTTTCACTCTAATTTTGTTTTAATAAATATACAAAAACTAAAAACGAAATTAAGGAAATTTTGAAATCAAAAAAGAAAATACATCAATCCCTCTATACATTCTTTCAATCACAAGACAATTACAGCTGCTGCCATATACCTGGTTTCTTTGAATTAAAAAGAAAATGCCAGATCCTAAAAGCAATGTAATAACCAAGTTAAATTTTCTTTTAATCAAATACCAAGATAATTCATTCGGGTTTTGCTTTTTTATTACAATTTAGGCAAATCACTGATTATTTGTATCTAATCAAACCAAGATGTAGGTGATGCCACTATCTTAACCTCAAAATAAAAAATGCTACCCAATTTAAAATACAGTAGCCAAATGAAAGCTAATTGATGCACATGTTTATATCACTAATATATTTTGAAACCAGACACTCCAAGCAAACTAAACAGCTATCTTGCATTTGTACACTATTCACAATGCATTGGTTTTTAATTTTCTTGCAAAATCTACTTTAAATTCAAATGAAAAACTCACCTGCAGTTGGTTGGTACTGTATAGAATTTGTAGTTGTTAGATTAGAAGCTGCTTCAGACGTTTCTTGACCGTCCTGACTCTGGTTGCTACTTGATTCTTCTTCTATTTTTATTGATGGACACTCAGATGACAAGTCATTCAAGATTTTTCTGTGAAAAATAAAAATCACTGCTAACAATTTTCTTTATCACACTGCAGCTTTTATTCTTTCACCATTTTTTGTTTTTTATTCTTTTAAATATTTTTCCAAATTTTCAAATTTGCTTACATGAATGCAAGCTTTTTACTATGACTGTTGAGATTTAAAAACCAATCAATATTCCCCCAAACCAGCAAATAAGACTTTAACAACTAGGAGTTTGCAATATGCTCAATATTTTAAAGATAAGTATCACATAAAAAGATTTCCTTAGAGATTTATAGTTAACCCAGTAAAAATATTTAGATATTTATACTGCTTAAAGAAATTGATACATTAGATTTATATGAAAGAAAAAGAAAAACAGAAAAATTATTAGGCAATTTACTTATCTGCTTGTATCTCAAGTAATAATTTTACAAGCTTAAAATGCATTTAGCAAAATATTTAAATTTCAAAAAACCTAGTTTCAAATTTTTTAAATATAAGTCTTAGAAAATAACACCTCAGGGCATCAAAAGAAGTAAATTTAAAGTATAAATTGCATACACAGGAAAAATTATAAAATGTGATAAATTTTCAAACTACTTAAACTAAGGAAAAAATTCTATTTTATGTTTATAAATATTCACAAAATAGAAATCTGCACCATCATTAAACTCAATGTACCAAGATACTGATGAAGTTAAGCTACTAATTCATGAAACAACACAAGACTACTTCAAAAGGTTGATTAAAACCGTTTTCACATAATTACTAATAAATCGAGACTTAAATAGCTAAACACAAATCCTCAGCACTAGTTTCCTGAATATTAATTATCCAGCAATTTTAAGATTTTTAGAGATGATGCCAACTGGACAAAAAATGCTTATAGCTATGTTTATAATAATATTCGGCATGATTCTAAGTGCCCAAATGGTAAATATATTCATTCCAAAGAACTTATTTCCTTTACAACCTTGTACAGAGTTAACATATTCCTCTTTAAAAACAAATATTTATCATTCAACACAGAGCTAATCAAGAATGAAAGATTATTAAAACTCAATTTTTAATGCAAAATTACAAAAAATTAAGATTATAATATTAAATAAGGCATAAATGTCAACTTCAAATCAGTATTTTTAAAAGGAAGGAATAGAAATCTATCCTCAATAATACACTAATAAAAATAGAAAATAATGTAAATATGCATTATATTGTTTTATCATCAGCCAGATTTCAAATGTCATTACCTTTTAAATACTCCAAACTTATGCATTCTCAAATATTTTTAAACAACAACAAAACAAAGACATGCACAGATAACTGTGTGTTATGCTGGCATCTGTGATTAAAATAAGCACATTAGGCAATCTAACTTGCAGCATACATCTTCCAACAACATGAAATAATACTACAATACAATGCATGAGCAAAACTATACAAATGCTACAAAAATTCTAAGGTGGGAGAGTTGTCACACTAAGATGGATATCAAATATTACAAAACTGTCTAAAAATTAAGTTTAAATTATCCAACTTTAAAATTGATTTTAAAATTTTTTTTAACATAAAAGCAGTATTTGAAATATTAGGTTGGTGCAAAAATAATATCGTTTTTTGACGTTAAAAAATACGTCAAAAAACGATATTATTTTTGCACCAACCTATGAATTTTTAAAACCTGCATTATTTAATGTTATAAGAATCCTTTAATCTTAAACTTCTGCACCCAATCTAGATATACAAAATACCAAGAGATTATATAGAGTGCATAGAAAAAAAAAATCCATTTCCTATAACATTTACTTGCTAGTAAGGAAACAGAGGTACATAAAAACTGAATAACTAGACAAATAACTTGGAACTTAAAACAATTTAAAAGTATAAAGTTTTAAAAGAAATTTCCATCTGTCAGAAACAAAATTATTTTCAACATTCACAAGTAATGTGAACAAGCTATAACTCCTAAAAATTTTATACCATAATACGAGGGAGTACTGAAAAAGTCTTAGCCCTTCAAAGAAGAAAAAAAAAAAGTTATTTTAAAGTGCCACTCCTAATAGACACAAGAGACTATTGAACATAAACCCAAAGAAATTTTATTAGCTCACATATAGAAACAATAGATCTGTTTACTACTAGTTAAAAATTGTTGCTATTTTAAGCAGTAGAACATAAAACCATTGTTATATATTATTGCAACAATACTTTAAATCTTAATGCTTGATGAATACAAAAATAAGTTTGTGAAAGCTAAAATGATAAACAGCTTACATATACATGACAGTTGAACAAAATGAAGGTCACAACCAACAATACAAAAATCAACAGTTTATAGCAAACAGAAAAAGAAAAACTGATACACAGAACACCTTAAGCAGGTTTATTCTAGAATTTTGGAAAATGTCAATGAAACTATTTGTTATATATGTACAACATTTTTGAAAGTAACTTATTCTTCAAAATAAGATTGTCTAGGATTGGGTTTCTGGTTTCTCCCGGTAGCCCTTTGCATCTTAGTGGCATTATGAATTGATATTAAAAAAATAAAAAAGTTCTAGTCTTACTTCTCTCCATTCAGGATTTTGTTAAAAAAAAAAAAAAAATAAAATAAAATCTAAAATATTGAAGTTACCATCATTAAAATCTTTATACAAATTGATGCAAGAGTTAAAAAAAAAAAAAAAAAAAAAAAAAAAATTTTCATACTTAGTAGTTGAGCATATTACTTTTGAACATTGCTTAAATTTTGTTTCATTTTTTTCATTTATAAGAAAAAAAAAATGAGGAGAGCAAAAGAGAAAAGATCATGCATCAATAAAAACAACATGAACTTGAAATTGTTCATTAGGAGACAACTCACCCCATCCATTTTTTTTTTTAAACAATAAACATGCTCTCATACAAACACATTCAAATCAAGGCATGATTGTGATATGAAAAGAACCCAGCTAACATCATGCACATTATGTCAGTTCACATGACTATTGCCAGATAGGATAACTTATTTGTAGCTCCATCCAACTGTGGCTCTCTGCCTGCAACTCCTTTATCTGTTGCCCCTCACTTTTCACCAGGGGTTGAAAGATCCTTTTATTTTCCACTCCTCCATTGCTGATGAAATACTTCATTATCAATCAATACAACACAAGAGAAAAACTTTAAATAAAAATTTTTAAAAAAAGGAACTTTTTTTTTCAATTTTAATGCTAAGCAAGTATTTCATCTCATATTCGTATTAAATACATGAAAATGAACTTATGACAGACATGACCTTTGATTGTAAATTAGCCACCAATTTTGTTAGGTAGCTTTAAATTTATATAAAACTATACATGTGATGAAAACATACAGCCATGTGTATATTGATATGCCACCATTCAATTCAGTGCAAAACATTCTACAAGATACATCACTGTTTAGCAAATAATGCATGGGTCAGGCATGGCCAAATTTGACCATAACAACAATAAAGACCAGTGGGATTATTTTCAGACATGGCAACCAATAGAAACAGACAGAAAATTAAGAGAAAAAGAAAAAAGGCGAGATAGAAAGGTGTCGAAACCACTTGCGAGAAATTAGGATAAATACCGATATGAGGGTCTCCTAGCTAAAATCTCTCTCCTCTTCCTTCCTTCAGCACCATCTGTCAAATCATCATCTACTGTAGCTACCTGAAAGAAGGTTCAAACAGTTCACATTAGCTGCAGACTGACCAAATAGTTTAGAATTTAGAAGTTTTTTTTTTTTTTTTTTTTTGTTAGAACGGTTATTTTGGTGATAAAAATACTCAGAACCATGCAGAACTGTGAAGTATCAGTTATGTATCTTATAAAAATGCATAGACAATAACAGGGCTCTGACTCGTGAACATTAATTAGTAAACTATTTTCAAAAATAATACTGAAAATCAACAAGTAAATATTTCAAAATAAAATTTACTGTGACAATTTTATTGGTTTTAATGTAATTTCATAATGTTTAAAGCTGAATTTTAGAACTGCAATTTAATCTGTTTAAATTAAATATAGCTTCATACAACTTACAATCACTAATGTTTATTAAATCTTTAATTATAAAAATTTGTTTGTTTTATGGTTAACATTGGAAAAAGAAAAACCTAAAGAATCTGTTTTAGTGAAAATATATATATATATATATATATATATATATATATATATATATATAGACACACATACTTTATTGATCAAGATTGACAAGGTACTTTTGTTTAGTGTTTTTTGCATTCTTGCATACATACAAGCGTTGCCATCTCTGAATCTAATGTAAAAATTATCCAAAAGTTTGTAGATTCCGTGCACTTTTGACTAAACTATTGGCCATTTTCAAGGATTTTTTTAAAAAAAAATACTAATATAATAAATGGTATGTGAGTGCTGTCATAGATGGAATAAAATTTGCTGAAAGCAGACATATTCTTAATTTCCAAATACACCCAGCTCATTGCGGTTTTATTCATAATTGATGTTATTAAGAAATTTTTTTTCATAAGGGCTTTAAACACATTTCGCAGTTAGATGTACATATCAGATTCACATTCTTGACAAGTATGATCCATATTGACATTTGGATAATTTATATACCAATTTAGGTCCAGAAAAGAAAACACTTGTTAGCATACAAAAAAAAAAAAAAAAAAAAATTAAACAATAGTACATTCTTAGTCTTATTCAGCTAAACATGTATTAAAGAGGGATTGCTGCCCAAATATATGCACTAAAACTACTAATACTAAAAAAAAAAAAAAAAAAAAAAAAAATTGGCAGGTCATCTAGCAAGTAAGGTCAGTAGGTAGAACAACCTACCTGTATAGTTTGTACATTGGGGCCGGTTGTCTGTATCACTGATGGTTGATGGCTAGATTGTATAACTGATTGCACCTGGACTGGTTGGTTAGGAATTGTCACATGCACAACAGAGATCTCCTGGGAACCATTTTCAATCTCACTGGACTGTGAGGTTCGGACTTCAGACATTCTCTACTCTGGAAAAAATACAGCACAGAAGGCCATGTCAAAATGAGACCCAACTGATGCAAGAGATCCATGGAAAGGGGACAAATGTGGAGCCCATGCGCATCATCACACAGAGATGAAGTTCTTGTAGAATATTTCACACTGAATAGAGTGGTGGCTGTTTACCTGCAATCTTGGCCAACATCGAAAATTATTACGTCAAAGGTCATGTAGAGGAAAGTTCTGTCCTGTCAAAATAAAGTAGGAATTCTAAATGTAAAAATACTCATTTGATCAACAGAAAGAATTTCAACAATATCAGTAGTGATTAGCAAACACCTCAAAATCAATTTTCCATTCCCAACAATTAGAATGATATGAGTAAGCTGAGATACAAAGTAGTAAATTATTAAATTAAAATTAAAAATATTACGAGAAGGATTTTTTTTTTTAAACTAAACCCACTGAAATGATCTTCTGGTACCAAAGACAGCAATGAAAACCTCTACTTACATTAAAAAAAGATTAAAAAAAAAAAATCATGGATGAGTTCAGATTTGATAAGTTTAATCTGTTCAAATAAAATCAGTACTCATGAAAAATAAAGCAATAGTATCTAATTTGAAATTTCATTTGACTGTACAAAATGAAGTCACAAAGTATTCTATAGTTTTACATAATTTTTCACCAATGTAGCTGTGTTAAAAGAAGACATGTAGTAGTACTAACAATAACATGCACAGATAATTGGGTAATTTTGATTTCTTATAAAAAGAACCTACCCTAAGGCAATAATTCCAAGCTATTTACAGTTGTTCAAGTGCATCCATTAATATTTCAAGCACTCCATGAGAAACATTGTAAATTCACAAGAAACATGCTTTGTTATACAGCTTAAACAACAGCAACCTTATTTATAACCACTCAAATGTAAATAAAAATGTGTGCAATGTTTCTACTTCTTTTAGAGAAAATATAGATTTTTGTACATGTAAATACAATGCGAACAGAAATAGAAACCTTAACTCTACTTACTCACACTCCTTAAAGTAAAAAAAATATAAATAAATAAAATAAAGAAAACTTAATTTTTTTTTTGTAACCAAATAGCTTTGTAATATAGAGTAAAATTAGAATCAATTTCTCAATTGATTCACAAATCAGGTGTTAAAAAAAAAAAAGCAAAAGAAAAAAAAAAAAGAAGACACTTGAAACACCTTGTTGCCAGTTTTCTCTTTAAACCAATCACTCAATTCTGGCAAATAACAAAACCTTTATTTTTAACCTATTATGAGCTAGTAGCAGCTGTCATGCTCACCAGTCTTATCCTAATCACTGTACTAAGATCACCCAACTATTGTAATTGGTATCAATAGTAGGGATCAGTAAAATCTCTCTGGTTATGATTTTTTAATTTCATTGCTTGTATTAACTCAAGAATTTACTCTCAACAGTAACTCTTCCACTTGATACAATTGAATTTAATAATTTGGGTAATGATTTGTTGTTAATTTTTGAACACTGAAAGGATCAACTTCATATAATCACTAAGGAAACAAAAATTGATAAACCTAAAATCTGTACCAATAACAAATAGCTAAGAGATTTGCTAAAAAATGAGCATATATGATAAGAAAATAAATAAAATAAAAAATATGCCCAAAACTTAAAAATAAAGTTTATCGTCAAAATCTTATTAATTAGAGGAAAGACCAAAGGATTTTTTAATGCAATTTATTTTAAGTCCTTTTTTAGAACCTTCGAAATTGTTTAAAATTGTTTTTCTGGCATCAACATGGGTCCAAATGGGAAATTTGAGTTTCTTTTTACGAGGAAAAACTCGCTGATTTGGAAATTCTTGCAAAAGAAAAAAAAAAAAAAAAAATCAATGCCCAATTTTTATGAAACTTTCAGGACTTATTCACAAATGAATGACATTATCTTTATTCATTTATATTCTTTTTAGAAAATCTTAGTAAAGATTTTTTTTTTTTTACATGTTAACCTCACACTTACTTACTTAATTTTATGAAATTTCATGAATTTTTTTGTAGCACTTTATGTTTATACTAATTATAAGGACTTGGAGAATTTAAATCTTCAAATGTTTTTGGTCAAGCAGGACACACAATTACAGAAAATTTTTCCTGAATTATAAAGTCAAAAAATGGAATAAAACTAAGACATTATTTAATTAGGAAAGCTAATTACTTTTACAAATAAAATATATTATGAACACTATAGTATTATGAAAATTTTTTTCTCTATAAATAATAAATTGTTAAGATAATTTTTTGTTTTTTGCAATTTAAAATAATTTATAGTTTTAAATCTTAAAATTCTGTATTAATTGGTAGCTGTGAAGTGATATTGCTATTAAATAAAAACCTTACAATTCAGTGAACTTCAGTATTAAAAAAATTTTTTTTGCAACAAGCATCTTTATAAGTAAGCCAAAGTACTTAAAATTCAATAAAATGTTTAAAATATTTCCAATTTTTAAGATAACTGAATAATTAAAAAAAGAAAAGAAAAAAAAAAGTATTAGTATTAGTTATGTAATTTTATTACAATTATCTCATATATATATATATATATATATATATATATATATATATATATATACAAGTATATGATTGGTGTATATGGAATGAATTCCAATAACCAACAATTACTATTCTTAAAAGAGTGCTCAATACAAAGTAGAGCAGATATAATTATTTATTTTTAAAGAAAAAAAATTTATAACATAAATATGTTATAAAATCACTACAAAAATAGCCATTTTATATGTTATAAATTTTTTTTTCTTTAAAAATAAATAATTATATATATAATATATATATATATATATATATATATATATATATATGGTACAGAGATAGAGGCGCAGTGATGTTGGTTTTTGACGTATTTTTTAACGTCAAAGAGCGGCAATATTGCGTCATTGTTTCTGCCCCGGCCTAATATATTTACTTCTATTAAATAAAATATAGTCTATAAAAACTAATAATGAAAATATTTTAAAGTTGTAATTAAAATTGTAGTTAATTAAAATGAATTCTAACCTAAACTTCTTTTAAATTGTAATTAAATAAATAAATAAATAAAGTTTACTAAATCAGAGAAATGGAAATTTTACTTAAATAATATTCAAATATAAAATCTTTAAAAAATAGTAATATACTTGATGTGATAATAATTCTACAAACTGTAAGGGATTCTAATTACATTTAATTGTTCTTGAAAGAAATATAGTATATTAAAAATTAAAAGTAAAAATATTTCAAATTGTAGTTAAATAAAAAGTATTCTGACGTAGACACCTCCCAAAAATCTTTGAATATACAAACGAAAAAAATGCTGTAAGAATTTTAGCCGTTAACAAAAAAAAAAAAAAAAAAAAAAAAAAAAATCCAGACGACACGCTTTTAACGGATGTTGGATTTCATTGAAAAATACATCCCTACCCACTACCAAAACGTAACAATAACTGATACATTAAAATATAGACATATTGAACACCCAGACACCCCTAGTCTAGCAAAATAGATTTATCTGTAACCTTGGAAACATGAATTTTGTTTTAGCTGTGTATTTAAAACCCAGTAATTTTTAAAGTTACTACAAAATTCGCTTGACGATAAAATGGAACTAATGTCTTTAATTTAATTACAAAATTAAATTCGGGGCTTTTAGCTTCCATTTTTGAAACATGGTTAAACTGTGTAGCGAAAAACCATATTTTAAGTCAATTTATAATATATATATATATATATATATATATATATATATATTATTTTGAAGTTTTCAGCTCTTGTTTTGAAACATGAGACCTCTTATGTAGCGAGTTGGAATCATATTTTTAAATAAATAATTATATTTATGCTCTACTTTCGTATCGAGCACTATTTTTTAAAAATAATAACAAAAATACTAAGGAACTTTGGATTATTTACCAAACCAGTTTCTTTCCTATTTTTTATAATATTTTCACACATATATATATATATATATATATATATATATATATATATATATATATATATATATATATATATATAAATTTATAAAAATTATTTTTTTTTAAAAATAATTATTACTCCTCCCGATAACTAATTTTATGAAAACACTAGAAATTTGATCATGTCAGGTTTAGTGATTACAATAGTTAAAAGCACAAGGCTTCGAGGAATGCAAATCATGTTTTTTTTTTTTTTTTTTAATTGGAAACCCCTACCTGAAAATCAGCTCTGAATTGTAACATACAAAACTAGGTTGGTGCAAAAATAATGACGTAATGTCGTTTTTTGACGTATTTTTTTAACGTCAAAAAACAACATTATTACGTCATTATTTTTGCACCAACCTAATACATTATTTAATTTCAAATGCTTTTATTTGTTTCTCATCGTTTTTATAAATATGGACAATATTTTCTGAAAGTAAAAAAATCTTTCGATGAAAAATGAATTTTTAATACAATTATTTGTTATTTCTTTAATTATAATAGATTTTTACATTTAAGTTGTTAAAATATTATAAAATTAGTTAAAAGCCGCATCAGGTTTCCTAAGTCTCTTTATGAGATAGATCTTTTTTTTAGCACATTGTAAATTGTATCATTTTGACTAATCAAAAGATCCGCAGTAATTAAGAAGTGTAATTTTGTGTTTATAATCGGGCTGTAATCATAAAGTATGGAAGACCAATCAGAATACAATTAAGTTGCTTTATTTGAGTTAAGCATTGTTTTTCGCTGTTAAGGCCTTTACTTTTGCGAAACACGTGTGGAGAAGTTAATTTGATTTTTTAATTTCAACTGAGAAGGGTACCTACAAGTATCACTATCATCTTATGAAATTTATATGATCTTATTTTTATATTGATCTCAGTTATGACATTTTTCCATAAATGAAATATCAAAATTAATAATAAAATGAATGCAAATACAAATAACAGTAAAATGTAATAAATGTACATAAAATTATAGTATTTTATGTACAGTTCTGATAAAATTTCATAAGAAAGGTACCTATAAATTAATTAGATACATTTCTTAGGAAATATGAAATTTAATCTCACTCTTAACAGTCTTATTTTAATTTCTTTATAATATATTTTCCATAAAGCATCATAAACGTAAAGGTGAAAGCTAAGTACAAAAAAATTTACAGCGTTTCCTTAAAAAGGTAAATAATTTCACTTTTCTCCTTCCGTAGAACAAATTATCCTCACAGAATCTGTCAATGTCATTCATCACCTGTCAAGTGAGGTGAAATTTTATGACCTGCTTTGTTTTATTTTCAAATTACATCTTTTCGGGGCAGAAGCTAATTAGGCTGGGCTCAAAATATTTTAAATAAACATTATAATTTATGATTTTCTTAAAATAAGTTTTGAAAAAATGATAATTGATATTTAAACGAATTTCAAAGTGAGATTTTCATTTTTTTTATAAAATGGAAAAAAAATGGTTGCCACCTGTCAATTTTGCTGACTCAAAAATAGAAATAAAAAAAAAGATTTTTAACAAAAATTTCAGATGTGCTTGGAATGATTAAAAATGTAAAAAATACCCCTAAAATACTTTGATCTGTCCTCTTAATAATAACAAACATTTAGATGATAAAATTTTGTTTTTGTCAAGTTTGGCGTCTTTTTCATCATGCTATGCTTTTTTTAGTGATCTCATGGAGGTACCTTATATATATATATATATATATATATATATATATACACACACACACACATCCCTGAAAGCCTACCCTTTAAATTCAGTCATTGAACATTGTACAATTTCCAGGTTTAAATACAAAACGCAATATAATACTCAAGAAATAAAATGTCCCTCAAGATATCCTTGTAATGAATGTTATTTCCTTATCACCTGCTACCATGCATCTTTCTTTTGATCTTTGATTAATGCTCAGATATGAATGAATGCAAAAAAATTAAATTGTAAAATCATCAATAATCTATTAGTTACTATTAATATTCTCATCACTACATTTTTTCAATGCAGTCTTCAGCCTTCCTTAAGTGTAGACATCATGTGGACAAAACTAAAGGACCACTAATATAAGGCTACAGTGAGCCTATCTTACTTGAAAAATCCAAAAGATTAGTAGCCAATATAGCATTATTATTTTCTATAACTATTCTATGCAACTACCTGACAAAAGGCAGAAACTACCCATGAAAAAATATTCACCAAAACAGTTTATATATCCCATGCATTAGTTGCAGCAAATATAAGGAAGAAACTCGTTGACTCATAGAAACGATTTGAATACAGAAAAATAATTTAAAGTGACATCACAATATATTTATGGTCTAACCAATGTCCTCAGCTTTGTTGCTACAAATGCAATGTTTTAGCCAAGTCCTTCAGATGTGTGTCAAGCCAGATAACCTTCAGGGAACTTCAAACTGAACCCTTCATTCAATTTACCTGGGCAGAATGTTTTCATTTAATTATCTATGTCTAGAGAGATTTTGCTTTGTTTTTTTATAGCAAATGCTAGTACTAATCCAAGGTCTGAACTCAATCATTACATTGCTAAATTCACTAACCAACACTTTAAACAAGAAGGAATTTCAAAGATTGAAGGAAGGTTTTTTTTTGTTTTTGTTTAAATAGGTACCTCTACTTTTTGGTGGGAAAACAGCATAGCATGATGAAAAAAGCCCCCCAAACTCAATTTAAACAAAGTATTGCCATCAAAATGTTTACGTTACTATGAAGAGGAAAGATCAAAGCATTTTTTTTTTTTATAATTATTTTTTAATCCTTTCTAGCACATTGAAAATTTTGGTTAAAAATCTTTTCTTTACATCAACAGCCAAACCAATGATAAAAGTTTGTTTTTTTTGGCACTTTTTCCAGTGAAACACACGTTAATTTGGAAATTCTTGCAAATCAAAATAATTGTTGGATTTTAATGAAATTTTTAGGATGTATTCAGATATGAATGAAATTATTTTAATTTTTTTTTCTTTTATATACACATCACGGCTGTTTAAAACCCATGTTTTTGTCAAATAGGAAAATCCAATATGGCACGTAAATGAAATATTCAGCAAAAAATCCCATTCCTCAGTAACATTTTAAACACCTCATAGAATGTAAAGTTCTTAAATCAAATCTGTGCCAAACTGTTTTCCTGAATCCTCGATGACTTGGCTGTCTGAAAATGACAAGATGAAATAATGGAAACTGACTGTGAAAAACACAATTATGCACAACAAGTTTTCAATCAATCAGTAAACTTCTGGACCTTTTCAGGCGACGTTATAGGATCCAGACGGCTATTGTTTGCACATGGAATTATTCACTGGTAATTAATCTTTGATTTGGCTGTGGAAAATGTCACTCGGTGGTTATCATTAAGAAATTATACCCACTTTTCTGATAAAAATCACCTTTTTTTTTTATGAAAATATATTTATTTTCCCTTCAAAATAATATCATTCAAAAGGTCATCCCTTTCTCCTTAATTTGGTGTGAACATCATTGAATAAAAGGAACAGCTAAATGGCCCAGCGATGGGAAATACGAAAGACATGCAGCAAAAAAAAACAATGTCATCTACTGTTGTTGTCATCACCCGGGTCACAAGGTGTTCAAAACAAAACAAAACACATCAAGCCATTGTTCAAACATAGGTTATATCAAACCCTACTAATGTTGACCCTTTCTTTTTTCACTCTTTATTCTTATCTGGGAGTGGTGGGTTTTATTACAAGCTCACGACAACTTGTTCTAAACGTTTATTGCAGGCTAGCTGACCTTTGACACAGAAATGCCAAAGTCAATTTGGCTTAATTTTCCTTATCACTGCTATTTTTTTTTGAAAAAAAAAAAAAAAAAAAAAAAAAAAAAACCTTTTAGTTTCTGGTGGTCAGGAATTGCAGATAAATCTTTTGCATTTTACTAAAGATTTCCGTGGCCAGTGCCAGTTTTTTTTTTTTAACCCCTGGCAGCCATATAATTGAAAATTACTAATGGACTTTGTTGCATTTTGACCCCCTTAGGAATGTTCCTTTCCTTCAAAACTCAATTTTATGCCTGAAATAGTTTGATTATGATTTAGGCTTTCTGATTTTCAAAAAAATAGAAATGGTTAATTTCCCATTAATGGGGAGAAATGCAAAGTTTTCACTATTTTTTCACATTTTACCCCCTGAAAAAAAAAAAAAGTTGAGTCATTTACAGCAGCCAATTTTACTTTTAAATAAAAGAATATATCCTTTGCTTTCAAAAAATACCTAGTTTCATCGGGCTCAGACCAAAAGTTTCCTTGATATTTGTTTAGATGATGATAAAACAGTCATTTTTCAATATTTTACCCCTATAAAAGTATGACAATCCAATTTTTCAGAGAAAATAAGCTGACAAAATGACTTTTGCCATTTTTGTGATGATTTTTACTTGGGATAGAAATTTTTTACCATAGCAAACCTGAATTGACTTTATTTAAGATCAGTGGGGCTATAGGAAACCTCAAACAGCTGTGATATATATGTTACCACCCACACTTACTTGATTTCATGAAATTTTGAGAAATTCAATTTTTAAAGCAGGGATTTTTTTATTTTTTTTTATTAGGTAAAAAGCAGAAAGTAAATCAATTTTTTTTTGTAAAACAGTTGCCCCTTTTGAATTGGAAAATAAAAAAATGCACTAAAACTATGACATTTAGTTAGAAAAGCTTTTAATTTTACTTTTTTAATTACTATTTCACTAAATATTTTTATTTTATGTATATATTTTAGTTTGGGTCATACTTCAATTAATTAATTTTTTGTTTAAGTTAGTAAACATAAAGACAAAATGCAAATTTCATAAAACATCTTGAAACCTAACTAAAAGTCAATAAAATAATATTAAATAATTGCTGAAAATGTTAATTTGTAAAAATTACTAGGTAGTTAAAAAAAAAAAAAAATAATAATAATAATGTTCACTTAGATTTAAAAAATTTATGTCAATTCTGGTCATCCATAAAAGTAGATATGTTCAATAATTTGCTGAAAAAACAGCATAGCATGATGAAAAAAGGCTCCAAACTTAATAAAAACAAAGTTTTATCATGAAAAAGTTTATGTTGCTTATAAGAGAAAAGACTAAAGTATTTTTTGATTCTTCTTTAAAAATTTTTATTCTTTTCTAGCACGTTTGATATTTTAGTTGGAAATCTTTTTTTTTTTTTAGGTCAGCGGTCATGTAATATTTAGCACAAGTTTTTTTTCAGTTGAAAAACACATTAATTTGGAAATTCTTGCAAAAATCAATTGTCAGATTTTAATGAAACTTTCATAACTTATTAAAAAAAATGAATGAAATTATTTTAGAAATGTTCATTATTTTTTTAAATTCATGGTAAATTTTTTTTTTATCTGTTACCCAACCTCTTACTTAATGTTATGAAAACTTGAAAATCCCAAACTGTAAGTCTCTATATTTGTTATTAAATGCAGAAGACTTTAAAGAATATAAATTGATTTTTTTTGTAAACCAATAAACTGTTCTATCCAAACTTTAGCCCTGAATTGTAAATTACAAAATCCAATAAAATTAAGACATTATTTAATTAGAAAAGCTTTTAATGAATTCTCAGAATAATACATGTTATGGACATTTTTATCTGAAGGCAAAATTTTCACTGAAAAATTAATTTTTACAAGATTTGTTTTCTTTTTTTAATTTTAAATGCAAAATGTGATAAAGTTGTTAAATATTTTAAAATTAAATTTTAAGCTGCATCTCAGGAAATGCTCTTATTAAAAGATCTACTTTTTACAGATCTTAAATTTGAAAGCTTATTACAATCTGCCAAAGTGCATTTTTATGATTTTTTTAATATACAAAAAAATGTATTACAAATGCTCCCAGACATGCTTCTCTTACTTCCAACTAAATTTTTTCTACTAAGAAACTAAGTAATGTTTGTTTCAAATTACATTTAGTATATTTTAATTTTTTTAATTTTCCTAAAATAACTTTTGAAAAAAGTATAATTGAATTTTACAAGATTTATAAAAGAAGAAATTCACATTTGTTTACAAAACTGTCAATAATTGCTAACATAGATTTTATGCCAATTTTGATGATTCAAAGAAAAAAAAAAAAAAAAATTGAAAAAATTTTTTTAAAATAGTAAGAAAATACATTGATCTTTCCTCTTAATAACAAACATTTAGACAATAAAAAAAAATGTTTAATTAAGTTTTTCATCAGGGTATGCTCTTTTTTAGCAAAGTTTTGAACATACCTACATAAGAGCTGTCATCACCTTGGAACTTATTGATACATCAATAAAGTTAGGTACCTTCATGAGAACTAGTAAAATAACAAATTTTTAGCACGTTGTTTTTTGTTTTTTTTTGTATGACAGACATTAATTTGGAAAATCTTGCAAAAATAAAAACAATTGTCAGATGTTAATGAAATTTTCAGAAATTATTCACAAATGATGGAAATTATTAAAAATATCTTTTTTATATTTATTACCCCCCACTAACTAATTTTATGAAAACTTTAGAAATTCAGTAACATTCAGTTTACTGATTATATTAGTTAAAAGTACAAGGCTTTGAGGAAAGCAAATCATGTATTTTTTTTTTTTTTAATTGGACCCTCCCACTACCTGCAAATCAGCTCTGAATAGTAACATACAAAATTCAATAAAACAAATATATTATTTAATTTCAAATACTTTTAGTTGCTTTCATGAATATGGACAATATTTTCTGAAAGCAAAAAAATCTTTCGATGAAAAATGAATTTTTAAAACAATTATTTGTTATTTCTTTAATTATAAGAGATTTTTACATTTAAGTTGTTAAAATATTATAAAAGTAGTTAAAAGCCACATTCACTTTCGTAAGTGTCATCTTGAAATGGATCTTTTTTTTAGCGCATTGTAAATTGTATCGTTTTGACTAATCAGATCTGCAGTAATTAAGAAATGTAATTTTGTGTTTATAATACAGCTGTAACTATAAAGTATGGAAGACCAACAAAAATACAATTAAGTTGCGTTATTTGAGTTAAGCATTGTTCTCTGATGTTAAGGCCTTTATTTTTGGAAAACACGTGTGGAGAAGTTAATTTGATTTTTTAATTTCAATTCAAGTATCAGTATCGTCTTAATTTATATGATCTTATTTTTATATAGGTACCTCCATGAAATCGCTAAAAAAAGAGCATAGCTCTATGAAAAAAGACGGCAACCTTGCTGTAAACAAAATCTTATCGTCTAAATGCTTATGTTATTATTAAGAGGAAAGACCAAAGTTTTTTAAATTATTTTTTGAAATTTTTTCCTTCTTTTTAGAACATTCTAAATTTTGATTAAAAAAACCTTGTTTCTCTTTGTATCACTGGAACTATTAAAATAACAGAAAATTTTTAGCACGTTTTTTTTTGTATGACACATTAATTTGGAAAATCGTGCAAAAATAAAAATAATTGTCGGATGTTAATGAAACTTTCAGAAAATATTCACAGATGGTCGAAATTATTATAAATATGTTGTTTTTTTTTTTTTTTATTAAAGTCATGGCAGAAATATTTTTTTTTTATAATTATTATCACCCCAATAACTAATTTAATGAAAATACTAGAAATCTGATCACATCAGGTTTAGCGATCACAATAGCTAAAAGCACAAGCCTTTGAGGAATACAAATCATGTTTTTTTTTGTTTTTAACTGAAAATCAGTTCTGAATTGTAACAGACAAAACTCAATAAAACAAAGATATTAATTTCAAATACTTTTATTTGCTTTTACTTGTTTTTATGAATATGGACAATATTTTCTGAAAGCAAAACATTTTTTAATGAAAAATGAATTTTTAATACAATTATTTGCTATTTCTTAATTATAATAGATTTTTACATTTAAGTTGTTAAAATATTATAAAATTAGTTAAAAGCCACATCGGGTTTCGTAAGTCTCCTTATGAGAGATCTTTTTTAGTGCATTGTAAATTGTATCATTTTGACTAATCAGAAGATCCGCATTAAGAAATGTAATTGTGTGTTTATAATCAGACCATAATTATAAAGTATGGAAGACCAACCAAAATACAATTAAGTTGCGTTATTTGAGTTAAGCATTGTTCTCCGCTGTTAAGGCCTTTACTTTTGCGAAACATATGTGGAGAAGGTAATTTGATTTTTCAATTTCAACTGAGAAGGGTACCTACAAGTATCACTATCATCTTATGAAATTTATATTAATTTCAGTTATGACATTTTTCCATAAATGAAATATCAAAATTAATAATAAAATCAATGGAAATAGAAACAGTAAAATGTACATAAAATTATAGTATTTTATGTACACTTCTGATAAAATTTCATAAGAAAGGTACCTATAAATTAATTAGATACCTTTCTTATGAAATTTAATCTCACTCTTAACAGTCTTATTTTAATTTCTTTATATTTTCCATGAAGCATCGTAAACATAACAGAAAGTCTTCCTTAAAAATAATGAGGTAAATAATTTGTTCACTTAAATGTAAATAATTTCACTTTTCTCCTTCTGTAGAATAAATTATTCTCACGGAATCCGTCAATATGTCATTCATCACCTGTTAAGTGAGGCAAAATTTTATGACCTGCTTTGTTTTATTTTCAAATTACATTTTTTCGGTGCAGAAGCTAAGTTAAGCTTGGTTCAAAATATTTTAAATAAACATTATAATTTATGATTTTCTTAAAATAAGTTTTGAAAAAACGATAATTGATATTTAAAAGAATTTCAAAGTGAGATTCCCAGTTTTTTTAAAATGGAAAAAAATGGTCAAGTTTGCTGACTCAAAAAAAAAAAAAAAAAAAAAAAAAAAAAAAAAAATTTAATAAAAATTTCGGACGTGCTAGGAATGTAAAAAAATACCCAAAAATACTTTGATCTTTCCTCTAATAACAAACATAGATGATAAAATTTTGTTTTCGTCAAGTTTGGCGTCTTTTTCATCATGTTTTTTTTTAGCGATCTAATGGAGGTACCTATTTTAATATTAATTTCAGCTATGACATTTTTCCATAAATGAAATATCAAAATTGTCTGTCAATTTTGCTGGCGCAAAAAAAAAAAAAAAAAATTAATGAAAATTTTGGACGTGCTAGGAACGATTAAAAAAATGTAAATACCAAAAATACTTTGATCTTTCCTCTTAATAATAACAAACACATTTAAACAGAGGACTCATCGTTAAGAAATGCTTGTATATTATTACTTTTTTATGCTATATTATTTCAAATCAGATTAATTTTTCTAATTTTACTCAACATGTGAGAAATATATATTTTATTTTTGGAAGATTTTTAAAACCGATAATTTTATTTTGTTTACAATTTCTTAAAATTAAGAAAAAAAAAAATCGAGCAAATATTTGACATTCCAATCTATTTCTATCTGAAATACACCAGAATATTTTACTTGAAATAATAAATTTAAAAACCATTTAGCTTTCAATTAAAGCTAAAATGGAATCTTCAAGAATGTTTTTTTCATTTTTAAAAATTCATTTTTAAACGGAAACCTTAGTTACCGAAAATCCAGTGGAGGTACCTATCTTGGGGAAGGGGCATAAATAAATAAAGTAGAATTAATACATGCATACTCAGTATAAAAAAAAAAAAATACAGCGGCCATTGTCAAGTTTGCCGTGTACACTGTAAGTATTAAATTACCAATTAAACTTCAGTTAGTTTCATAGGTCTACCCCAAAATTTGTTCTATGAAATTTCATATATAATCTCACTTTCACGTGTTTAGGTTTTATTACAATTCTAATCATCGCTTTTTCAAACAAACACTGCCGAAGAAGGGCGAAGATAGTAAAAACCGGTGACATGGGAAAAACTGTCCTTTTGACATTCCGTCTTAGCCCTGTTTGTCTTATTTAGAAGGGGTTTAAGCCTTAAGGTAAATTGATCTTGGTCTGCTTAATATACAAAGAGTAGAAACTGAAAAACTTTAAACTAATTTGCACTAGTGAAAGAAATTAAAATGCAACTGTAATTCCTATGTAGTGCCATAATTTGATAATTAAGAGATTAGGCTTGCCTTATATGAAACTAAAAAAAACCTATCTAAAAAACATTGTATCATGTCATATGTCTGGACAAGGGCGAAAAAAATGCTTCACACAGGCGCTGTTTTCCATAGATAACACTCCTGAAATATCTACTTTGCAATCTGACTTTCCACGCTAGAAATTTAAGTCAAGAACTTTTCCAAGTAGTTTTATTGAAAGAAAAATAACTCATAAACTAAAACATTCGAAGCAGGAGAGAAATCAGTCAAATTAACTTTCCTTTTATTGCATTTAAAGATAAAAGACTTCCCGCTCTCCATTACTTTGTAAATAAGAATCTTCTTGTTCAATTGTTAAAATAAAAAAAACATCAATCTTACTAATTAATTTATAAATTAAAAATATAATCTCTAAAAATTTATTCTGTAAGCAGTAATTAATTACCCAAAGATTTATTTCTTTTATATCTGTAGTGTAAAATAAAATAATTCCTTCTGTTTCTTTGGCAATATCTTCCTTAAAGTACAGCGAACTATGCAAATCAGGAACTTTCTTTTTTAATTAACCACATTATTTAGTTAATGAATTTAACCTCACTTAATCATTTTGAAAATTAATAGAGCACAATTTTTTAAAACAAAACTCTAGGTTTTAAAACTAAAAGTATTACGTATTTTTTTAAATTTTTGCTTGAAAAAAATAATATAAAATAAAAAAGGAGTGGCCACGTGTACAGCACATTGACCTTAAATGTCACGCGAGATAGGCGCCATATTGAGGCAAATCTAAGACCCTGTGGGGGTGGAGAGGATCAGGTAAAGAATTTTCCGTGTGTGTGTGTATATATAGTGATTTTCCAAGCGTAGCTCGGATGTGGCACAAGGCCGAAAGTATGGGGCACCCAGTGAGGATCGAACTCACTACTCAGTCGTAATTGTTCTAGCGAGACAAGCTTGCTAACCATTACACCACCTCGATGTGTGTGTGTGTATATGTTGAAAATTTAATGAAGAGAACACTGCAGACTAAGCCGTTATGTATAATCCCCCAACGCCAGCGTTTTCAAATGTGCCTTCTCAAATTTATTATTCATTTTCCACGATTTTACTATGAATGAATGGATATTTTTAAGTAATTTAGAAAAAAGCCTCGTATTTAATTTTAAATAATCTATTGAAAATAACAGTAGCACTTATTCTGTTATAGTTATATTTTTAAACAATTTAGGTTGGTTTGACTTTGATAGTTTACTAAACTTTACTTTCAAGATTAATAATATTGTTATCAGTATCACATCACAGATTCCACAGAATATTATTGTGGAAACTATAGGAATCTATTTTTCAAATTTAGCGGTATCACACGTGTACAATTTGTCTGTCCACGTCAGTGGGACATGCTGAAAAGCGAAAACTAAAACAGTACTGGGATCCTTCTCTTGCTTCCCCACCCCAAAAAAAAACAACATCACATCGCTAAAAATTAGTAGAACCATATCGCATTCATTCGTCAGGTACACATTACTGAATTAAGATAAAAAATCGACCTTGACTGTATACAGCTTTATTTTAATAAAACATGTATTTTACAAAACAAATTAAAATATTTCATACACTAGGCAGTAGCAGCATTTTATTCCCTGACTCATACACATAATTCACTTGCCTTTACGCACTGACTCATACATTTTTGCGAAATCTAAATGCAAGCACAAGGCTGCTGCTCTCCTCAATGTATTTATTAAAAATAAAAGAAGTTGATCCTTAGCTTCTTGAGATAGATCCGTTTTTTAAGATCTACAAATATTCAAACTGAAAATCATTACTCACGCGACTAAAAAGACAAGTAGGAGGGAACAAAAAAACTAGTAAGTAAGAGAATCAAAGTACCGAGAAATATACTGCACAAAGCTTTTAATTTAATAAAGCAATAAAAAAAAAAAAAAAAAAAAAAAATCAAACATGCTATTTTTTTCAAACTGAACACAAAGGCAGCAATAAGCTCCTGCGGGGAGTTAAAAAATAAACAAAATTATATACGTTGTAGTAACAATTGAGAATAGTTAAATTTAAATTCAACAAGTTTTTAAATAAATTTAGAACGCTTTAAGGTGCCTAAAAGCAAAAAATAAACAAACAATATTGAATAGACACTTATATAATTTTTTTATAAAACCACAAACACTAAAAAGAACTTGCAATTTAATTTACATTATTAACACACTGTAAAGACCTGTTTAGTTTTAGTTAGCAACAAAAAGGTTGAAACGTAATTCGAAGCAGTAATTCATTTCATCATTTAGAATCTAAATTTTTAGATTTTAGAAAAAACAAGGAATAAAAGCATACTACTGCTTAACAAAGTTTACGATTTGATGATCATAAAAGATTTAATTTCTCTAACAAAGTGATTTATTTTTCACAAAAATGCCAGAAACGTGTTCTCAAAACAGGTACGTATTTTGTTTTTTTTAACTTTTAAAGTTATAAAATTAAAAAAAACTTTTAAAGTTATAGAAATTAAGCAAGCTAGTTGTGTGTTGGATTTTATACGCTTAAGTTCTACGTAGGTAGTACCTAAAGGAAAATAATACTAAATAATAAACAGCCGATTACGCTTCGGCCTGTTTAAATTTCGTAAATATGAAAATTGAAAACTAAATAATTTCAAGTAAATGTAAACAATTTTAAAAATAACTGAACAGGTTTGTTCGCTTACTTCATTTTAAGTTTGTGTTGAATTACGTTACGTAAAAATGAAATTAAAGCAAAATAATTCAAATGAATTATTAAGTTTGTTTACATCAAGCAGAAAAGTAAAGATTGTTAATTTTCAAGTTATTCAAACCTTCCAAAATAGTGAAACTGAGTCAATAAGCAAGACAATTGGTACACAAAATAGTTTACCATAAAAAAAGGGTATTTACCACCATAGATAATGAAATTTAATGGTTATGCAAATAATGGTTTCTCTAGCCTAACAAAACAAGCTAAAAAGATTTTTTTTAATAATCTTCGATAGTAATAAAACAAATAAACTCTTTAATAAAAACGTAAGAATAAACAATCAAGGTAACATCACACGAACTAAAAATGGCTATTGCTTGTCCATTTCCACCAAGATGTAGTCATATCATCACTAGCCAAGATAAAAATGAATATAATTTGTGACGATCTATGGAGCAGTAAAATAACACATCAAAACGGGTGCAAGTTGTAGTGTTGTTGGTAACGAATAACCCAAACACAACACACGGAGAAGAGGGTCGCTCATTTGAACGAAGAACGTCGCCAGTTTCTGTCGTTTTCGTCAGAAGGCGAAAGAAAATAAAAGCAGCCTCCATCAGCAGGCAACACCGCCATGAGGCGAACAGAATCGTGTAATAACAAACAATTTCCAGTTCGTCATCTTTTAGGTGTGTATGTTTCTTACTCTCTCTCTCGCTATCTTTCTCAGCAATTCAAGGAGTAAATGAAGTGCACAACAACCTAGAGAAATGTTCTTGAAGAGCGACATTTTTTACAATACAAAATCGCTTTCATGTCGTACAGGGGAAAAACCGCGTGTAAAGCAGAGTAGTTCGACCCTTAAAAAAATCCTGTTTATTTGCCTTGTCCCATATTGCTCTCTCACTCTCTTTCTCACACCCTCCCGTCTCTACACAGTTAAGTCAGAGACAAACTGAGTACTTACTTACCAGTTACGTACTTTTCGTCACCAACTTTGCCGCAATCGGAGTGGATAAATTAGCAGAATACGTAGTGGCCACGTCAACTACAGCGTCACAGCACAGCACCGCCATACAACTCTTTCTACTTCTCTATCTTTCTTTCTTTTTCCTTTCACTCTTCCGTAGTTACAATGAGAGAGGAGAAGGCAGCGGAGTTAGTTAAAAGACGTGCTTCGGTTGACGTTATTAGAGAGGAAAGGAGTTTGCCGCATCACTTGGCTGTGTATTATTTCGCCAGGGAAAATCCACCCACGTCCAGACTAATGACGACATGACTACATCAAACTCAATAAACGATGACGTCATTCTGACTGAAGCACTATTTTTCTATCTTCCTTGTTTTGTTTTGTTTTTTTACCTCCTACCACGCATAATCCTTATCGTCTCGCGCATCCGGATTCTCCTCATTTGAGCTTCTCGAACTTCTCTCTCTCTCTCTCCTTATGTGTTCTTATAATTTTGCCCTTTTCCATCTTGAATTCAAGCTTTTTTTTTTTTATAAACTCAAAACAAATAACTTTCATGTTCTTCCAGGCTTTTTGTCGGGCTCTAATCTATTCATTAAAAGAAAATAAAGTAAATAAATACTTTTAGACTCAGTCTCTCAGTGGATTCTTCATTTACCTCAAGCATTTTTCATGAAAAAGGTAACAAAATTAACCCCTTAGTTTATATTCCATATTTAATTATTGTATTTATGGAAATTTTGAGTTTTAAAAAAATGGTTTTCAATTTAGCTCCAACTCTAGTATTTAGCGAACTATATTTCTTCAGAAGCCATTCGACTGACTCACGCAAACACGTAGGGAGAATTTCGATCTTAATCTCTTGACTAAATAGTCTTGCAATGATATCTTAAAGTTTTTTTTCTAAGCCTTTTTGCTCCAAACATATTCTGTTGCAATCGCGTCTGGAAATTCAACCGTCCGTATTTAAATGTAAACACTTTTATCTTCTTAACATTCCTTGTACTTTTCGAAGCGAAAACGAAATAAAAGTGATTTTATTTTGCCCGGGAGCTTTAGTTGACGGGAAATATTCGTATGTTGAACTCACGAGCCCGTTTTGTTTTTTGCTTTTTGTTTTGTTTTTTTTAAAAAAGGAATATTTATGGAAAAATAATGCTATATAAATTTCAATTATTCCAATATTACTGGTTTATTCATTGTTCATTTTCTTATTTAATGACATTTGTTATTTAGACCTTAAACCTTCTATCTTTCTGTTTGTGTAGATTAATAAAAAAAAAACTGAATGTCTTTCTTTATCCACTTAAGTTAATTTTAGAAATTGTTTGGGTGTGTCAACTACATGAACGAAACTCATTTTCTCCCGATTGCTTTAGTAACAGTTTTTAAACTTTCCTTTTTTCGTCTTCTCCTTTTGCAACGATATTTTGATGACTGAAGAAAGGGATGTCATCGGGTTTCTCCCTCGAATATTTCACAATGATAGTTAAAGAACTGGGAGTTCTGTAGAGTAGGTGTTTAAGTTGATAAGGATTAGTATTCTCTAAAAACTAAAAGTGAGTCTCAAAAGAAAAAGAAAAAAAGTCATTTTTTTTTTTTTTTTTTGTCTAGTCAGTTGTAATGCATATATTTATTTCTGCAATTAAAAACTTAGGGAAGCGAATTAAAATTAAAAACGAAGTAGACTCCAAACTTCTTGATATGATGAGGCTCTTATTTTCAGTCTTTTCCATTTTTTTTTTTTTTTTTTTTTTAAATCGCACTTTAATCAAATGAGAAGTTTGATACATTCATTAAAATAAATAAGCTTAGCTAATTGGCACGAGTAGAGGGCACCCAGTGAGTATCTTATTCACTAAGAATAACCTGTGAGACTAACTTGAGAGTTGGAGAGAGCTATACCCAACAACACTGGAGGGTCTTCCCTTACATTCATTATTTTTACAAGTGTCAATCTAGAAGTGTAAAACAAAATACCCTTTGTTTTCAGCTTTCTCACGTGTTTGTTTATTTAAAAAAAAAAACTAAACTAGGCCAACATTTCGTTTTCTGTGTATACTAAATAAAATATGTTTTTATCCATTTGTCGTTCATCACAGAGTTAAGGACTGAATGGTTTACTCGAATTTGTAGTTTCTCCTTTAAAAAAAAAAAAAAAACTAGCCTTCTTTGCTTGCTGATGTAAGAAGTGTATTACGAAGATAGGTATCTAAGAAATAAGACAAAAATTAAAATTTTCACATTTTAAAAAAAAAAACTTTTGATCAACTTATTACATTCCAAAACAATTGTTTGTTTAACTAGTTTGATGCCAGTTGCTTCGCTGACGCTAAGCTAGTGAACAAATTTCAAATTAAAATTGTTTATCCATTTTTTTTTTTTTAAATACTGCATTTATTAGAAATTATATCCGGTTTACAAATGGAGTCATCATAAAAATGACCTCAAACTCTTGTCTTTTCCAGAAATAAAAGTTGTTGCCAGACAAAAAGGAAATTAATCCTTGCATGACACATCTCTCATTTTCATTCAGATTGTATGGACGTTTTTTGCAGGCCGAGAACTATTTTTTACAAATTTTTAAAATTATCGGAATTTTTTTTTTAGTGTTTTTTTGGGTTTTTTTTTTAAAAAAAAAAAATGACACCCCCTGCCCTATCTTCAACTTTGATTTTATTGCTGAACCAATGGTAGGTGTTGTTCAAACTGAGTGCGAAAGGAATGTATTTTTTTTTTTTTAATGTTATTTCATTGTAATTGGCACAAGTACTAAGTCACTTACTCTGAGTGTGTGAGACAGAAAATCAGTTTTTATTTTTCTTAAAATAAAATATCTATCTGAATTTTTTAAAAACTGAATTCTTATCCACAGTAAAAGTAAGGTTTGTTTTTTTTTTAGTTTATAAAGAATACATTTCCTTTAAATTCTCCTTATGCTAATCCCAAACCACAGTAGTGCTTGTTTGTTTATTAGTTTTTCATAGCATTTATTATGTACCAGTTTAATTGAAGTAAGTAAATCAGCATAATGCTCTCTATTTTTGTCCTTTGCCAGAGAATTAGTAAATATATAACAAAACAATTTCAATTTTGTTTCTGGTTGAATTCCAAAGAGCCTGCTTCCGATTTTGACAGTTTATACAATATTAAAGGTTACAAGAAGAGTTAATGGCAGTATTGTAGGTCTCCCTCATTCTCCATTTACCAAAGTGTTATTTCCCTAGAAACAGTTAAACTGCTTAAATATTGATTTAGAGATATCAAACTTCAATACACTAATGACATATCCAATACCTACTGAATAATGAACTTAGTACACAATTTCCACAGCCCACAGCTACTATTTCCATTCATTTGTAACAAGTGCCTGAAAAGTTTTCATTTACTAATGAATTTATTCATTAATATAGATTTTCAATTAAACAAATATGTTTAAAAGGAGTCTATACAAATCAATATGAAAAACAATTACGCTTGCATCAGATTAATGAGCAATTGTTTTTTTTACGTTGCATAATGGAGCCCAAAATGACTAGAATTACATTTTAAAAAGTAGGTTGGATGAGAGAGGATGAATTTTCATTTAACGTAAACAAAGAACAATTAAAATGTTATGGATATCTCAAATAATAAAACTTGCATCATACAATTCTTTTAGCATGTTATGTGAGTAGTATTTGCAATAGTGTTCACTGTAAAATCCAGTATTATGTTTCTACCTATAACCTATTAATGAAAATATATCAAAAGTACACAAAACACAATTTTTTAAAATAAAACTACTTAAGACCACACTACCTAATAAAAATTCACCAATAGGATCTACTATTTGAGAACATGAACACATCAATATGAAAAAGAATATTGATGGTATTGTCCGAGGAATTTCTTTTCCACTTTATTTTTGGTGCCTATTGTAAACAATGATGCACATGTCATTGCTCAAATTGCCTCTGCTGTAGAAGCCTCATTTCTATCTTTTGCATGTGCATCCACTGATGAAATATTTGAAAAGAATCATTTACATATGTAATAAAACTATGGCATCATATGGCCAAGTGGTTAGAACTACAGAATTCCAACCATGAGACCAAGGTTGGAATTGTACCAGGATAAATTTCTTGATTTCCTAGGAAGATGATACTAGTGTGTGGTACTGTTGGGAAATGCCTGAAAAGCATACCACAGGATGACCCAAGTGAAATTGGGTTGACTGAACTGTACAGAACTTGTTGATGATTGTGTTAATGCAAAGTCATTGTGACTGAGAATTTGAGCATACTGACCTTGTTCAAAACTGTTTATCATGCTAGATATGTTCTCTCCCAGAAACTGTAACTAAAGTCCACTCAGCTGAGTTGCAGTATAAACCACAGGTTTGTTATTTGGATGTTGAAGAAACAGAAATGTACCTGAAGAGGGATTAGCTAGCCACCCTAGCAGATGCACATACATGGAAAGGAACAGCTAACCATTTACTTACAAATATAAAACACATTGCATGCATAAGGAGTGACACTTTTGCATAGCATCAAGTATATATACCACCCACCCCCATGCATATACACATTACATTTTATATATTGATTTGTAAAAGTCTGTGTCAAGTTTCTTTGCCAATAACTAGTGCTCAAGTAAAGGACACAATCTTTAAAGATTTTCAAAGCAGGATTCCCCATTTCAATTCATTATCGAAACCCTCACATTTATATGGGTACCTCCCCGAAATTGCTAAAAAAAAAAAAAAAAAAAAAAAAAAAAAAAAAAAAAAAAAAAGAGCATAGCCTGATGAAAAAGACACCAACTTTGCCGAAAACAAAATTTTATTGTCTAAATGCTTATGTTATTATTAAGAGGAAAGACCAAAGTTTTTTTTAATTATTTTTAAAAATTTTTCCTTCTTTTTAGAACATTCTAAATTTTGATTAAAAAAAAAACCTTGTTTCTATTTGTATCAGCAGAACTAGTAAATAACAGACAATTTTTAGCACGTTTTTTTGGTATGACACACATTTGAAAAATTGTGCAAAAATAGAAATAATTGTCGGATGTTAATGAAACTTTCAGGAACTATTCACAGATGATCAAAATTATTATAAATTTTTTTTTTTTTTTTTTATATATATTAAAGTCATGATAGAAATATTTTTTTAAAATATTTATTACCCCCTCCCCCCAACTAATTTTATGAAAACGCTAGAAATTCGATCGCATCGGGTTTAGTGATTACAATAATTATAAGCACAGGGCTTTGAGGAATGCAAATCATGTTTTTTTTAGTTTTTAATTGGAGCCAACGTACCTGAAAATCAGCTCTGAATTGTAACATACAAAACTCAATAAAACAAAGATATTATTTAATTTCAAATGCTTTTATTTGCTTTTAGTTGTTTATATGAATATGGACAATATTTTTTGAAAGCAAAAAAATTTTTTTCGATGAAAAATGAATTTTTAATACAATTATTTATTATTTCTTTAATTATAATAGACTTTACATTTAAGTTGTTAAAATATTATAAAATTAGTTAAAAGCCCCATCGGCTTTATTAAGTGTCCTTATGAGATAGATCTTTTTTTTTTTTTTAGCACATTCTAAATTATATCATTTTGACTAATCAGAAGATCCACAGTAATTAAGAAATGTAATTTTGTGCTTATAACCGGGCTGTAATTATAAAGTACGGAAGACCAACCAGAATATAATTAAGTTGCGTTATTTGAGTTAAGCATTGTTCTCCGCTGTTAAGGCTTTTACTTTTGCAAAACACGTGTGGAGAAGTTAATTTGATTTTTCAATTTCAACTGAAAAGGTTACCTACAAGTATCAGTATCATCTTATGAAATTTATATGATCTTATTTTTATATTAATCTCAATTATGACATTTTTCCATAAATGAAATATCAAAATTAATAAAATGAATGCAAATACAAATAACAGTAAAATGTAATAAATGTACATAAAATTATAGTATTTTATGTACACTTCTGATAAAATTTCATAAGGTACCTATAAATTAATTAGATACATTTCTTAGGAAATATGAAATTTAATGTCACTCTTAACAGTCTTATTTTAATTTCTTTATAATATATTTTCCATAAAGCATCATAAACATAAGGTGAAAGCTAAGTACAAAAAAAAAAAAAAAAAAATTAGACCGCTGAAAGTTTTCGTTAAAAATAACAAGGTAAATAATTTGTTCACTTAAATGTAAATTATTTCACTTTTCTCCTTCTGTAGAACAAATTAGCCTCATGGAATTCGTAAATATGTCATTCATCACCTGTCAAGAGACGCGAAAGTTTATGACCTGCTTTGTTTTATTTTCAAATTACATCTTTTTGGCACAAAAGCTAAGTTAAGTTTGGTTCAAAATATTTTAAATAAACATTATAATTTCTGATTTTCTTAAAATAAATTTTGAAAAAATGATAATTGATATTTAAAAGAATTTCAAAGTGAGATTTCCAGTTTTTTTTTTTTTTAACTGACTCAAAAAAAAAAAAAAAAAAAAAAAAAAAAACTAGATTTTTAACGAAAATTTCAGACATGCTAGGAACAATTAAAAAATGGAAAAAAATACCCCAAAAATACTTTGATCTTTCCTCTTAATAATAAACATTTAGACGATAAAATTTTGTTTTTGCCAAGTTTGGCGTCTTTTTCATCATGCTATACTTTTTTTTAGCAATCTCATGGAGGTACCTACATTTATATCTGTATGATAGAATTAGTTATATTAACAATAGTTAGAGAAACTGCTTAACTATTTCTTTATTACTGTATCATGACAAAGTATATGCATAATTTAATGTCTCTGATTTGCAACAGAAACCATTTTATTATAGATGGACATATTTATAGATACCAATGGAGAATTAAATAGGCCCAAATGAGAATACAATTATAGATAAAGAAATAATATCACTAGTAGCTCCAAACCATTTATGAAATAATTTAAAAAAAAAAAAAAAAAAAAAATTGTAGTCTGTAACAAACATTTTAAGAGTAAGATGAGAAAAGCAAGCATTACAAAAAAAAAAAAAAAAAAAAAAAAAAAAAATTGAAGTTATGTTTTAGGGTGCTAAGTTTTGGCCCACTGAAAAAAGTAAATAAATTTTTTTGCTGAGAGTATGAAGATATTAAGTTCCTTCTCAGTCCACGATCAGAAGTAAAGGACTAGGATAACATTGCTTCTGAAATACCTCAAACACCTCAGCTAGTTATACATTTACTTTCACTGCAACTGTATATAAAATGTATACTGGAAATTTCATTTTAAATGAATAATAATAATTCCCCCCCCCCCACATCTAGCGTCTTCCACAAAACTAATCACTTTCAGAAATTTATATGAATTTCCCTGTAAAGTTTAGATTCATTTTTAGAGAAGTTATAGAATCTACATGTACAAAAGTTCACTGTTGTACTAATTGTAGGAAATCTATTGGTCAATCCTATAATTATGAATAAATCTAGAATATTTAAGAGTAGGCTTTCATAGCAGCAAAATGCTAAATATCATTCAAACTTTATTACAGATGTAAATAGTAAAAGTTACAAATATAGAATAAGGACTCATAAGAATAAAGAAAATTTAAGCAAGTATCAATTTCTTTTATTTAACACTTCTGCTACTGTGAATGTTCTTATACATTTTTATGAAACTTACTGCAGATACATTTTCAAGACACTGACATGTTGATCCCTAGCATTTGTGTTATAAACCAAGTCACACTTAGTGATATTTCCAAACCAGAAAAGCACATAGTAAGCGTTCAACACAACCAGTTTTGTAACAATTTTATTGGGTTTGGAGTATAATTTAACTTTGTACTGCAGAGAATCTGATCAAAACTAAAATAGCAGTGCCCATGAGAAATCACCATCTTTATTTTCAGAAAATGACAATTTCCTATTTTTTTTTTTTTTTTTTTTTACAAAATGGGCTAGCACGGCCAGGCAAAAATGCAAGATTGATTAATCACAAAAAAAAAAAAAAAGCGTCTTATTTTTAAACAATATGGAATAATGAAAATTCTCACCTTTAAAAAAAAAGGTGTCAAATTAAATTTTCTTTAAAAAGTGATTACCTTATATTTGAAAACATTCAGTTATAAAAAATATATATATATATATATATATATATATATATATATATACACACACTGCGATGGGTAAATTATAGCCTTTTTAGTTTTTACATTTGTGCATTGTTTGATTTTGTCAACTGCACAATATGGTAGTGTCAGTTGGGCAGCATCTGTGAGAAAAAGAGAACCATGACACAATTCACTCCACCAGAAATTTGGAAACAGCATGCTGTACTGCTTGGCAATCATGCCAAATACAAACATTTCAGAATGTTTGTCAATCTGAGGACAGTGCAGAAGACTCGGAAGTCTAATGGTGATTATGAAGGCATGGCAACTCTGAAAACTCACTCTTATCATCCTGATAAGAACTCCTGAATTTGTTGGTGAGGGTAGTGCTACCTTGGGTCAAGAAGGTGGCTGCTGGAAGACCCTATGTCTGGCAACAGGAGACTGCACCATGCCACACAAGCAGAACCTGTCAGACAATTTCTGCAACCACATCATCCCTTACATCTGGCCACCTAACTCCCCAGACTGCAAGTCCCCTTGATTATGTGTGGGGCACAGTTGAGCAAGAGACCAACAAAACCCCTTGTAACACCAAAGATGAACTGAATGCAAGGATTATGGCATCATTCACCAACGTAAACAAGGAGACAATCCAAAAGAGTTGTAGAAGATTCCAAAGTCGTCTGGAGGCCATGGTTGAAACCAATGGCAATTTTATTGAATAAATTTACTCTTTAGTATTTAAAGATAGTTTTGTGTAATTTTGGTAAATATATCTGTTAAAATGAAATGTCAGTGTCATTTTTGCATAAATTTATCCATCGCACGATATCTATTTTTTTTTATATATAAGGAAACCTGGGTATAGACATCTCAAAGAATACTTGTAAAAAGTAATATATTAGAGGAAGCAAATTAAAAAATATATTTTCATTGCCCTAATGACAGTTTTAATGAATGTATGGATTAATGATAGGTTAGTTGATAAGCATGAATTAACACAACTTGATTGTTTCCAACAAAATTGGGAGGTACCAAACTAAGTTAAGAGATGAGTGGTTGAAATAGTTTGAAAAAAATAAAAAAAATCTAAGATTTCATTTCATGATTAAGCTACTGACACTTGTTATCCTCAAGTCTAAAATGAAGTAACAAAGTACAATCAAAGTACTCTTCAAGTAAGGAAAAATTTTATTGCACACAAAATAGTTATGTAACTGTAATGTGAGAGAGTGGGGTAGTTTGAAGGATGTGCTTTTACAGTATTTATAATTTGCCAATTTAATTTAATGTAAAACTCAGTATCAGATCATTGCAAAAGTTTGTGCCTGATTTTCATTATAAAATAACCACAACTGGACACTGGTATTTGTTTTGTTGCCAATTTCTGGTGTATTCTAGATTAACACAGTGTCAGATTTTGCTGAATGCTAACATTTTGTCCACAAATAAATGCCTTAAAAATGAAGGATAAAAAATTGCACTTTTGTCATATTGTACTCTTTGGATTTCAGAAAACTGTGACAAAAAAAAAAAAACATTCAAAATGTTTATTTGGATCATGCTCCAGCTCTTCACAGTTAAATAGTGGTTTGGCAGATTTCATCGGGAATTTTAACCTACACAATCAACCACATTACAGGTGACCTTTTGATGTTAAAGACACACTTCTGGTCATCATGAAAAATAAACTGAAGATTTTGATGGAAGAGATTGCTAAGAGTTTAAAAAAAAACAAAAAAAATCTCTCAACTGCCTTTCACCACTTGAAGAGACTTGTGTTCATTTCTGAACTCAACACTTTGGTGCCACATTTTCTGACAGAACAGAACAATCTCTACATTATTTATGCTGTGATTTCTTTGCTAGCAAATCAAAAAGTGTCATTTTCCACCTCAGCAAAACAGACCTTGCAGAAGTTTAAAGAATTGAAATGGGAAACCCTCCAACACTCACTGTATTCTCCCGACTCGGCTCCTTCATATGGTCTCTACAGAAAAATTTAAAATAAAATATACTACTGTATAGTCTTAAAAAATACCTCACAACCTTCTTCCAACAAAAGTTTCTATGAAAATGGCATCAACAACCTTGTAAAACAATGGAGACTATGTACTTGGCTAATAAATTTTTCTTGTATGTTAAAAAAAAAAAAAATTTCTAATCGGGCACAAACTTTTGCAATGATCTAATACAATAACATTAATCTTAAATATTCATTTATTTTACAATCTCTTAATGAAGTCTTTACAAAGAGGTCTTTAAAACGACTCTCTGGTAGGTTAACTTGCCACTTAATTGAGACTTAGTGTAATTCAAGCACTTAGTAACCTAACCATCATAACACAAACACAAGATAATTATTAGATAATGCTGAAATATTATATAGCATACACTGTAAAGACAGACCGTAAGATATAAATGAAATAAGCTACATCAAACATCTTTCATTACAGGTGATGGCATTTTAATATGTAGTTAAACAAATTTAATATTTGTCTTCAGGCACTGTCAAATTTTTTTTTTTTTTTTAATTTAAAATGTATACTTTTTACATATTGTCCTAAACATATTACATATACTATAATTCAAAATGTAGAATTCCTAAAAGTAATATAATGAATCTAAAAACTTTTGCTTTTATTGATAACATTAATGTTCCTGAAAAGACTAGAGATTGTTGAAAGTACTTGAACAAAAGTATTATGAACTAGGGTCAGTTTCTCCATAAATTTGATCCAGATGTGCAACAAGTTAAAGGCAAACTAGAAAAATATTAGAAATTAAACAAATGAACCATGTCAGCCTATCTTATAGAAAAAATGTTTTAATACATATTGAGGGATTAACTTGTGTAGGTAAGTCAGAAATTGAATTTAAATTTGTAATACCTTAAAATGCGTAAAATTTTAGATATTGAGTCGGAAAAGACTATTTCAATGCATAAATTACATTACAATGAGTAAATAACTAGTGTCAATATTTTAAATACCAGTCAATTCCTTAAAGTAGTATCATTTTCTTTCAGTAAAAATAAGAATATCTACTTGAAATTCCAATAGGCTGTGTAGTATGTTTAAAGATGTATTTACCTGTCTCCAAATGCTGAAATAGTTTTGAGAAGTATGCTATCAGAATTCAGTCAAGTGGTTGGTTAGCTAAGCATAAAAGAGATACTTGAGAATACGGATCACTAGTAAATTCTTACCAATGCATCATTGATGACAAATCAGCAGGTTGGTTTTCATTATATATATATATATATATATATGAAAGAAATCAAGGACAGAATGGTATACTGTAATGAGGAGAAAGCTTGGCTACTGCTGAGTGAGAAAAAATGAAAGGGAAGAGGCCACTCCCAAGAGAGATATGACAAGCAGACAAAGAAAAATGGGAGAAGAAAAAGGCAACTGTGTATGAAATCTTCACTCAAGTATCAGAGATAATATGTGCATTGATTGATAGAAGAGATGCAGGGTGATGAAATTCAAGGAACTTGGAATGAATGGTTTGACTAACACACGCTAACAAGAAGATGGGGGTGACCAGAATGATAGTATTGCCAGTCAAAGTTAAAGAAATTGATACTTTACAAAAACTGTATGTCTCTAAAGTTGGAGTGGTTTAAAAAAAAAAAAAAAAAAAAAAAAAAAAAAAAGAGCATAGATTGATTTTGATCCACAACTATTGAAAATCACAACTGAAGTGATACCCACTGGGAACAGAACCTGTTGAAGACATGACACCATTATCAAAGAAAGTCATTATGCCATTTCTCCATACTGCTGTGTCCTATAGTGGAAGATTAAACACCTGATGGGAAGGTAGAGGGTGTTAATAAATCCAGCTGATAATTTTGTTTAGAAACTGAAGAGCTGGCACTGCAGAAAACAGCCATCTAGGAAAATGATACTGCTCATTTGCTCATTATTAGGTATATTCACTAACAAACCATTGAGAGTTATCCCACATGTAGAGCTGGGTAGAGTAAATAAGCAAGATTGGCATCAAGTGAGAAATTTCTTCAGACAGATATAAGAAAAAAATTGGTGTAACTGTTGAAGAAAAATAAAGTAATAATGTCTCAATTCAGATAATTGGGTAGAACCCAGACAATAGAGAATGGATACATATTAACACCAGTCAATAAAGACTGAATCAAATGCCAATACACAAAAAGAACAATCCAGAGATGATGAAGTCTAAAATAATTAAAAAAAAAAAAAAAATACTCTATACCATCTGGAACTTTTCAGTAAGGATAAGAAGAGGGAGATAAATAACATTGCAAAATTCTTGGCCTAGATGTTACCATTTGACTGTGAGGAAGGGCAAACTGCTTTCTACTCTCAATTTGAATACAAGCAGGTATATTTAAAAAGGCAACAAACGACTGCCTTTTCATGTAATGTGGGATTGTATCAATAGAATAATGTCTTCAGGTTTGCTAATGTACTTGGAGTCTGATAGTATAGAATTGGTTGGAAAAGTGCTTTGGTTTAACTAGACGATATCTTGGTTTTCTCAAAACCAAGGTGGAGGAATATTTTCAGCATTTGCAAGCCGTGTTCAACAAAATGAAGATGACAGGTTAAAATTACCAAAATTCCAATTCCTCAAAGAGGAATGTAAATATTTATCATAAAGGGTAACAAGTTGGAAGTAATTAAGATCATGCCCAAGCCTCAGTATGAGAGGTCAGGGGGTTTATAATAGCAATTGCAACAGTTTTATACAGGTCTTTTCAAGAATTGTCACATGCCCCAACAAAAGAGTATGCAAGGTTTAAATAGACTAAAGATTAACAATATTTCTTCAGTATAATGAAGGAGCACCTGACAGCAACCCTCTTGTTGACTTATCTAAGATTAAGTAGGCTGATGACCCTGTATACAGATGCAAGTGACAAGTCCAGAAATCACTGAGTAGATGTTTGGAATTCCAGAAGAGATGCTGATCTCCTGTCCCATAAACACTCTTGGACTCAACAGAAGTTGTCTGTGACAGAGGAGGAGTATGCATATGTGCTCCAAAAGCTGAATTATTAGTTAAGTGGTGTTGCATTTACAATAAAGATGCATTGCAACCTCCCTACAATATTTGATAGAGACAAAATGGACAAAATGTAAAAAAAATCCAGCAGTGGTTGTCACATATCCCCCAGAAGTTGGAACCAATAATCAGAAATAGTTAAATCTGAGATAGATAATAAGGTGTGTCAGATAAATGTAGTTAACTCCTAATTACATAGAGGATTGACCTAACCCAGTTGAGGCAAGAGAAAAGGATGATACAGAAATGCTGTAGTTGACAGAGGAGCAACACAGACCAACAGTGAAATTTATTACTGCAAACCTACAAAAGCAAGACATGGATAAGAATCATACACTAGTGAATAATAACTTCAAGATTGATTGTTTTATTCTCTAATAGAGATGAGGAACCTAGAATGAGATTATACCTATCAAGAGGGTCTGCAGATAAGAATGTTAAGGCAATGCCATTAGAAAATTAGAAACATAAGAATTGTTAAAACATTAAAATATTTCTGGTCTTTTGAAAAGAAAAAAAATGTCATTGTATAAGAACCCAACAGTGAATGTTTATGTATATACATACATTTTGCAAGCATTGTACATTGGCCAAATCTGCGTGTGGTATCATTTATACTAAGTAAAAGTCTTGATATGACATTTCTTTACAATTGGTTACAATGACGCAGGTACTGAATAAGATGCACATAACTTATGTAATCACCTCTCCTTACCATCAAGGTGAAATGTTTTCAGTTTTGAGTGACATTGACTGAAGGGAACACTGTTTTCATTATAAGTGTCAGCAGGAAGTAAGACTAGAGAGAACCAAACATACTATAAGATAAAGAATAGGCAAGGAAAAAGTGAACCATAAATGAAACCCATATACAAGAGTAGAGCAAACAGGTTTGGTCAGCTTTGTAATCAAATCACAGGGAAGGTTAAAGGAATACATGCTAATGTGAAATTTGCAGCAATTTCCCCACCTTCCAATCATACAACAAATACAGTTCAAAAGGACAATATTGACCAAATTGCAAGTTAACCAGAAAAAGAAAGGCTTAAGTACCAAACTAGAATTAATCTGCCAAAGAGGAGGACAAATGATCTAAGGAAGACCAGTGACTGCTCTTGAGCCAGCTCAGTAGAATGAGATCCCATTATCAGAATTGAAAATGATGCAAAAGATTGAAAAGGAATAGATTAAGAAGTATTTCAAAGATAACCACTAGTGAGAGGGAATAGATATCAGATTGTTTCAGTATGTGATCACACAACTGTCTAATCAATAATTCAGAATAAGGTGAAAAAGAGAGACATTTCTTACTAGATGACAGATGGGTGGTAATCATAGGGAGCATTGGTGTTTGAATGCTGTTTCAGCTGTGGAGAAAAAAGTGGAAAAACCCTGGAGTAATGCAAGAATGAAGTGGGCTAAAGATAAATAGAGCAATAAGTCAAGGATACAAAGACAGAATGAAAGGAATCTGGAAGCGAGAAAAAAGAAAATTCATCAGAAGAGAATAAGTATATATGCAGTAGGACCAGTTTCTGAGGATTGGCTCTCACTAATGGAACTCAAAAGGAGGATGATAGTGAAAGAAACAGGAAGAGGAAGTAATATCTCAGAAACATAGGCTAAGAGGAATGTTAAGAAATAAAGGAAGGGTTCCTGATAAGAAAGAACAATAGTTGGTGGAGGTGAGAGGAGTTGCAATAAACTAAGCAGTAGAATTACTCTGAAAATAAGTAATTAAGTAGATGAAATAGTAACTGGATAGAAAGGATTATTATAGCCTAACCTAAAGTATTTGTGATACTATTATTAATTCAAAAGTACTAATACTACTTGGGATGCTTGGAATAGTATAAAACCATGCAGAGAGTATCATTTTCAAGAAAGTTAGTGAAGTAACAATAACAAGGTCTAAGTGGTTAATAATGTATATGATTGACTGAAGAGTTTGTGAAGCAAAATATTAAGCAGGAAAAATGCTGAAGAACTTATTGAACTTCTAACAAGAAAATTTAGTATTGACAAATAATATATGGGTAGATGAATTATCTATGTGAATTAAGGTTGTTATGGAGAAGTGGAGTATGTGATAAGATCCAGTGTTGGGAAGGCACTAAATTCTTTTTCTAAGTATAACTGGAGATGACCTAAAGATGATTAGGAGGATATTGGTTACCCTAAAGGAAAGACAGAAAATACTTGCTCATTTACTGCCATGTTTTCTTAGGTAGAATTTTGGAGGAAAAGGCTAAAGAAAAAAAATCTAGTTAAAGTCAATGGGCTATGCCACTTGTCAATATGAAGGCATATTTGGTGGTGGTTTTATAGGAATATGATTTTTGGAAGTAGGTGATCAAAATTCAGTCTCACTAGCCATGTTTTAAAAGAGACCTTTGAGAATATAAACTAATGGTAAAATCTTACAAATAAATCATTGCTGACAAAGCCAGAGAATTGACTTCCATGTGTGTGATGCACTTTGAATTCCAATTAAGTGCTACCAGAGAAAAGAGACAGTGGGAAGCCTACTAAAGCAGCATACTGCTGTCAAGCATTAGAATTGGGAAAAGGACAACACTAGATGAAACAACAGCTAAAATAAAACATTTATTCTAGTTTCCTTCCTTATTTTAAAAACTTTGATTAATCTTGAATATCCATCAACTGTAATTTTGCCTAACACATGGCCAACTTAAGATTACCAAGTTTTAACTACACTTTTGGGACATCTTCAGATTTAAAAAACAATGTTGGTGGAGTAGTCTTTCATCTGTCATTTCTAGTGCTCCATTTGGTTGCTGTGATTGGGATCACCCAGCCATGATGTTAGACCTTTTTCCCCAGAAAGCTTGTTTATCTTGGGTAGATGCTTTACTGATTAGGCCATAATTTTTATTTCATATCCACACTGCATACTAATCACCTTGTAACAGTAGTCTGAAAATTGCAATAAAATGCAACAGAAACTAGATGAAAGAAATACTAGGCAAAAATTAATATAGAAAAGCATATTTCTTACATTAATTTGTTGAAAAAAAAAAAAAAAAAAAAAAAAAAATTGTTTGAAAACTGGGATGAATTACAAACTGCTATAATTTGTGGAGAAAAATGATGCATTTCAATATTACTCAATGATCTTGACAATGTGACCACCATCTTTTGGCTTTCTCCTATATTTTGGATCGGAGTAATTCCCTGGTTCAAATTTAAAGTTTAATTTAAATCAAAGAGAAAAAAAATTTCAATACCCCCCCCACACACACACAAGATCCCCTTTGATCAAAATGAAAGCGACTTATCCAAGTACCATGGGTAATGTTTCAGAATAGATAGATATATATATATATATATATATATATATATATATTTATGGGGGTCTAACTCCAAAATCTAGCAGGAGTTCAATAATACGCAAACAGAGGCTACAACTCTCTCTCTCATATATATATATATATATATATATATATATATATATATAATAAAAAAATCACTAACATTGAAAGTCGACAATTTTACCAATGAAAAATAAATCAGTTTAATTTTTTAACATCATGCTTCAACTATTCATTTTCTTTTGATTAGTAATTATATCAATAAATATTTAGACACTAATAATCATCTTGTATTTGTATTAAATGATAGATGATAATTAAGAACTGTTTTTAGTTAAATTTATCCTTCAGTTTTACAAGTATATAAAATGGAAAGTTACTAGATTTTATTTTACCCAAAGGGGAGACAACGACATCATTAATATTTGTGGTTCAGTGGTTGATTTTAATTTGAAGCAACAGAATTAAATTAGTAACTGTATATTATTCAGAATACATTTTGAATAATAATTGGTTTATTTTATTTGTTTCAAAATAAAAATGCATTTTCATAATATTAGTTATCATATTTCACTAAAATCACAATAAAAATCAATGAACTTCTAATTGTTAGAAATTCTTGTCTATTTGCACTGCAAAAACAAGTGTCGATGTTTTCAGATAGAATTTTTAATGGATGATAGTGAAACAATTTGTGAATGAACATTCTGGTAAGCAAAATATCATTAAGAATTATACCTCTCAAAATGAAGGGAAATCAAATTTTATCAGATAATAAAGAAAAAAAAAAAAAAAAGACTATTTCATGGAAAATTGAATTTATTTACTACTTTTTTAAAAATAAATATCAATTCAGTGAATGGTTAGAGATTTAAAACCTGGAAAGAGTCATAACAGTTTCAATGAGTCAGCCTCATAATACTCAAGAAAAAAAAAAAAAAAGAAAAGAGCCGACATCAAAGAAAGACGGGGAGGTGGAGAGGCCAAGAATAAAGCAAAGCCAAGGAACATAAGAAAAAATAAATAAAAGGTAAGGAATTCAAAGTGTATATTAAACTCTGCAAGGAAAGAAGAGAAGTATACATTACCTTGTAAATCAGCAATAATTTGGTCATAGTTTAAACTTTAGTTTTGTGTAATTGAATTTAAATTAACTTACAAGTTTGTTTTGTTTTTTTTATTAAGCTTTAGTAATATTAGTTATAAGCAAACACCAAAAAAGTTATAAATTTGGTGTCATTACTTTTAAGATATTAAAATATTTTTAAAAAGGAAGGAAGTAAAGAGGAAAGGTTACATTTTTTTTTTTGGGGGGGGGGACCAGAAAGAGAGAAAAACTAATTTTTCAGGATGAAATATCAATCGCTCCCACCTACTCAAAGGAAAAAAATCCTCCCAAAATAAGGATTTTTTTAAAACTAGTAAATAAAAACATTAAAAATTTTATACCCACCAAAAGTCAGAGAAATTATTTTTTTTTTTATTTTTTATTATTAGATCCCATACATTTTGCACCCCAAATGCTATAATGTAGAGATTCATTGATCTACCTTATTCAAGAATCTCTAAATATGAGCCTACCTTACATTTCAAATACAGCATTATTCCAGAAAACATTCATGTTGCAGAGATCTGTAATAAGAACATTAATGAAGCCATGGGAGAATTAAGAGGAAGCTCTAATCAAGTACTGGAAGTAAGAGTTGCTGCATTGTTGTGTTGGTGGCAGTGACAAACAAGAGGTAGGACCATAATAGTAAACTTTATCAAGCTTACTATTTCCATGAGAAACTAAACTTATGTGGTTTTTATTATTACCTTACTGAACTTACTTAGAAATATAATGTACACAAGAGTATAGGCAATGTTATAACTTCAGATAGGTAAGAAGGCAGAAAAATGCTGTAATAAAAGCAAATAAAAAAACAAAAGGCATTAATATTGTCCAGATTATTCCCCAAAGAGTAACTGAACTAAAAAGTAGTGTTGTGAAAAAAGTTTGCAATTATACCCAGCAAATAAAATTAGCTTAAAGAAAAAATAAAAAACTGGACATAATATTGTTTTCGTTAACAAAATGGCCTTATAAATGAAGTTGAACAAAGTGAACGCCTTCTTGTAGAATCTCAATTAGATGCAGTCATCTAGTGTACATTTATCAGGCACAATTTCATGCATACACATTGTACTGCCTGAGAAACCATATATTGGGTATTACATACAACAGTAATAAAATAAACTCAAAAGATTAGTTAGCCTAAGAAACTGATATTCATGTCTCATGAAGAGAAAGGTTGAAGTGAGGGGGGGGGGTAGAATTTGATTAAACGTGCAAGTAGCATAAAGTGGTGTTATTACAAATATTTCTAAGACATTCACCACAAGGCAATGAACAAATTTCATTTATAGAAGGATGGAATCTAGCAAGATATATATATATAAGAAAAAAAAGGACAACTGTGTTTCTTTAAAAAAATAAATAAATATAAAAATAAATATAAAAAAAAAATAAACACCCCAACAGCAAAAAAAAAAAAAAAAAAAAAAAAATGAACAAAAGACATAATGAGAGTAAATCTGTTTACTTTATGAAACAGGAAGAGAGGAAAAAAATTGCTAGAGAGAGTTCTTATAAAAAGAAATTCGATAGAAATGCATCTAATTGATTGTGTTATCTGCTTTAGAAATACTTGGCCATCTGTTTGGGGTTCATAAAATGATTAAAAAAAAAATTCAAAAACAAAGTCTCAATATCCTGTTAACATAGTAAACAGCTTTTTGCTTTGTCTTTAAATATATATTTTAATATATATTTTAATATATATTTTTGTTAATGGCTTTTCTGAAAAGAGGGGGAAGGTTTTAACTGCTAATGGCCATCACGTCTATTTTGTCAGCCACCCGTTACCAATGCCAAACAGTATTTGCTTTTCCTTTGGCTTACAATGGCAGAGGTGAAAGTGGTTTGAGAATGAGCAGACCAAAATTGAAAAGCATTAGTGATTCCTCCACACTCTTGTACACAGTCTTTCTCTCTCATTTTTAAAGAATTTTTTCTTAGTACTGGAAATAGATCAGCTCATCCATAATTGCATTTTCTTTTTAAAAAAATGCAAACATATTAATCCATCCATTTAACCATCTATGGCAGTCCAGCAGTCTGCTGTGAGCAGCCAACCAGTCAGCCACTGGAGAACAGCACACCTTCACTGCAGACAGGAACGCAGTTGGTCTGTCAACCCCAGACCTTGGTTCACTGTAGAACTAATCCAACCTGAAACAATACAGAATTATGTCAACAAAATAATTACAACATATAAGCATTTGAACAGTAAAACAAACGTTTAACAAAATTTACTCAGTTTTAATGCTAAAAGTTTCCCATTGATAAAAATATATATTATACCAAGATTAAATCAGAGAGAATGTTGATTGGTCTTCTACAGCTTATCAACACTTTGCAGGTTAATTAAAGCCTTGAAAATATATCTTAGATTGTAAGAATTTTGTTTTAAATAATAATAATAATGATTTAGTAATAAAAGTTGGGGAGAAGAGGAGGGATTCACACTTTTCCCAAGGGTATTTGTGCATAAGTGAATATAATGACCCTAATGGGAATTGGAACTGTTATCCAATTAACAATTCCAAGCCATTATCCACTACACCATCTACACATCCAAACTTACAGCATCTGGTATTCCCAAGCAGTCACTCATCAAGGTACTGACCAGGCTTGGCATTGCTTAACGTTGGTGATTGTATGGGAACCAATATTTCAACATGATGTGGTTGTAAGCTCTGAGAGAATACAATCCCTTACAAATATGCATAAATCCCCACTCAGTTTAAAATGGACTGAATTTACCTTTTGAAATTTTATAAAATATTTATCGACCATTGATGGTACAACAAAACACCTGGATGTCCAAATTTTTCCATGCTTAAGTGAAATGAAAAGAAAATGAATGTTATTTTTACTGTCCATGAAATCTTTTTCTATCCAGATTAGAGACAATACTAAATAATTAATAACATATTTAACATAATATTCTTAAAATAAATTCATAAATTAACTAACCTGGTGGGCCTCCATAGGTGTACATTTCCAATTGTAAAGATAATATTGTAGGTTGCCATCTCCAATTCCAAACTTCAACTTTTCCAAAAATTCACGGTTGTGCATAAGATCAAGTGCATTAAAGACATCGAAACCCATCTGACAATAGAACAGATTACAAATAATCAAAACTACAATGGCTGTACCTAACAAAATCTGCTATTCAAAAAGAAATTTTTCATGTTCAAACAAATTGAATTCTATCTTTGAATGAAAATACATCAGATATTTTCTTTTCAGGCTAAATATTTTGGGGAAATTGGGAAATGGCTTTATCTCTTTCTTGGGAAATAAGAAAAACACGTCATTGGCAAAAAGAGAAGCAGACAGGAATTATATTTTCATTAGCAAAAATGAATTCAGAAGTGAAAACAGAGAATGACCCCACTGTGAGAGTTAGGATTATGAAAATTGATCTGTCAGAACAGGCAGATGATCTGGTTTATGTTTTTGCTAAGATGGCAACTGGCCCAAAGATGGAAAACAGCATGTCTCTTTGTTGAGAATTTAGGTAAACAAACATTTTCATTGACAAAAACAAATTGAGAAAAAATTTTTATCACTCAGAAAGTTAAAATGAGAAGGTGGTCTGCTTTGTGTTTTCACTGGACAGGTGGGTCCAGGAAAGGAAGTGAGAGAATTGAAATTAATGAGAAGAATAAACTATGCACTTTAAAAATTAGATTTGTCACAAAGACAGTTATGCCAGTCCTGAGAAGTGGGCAGAGTTAGAACACCGAGAAGGAAGGAGAAAGGGACAGAATTTAGCCCTGCCTGTATAGAGGAGCAGTGCAAGATGTGAAGTGAAGGTGGTTGAAGTTAAGGGAGGAACAATCCTAGTGACTACTCCCAAAGAAGGTGGATAATTCTCCAAATTTGAAAAGTTGATTAAGACAGTAGAAATAAGGAACCAAGAAAACCTTTATTCAGATTAATAAAAATTGGGGAATCACTGAATCTCCAAAACCCTTTGGCCCAACACCAGTTTTAGGCTGAAGTTGCATATAAGCAGATGACTTTGGGGAGCTCAGAGACTTTGGGTCGAGACCCCATATTGAGTGCCTCTGAAATCCACGTCAGCTGCCACCAGATTTGATTCCAAGGCTTTGAATTCAGCTCCTACAGAAGTTTAGACAAGACCCAGTGCCACTATAGAGATCGATGCAGGAAGAGTTAATTTTTGTTGTACCAAGAGCTAATTGAAGATTAACCCTATGAATCTCATCTTATTTTTCATCATGAAGATATTTTTTTCCTTAATATAGCACCCACCACAGCTTGAACCAGCACTGTGAGACTACAACCTTTGATTTTCCACTGCTCTGAAATCAAGAATACAGTGTGGCCAGCGACCAGCAACCAGCTTGGACCAACATTAGTATTGGCCAGTGCAGAGTTAGCCCTGTGATTAAGACGTCATTTTAAGACACTGTGGACCAGACCACTAAGCGTAGTTAACCCACCAAAAGCAAAAGGTGTTATATTAATAAATGTGGTTCTTCAACAATATACACTTGATCAGAGTTTCCAACCTAATCATTGAATAAAATTCCATTGATTTGGTTTGGTGTATTTAGTTTAACAGCATATCAAGCTCAAAGGTTTATTTAATCCCAACAAGAATTCTGAATAGGTTCGTATGAATAGAGTATGAATTCTTTGTAAGGAATTATTTTATAGATCAAGTTTCATTGACATATTTTGTAAAGGGGGATTTTGTCAAGAGTCAAATATATTGCTGGTAATAATTTTCCCTTCAAAAATTGGTTACAAAACAATGTAGGTAAACAGATTTTTTTTTTTATATATTTTTTCTGTAGAGCCCAATTTCTTTAATAAAATTTATGATGTTACTTGGATCAGTAGAGCTTCAAATAGTTCCTTTATCTGATTTGTACAGCTTGTTTCAGGTTTGCTGGAAGTTACAGTAATTTAGACAAATGTGTTTAACGGTATATGGTTCCTGGTATGGGACACATTGGCAGTTCCTCATTTTTTTTAGATGTTGGTGGGTTATACCTGGCTGGAACCACCTTGTTTTTCTTTCTTGACCATCTTTCACTGATGATTGGTTGGATGTTGAGATGTTTATCGTTTACACAGTTGTTCCATAATTGCTGCCATTTTTCTTTAATGGTCCTGTTTATGGTGGGTCAGAAGTCGGTGTGTGGCACCTTTACATTTGAGAGGGCCATGTTCAGCTTTTCCATTTCCTTGTATGCCAATATGGCTCAGTATCCAGCATAGAACTATTACAGTATCTTTTTCCTTATAAATAGAGTCAATCCTATTTAATAATTTATTCTTCAGAGCTGTGAGTACGGATAGTTAATCTGAGATGATGATGAATCTATCTGACGCACTGGATTATAGAATATCTAAAACCAAGTGTATGGCTGAGGCTTTTGCACTGAAGATTGAGGATTTGTCAGGCAATCTTTTCTGCATTATGTTGTTAAGGATAGTAGAGCATCCAAATCTGTCCAAGATTTTAGAGCCATCAGTGTATATATGCTTATGATTTGGGTGACCTTGTAGAACATTATGGATTTATTCAATGTAATCAGTTAAGTTAAAATTAATTTTAGGGTATTTAGTAAGATTTGGCAAAATCATAGGGTATTTCATTAACCAGGGTGGGTTTTTGGAGATGGTGGCTTTGAGGGGTTGGATTTATTTGTTTTGTTGATGAGATTTTTCATGTAAAGGCAAAAAACGTTTGATAGCATTTTCTTTGTTATCAAATAGGGCTTTGAATTTAGGATTGAAAGTACAGTGGTAGGCAGGGTTAGTTGGGCAGCATCTGTGTTTTAGTTAATATTGTAATGCCGTTTTTTCTCGTCTCAATTTTAACAGTGCCTCATGGACTTCAGTGTTTAAACTTTCTATGGATAATATTTTGAAGACACCCAGAGCCAGTCTTAATCATGCATGGTGGATGGGGTCAAGGGCTTTTTAGATAGAATTTCCAGGGCAACCCACATGTGAAATATATGTAGTCCAATTTAGTTCTTAGAGTTCTATACAATTTTAGAGTAATATGCGATCCGCTGCAGTCAGTGTTAGCCACAACCCAATAGTAATTGTAACGCTTTGAAGCATTTCTGTTTTATGTATTTTAAGTGGGCGATGAAAGTAAGTTTTTTTATCAAAAAAGATTCCTTGAAATTTATGCTGGTCAGTCATTTCAATTTCTGTTCCTTCAAGTTTAAGAGTTGGATTATTATGCATTTTCTTTAGATTGCAGAAATGGATACACTGTTTTGTTTGGGGAGAATTTGAAACCGTTTTTGCCTCATAGGTCTTTTCTAGGTCAAAGAAAAAGGCCTCTCTAACAAAAATTTGTAAGTGAATTATGTTGTCTATTATCCATTCTTTCATCCCAACTAGCACTTGCCATTATGTGACTAGCCGATTGGATTGGATTGGGCTATTCCATCCACCTGCTCATCCCAGGTTGAGACCAAAATGCCATGTTATGGAAGCTCCAGGTCATTTTATACTGGTTCAGGAGTCACTCAAGTCACCAGAACTCCCCAGATATCATGGGTCGCCATCCATGGCAAGCAAGTGGTCCCCATTGAGGGGAATTTGTAGTTTTTGGGAATTGGTTTTTGCGAATGTACATTTTATATATTGCTATTTTAGAAGTATTTTATATGGACAGGTAGTTTAGGCATAGTTATTTGTGTAAACAGTTTGTGAATTATGATTTTTTTATTAGTTGTTTAAATGTGTCTTTAATTTTGATAGATTGTATAGAGAAACTATATTATTTTTCTGAAGTCACCATCCTAGCTATAAGCAGATAGTTTGTAGGTCTATCATATAAACTGACAGCATGTAGGTGAAGTTTTCCTCATATGAACAATTAGATTCTAATCCATCTTGTTTACTCTATGTTTAGTAGTATTTTAATGTCCCAACGTGGGTGAAACTGTTTTGTGAAAAACAGATTCCAGTTTAGCTAGTTTCATTGGGAGTATTAGTAATTTCTTTTACAAAAACGTATTGTTGGTAATTTTTATTTTTTAAAATGCATTGCTGGTAACATTTTACTCATGAAAATGTATTTCTGACACCATCATTACAAAAATTTATTTCTATCCTTTCATGTTTTGATCCCAGTTGAGGTAAACTAATTGTCCATAGCTGAAACCCTAACAGGTGCTACCACCCTGGGTCAAGGTGGACCTGTGAACAGCAATTAAGAGGTTGTTCCACACTCATAAAAACCTCCCAATTGCTGCTGGATGTAGTTTGTCATACTCAGGGCTGTAAAATGCCATTGAAATTCTGACTTTAAGACATCACCTAACAGACAGACAGTAGTAAGTACATAGCTGCACCAGAGTACTGTTGAAAAGATCACTGTAGAATATAAACTTTATCATCTTGTGGAATTCTTCTGGCTTCTTCCAGTCAACTTTGATCTTCAAAAGTTTAAATGCAATGTCAATGATTATCTTCTGTCCTCTCAATTATTGTTCTTTTATTGCCTTCTCTCCTTAATAATAGTTTTTTTCATATATTGCATCCTAATGGCTTTGCCTTGCTTGGGGTGAAATGATTAAAACAAACATGCACACACAAAGAAAAACAAGCAAACAAAACCATCATATGTAATGTAACATCTGTACTCCAAATGTAAAATTTGGTCATGTTACTTTGGTCATCACCATTCAGGATTGAATGCACAGACGTTTTTATACAAATTTTATCAATCTCCAAAAACAAATATATGTATTGCATTTATTTTCAAACAAGTTTCACACTAAAAATCCATAATAAGTATGTCATTCAATGCAAGTTGTTTCAGAAAATTCATTATTTACCGATCAACATTAACCCTTTGAACCTGAGTGGCTGGTATACCAACTACTATGTGAAAGTGCATATACTTTACTCATCAGGTCAGGGTTTAAAAGGTTAAACCAAAATTGAATAACTCCTTGATTTTCTTGAGGGAGAGGGGGGGGGGGGAAGAGAAGTGATTATTTTTCTACTTCCATATTTCCCTGTCTTCCATGTTGGCTACAAACCCTGTTGATATTACATCAGTAGTAAGTCATAAGCAGGAAAAATAATTATAACCTTCTCTAGATTTAAAAAGACAATATCAAGTGCCATGATGTAACCTTCTGGAGTTTAAAAAAGTCATTAAGAGATCAATAAATAATGAAATGCATTTTTTTTAATCTTTGTGTCAAAACAATCATCAGATGAGAATAATATTGCTAATTGTAAACATATTTAATTACTTTTCTAATAATATTTCTGTAGTATCAACTGAAGAATTTGCTTAAATTTATGTTCAGAAGCTACTGCTTCTATCATGACAGTTTAGAGCAGGCATGAGCAAACTTTTTTGAGCAGTGGGCCACATGACCTATGGCTCATCACAAAGCAAGCCACACTACTAAAAAGATTCAATGTAATTTTTCATACTGGGTACCTTTCGTACAGAAGACCATAAGCGTAAGAATATACCTTAGAAATGGAGCGAAAAAAGGCAAATTTGTTTTTCTTTGTCTTGGTATACTATCACCGATGACAGTATGATTAACACATGTGCAATTTATTTCTAATTTATTCATTTGAAAAAAAAAAAAAAAAAAAAAAACATGTCTTCTTTAGAGAAAAATTCTTATGGACATTTCCCATTTCAAAAGCAAAAGATGCTTACACATATGATCTTAGAGAAAATTGACAATGATTTAAAATGATGTAAATGTTTTTTTTCCTAGAAAGTTTACAAAATTCAAGACACACTGTACTTAATGATTGTTTATGTATGTGGTTATGTATGAGAGTATGTGAGTGAACAAGCGAGAAGAAAAAACAATTTTAAGAAATGTTATTTTCCTTATGAAATTAGGAGTGAAATTTATAAAAGTTTCAAATCTTTTAAATTTCTTCATTACCTTGATCCAGTTAGATGAGATTGTTATTAAGTAAAAACTATATTTACTAATCATAAATGAAAAAGCTTAGTAAAAAATCATCACACACCATGATTTTTAAAAGAACTTTGAATTTATTTTTATTAGTGTATTAATGTGCTGATTTTGTAAGTACTGTAGACCATATGCAAGATTATCAGAACATAAGAGCAATAACTACAGCAAATTTAAAGACAAAATTTCTAAAATTCAATAAAACATTAGATTATGGAGAATATTTTTCAACATTTTTAAGATTACTGAGTACTTAAAAATTATATAAAAAAGGCGCTCATGTCATTTTCTTAAATTAAATCTGTGTAGAACAATCAATCCGTCATCAGCTCATCAAACACAAACACAGATAGTTAAAACACAGCTACTGTTTGGTTAAAAAATTAATTTCTGCATTATTTTAAACTTAAAGTAAATAAGGTTTCAAATCAGATTAATTATGCTTTAAATGAGCTAATACTCCTCAAATAAAGTTTCAGAAAAGCATATTTTAATTTTGCAAGATTTTTAAAACCGAGAACCAGTGTTTACAAATCTTAGAAATGGATGACACTGACAATGTTACTGAGACAAAAAAAAAAAAAAAAAAAAAAAAAAAAAAAATTCTGTTTGAAATACATCAGAGTATTTTACTTACTGGAAATGGTAAATTTAATCCTTTAGCTTTCAATTAAAGCTAAAATGAAAGCTTCAAAAAAGCTTTTCCATTTTTTGGGGGTATTGTAATTTTAGGTAGTGCTTAAATATTAAAAAATATTCATCAGGTTTCAAAATAATATGGAAATATGGAAGAAAATACACACAAATGATTAATGTTAAATGGACATTATATTCTAGGCAAGAGTAAAAATAGCATCAGACCATTTTAATTTGTTTCTTAGTGGAAAATGTAATTATTTTTTTTTTTATAAAGAGACATTATGGAAAGAAAAGCTTATGAAAAGTTTATATTTGTTTGGAACTCTCCACACACTTTGGCATGTTAAAAGAAGAAGCATGTAATATTTACTGAAGACTTACATTTTTAGCCACTACAAGTGCATCTTGCATCAGATCAAGCCATGGAGTCTCTGTACTGACATTATAAAAGGAATAAGCTGCCTTCAATGTCTTGTGGACCGGATGATGCATAACAGAGGAGGGCAAAGTATAGAAGCTGACAAAGTCAGTGATTTTACCATTGTTCTGAAAAGAAATAGGATCACATAATACAACGAACTGTAAAATGAGAAACGAGTTCTCTATCAGAATGTTAACATGCCATGTATCCTCAAAAATGTCATTTCATCAGAAGTTTAGTGATATTTTTGAGCACAAAAGCTTGAAGCATTGTGATAACAAGAAAGATGAGAATAACCTGATGTAAATAATGGTAATTCATCCCAGAAATTAAAGAGAAAAATACCTCGAGTTTCCAAAAAGTAATAAAATATATTCTACAATTTTCATTGAACTGCCAGACATTCTTATCTTATTTAAATGAACAGAATTATCAAGTAGAGTTAATGAAAAGGTTTATCAAAATAATTTATACTATAAATTTTATTACTAATTCAGCAATTAAAAATAAAATATTCGATTTGCATAAAAGATTCAAAACCATTTTAATATGACAAGAAATTAATATGCTCATCCTGGTGTTAAATTCATTTCACAATATAAAATTCCACAGAAATGATCAGTTCAATGATAAATTTTCTCCCAAACAATTCTTTATAAATGCAAATAAATTAAATCTAATCGACAAAAAATAACTAGTATAATTATATTCATGAGGGATTAAACTACAAATAGTTATTTATTTTAAGACAAGAACCAAAATGAATTTGTATTGAATATTCTTATAAACAAAACTCACCTCAACCACATAACTATCAACAATTCCTGGTCGCGGCAGGAACCAGTGCCTAAATTCCTCTTCATTAAAGATAGGTGAGAGGTCAAATTTATGTAGATACTAAAAAATAAATAAATTGTATAATTTCATTTTCTTACAAAATAAAAATTTGCTGGAGAAGAAAATATTAGCAAAATTACGAACTTTTAACATTTTCATTACGTAGTGATTAGTGTGAAAAAGTTAGAATATTAAAACTTTTTAAAATCCAGACAAAAGAAAAGAAAATGAGCAAATTTCTTTTAGAGTAGCTCTGTGAAGATTTAGTCATATTAGATAAACATGTTAGTTATTTCAACTTAAGTTGTTTAAAAAATTTTTTTTCTGAATTAATCTTGTATTTAAATGAATCTAAAATGTATAGAATGAGCTGATTTCTGAAATCTCAAATAAGCTCTAAAATTTGTTAAAAGCGTAAAATAAAAAGCTGTTTAAGATTTAACCCTAAAAAATAAGTTTAGGTTATTTGTAAAATTAAAAACTCAAAAGGTTGAAATTTATTGTTAGAAATAATTCCAATTGGAATCATTTTAGGCAAATTCATTAAACTGATTAAGTAAAAAAAAAAAAAAAAAAAAAAAAAAAAGGAATTTCAGATGTCACTTCTATTTGTCAACACATACAAATCCTTTACATTAATATGCTATAGATGAAAGATATCATTTTTTTTCAGCTTGCTTCACTCCAAAAGATAGAACCTAACAATATTGATAATTGTACACGTGGTCCTTTTGGATTTTTCTGACATGAGCAATGCAAATGTTGCTTTTTGTAAAGTTTTATGGAAAATTTATTGGCAAGGGCATTCTTAATATTATTTGACACATCTTAAAAAAGTAAACCAGAAGTGTTCATAAACTGTCTTGATTCATTTCTAATCAGACTGGATTTCACAAAGACTTTAGTTAAAGAAATCAATTAAAGACTTAATAGCATGCTGAATTGGTATGATTTAACAAAATGAATTTCATGAGAAACCATTAAGGATTGTTTAATATTAAGTTTAGTGAGAACTAGTTAATAGTAATACAAATTAGTTATCTATGCTAATTAAATGCTTTTGAATAAAAGTTCTGTTCACTTTTATATAAATGTTATAGCAACTGCAGCTATTTCATAAATGCAAGAAATCAATTTGGTTTTGTTAAAAAACAGTAATAAGGGTTCAATTCTGCCAAAAATAATTTAAAAGATTATGCAATTATAAAAAAAAAATTCCACTGACCTGAAGAACCAGCTGATATGCATGTTGGACATCATCTGCTTTTAACGGCCGGAATCCTGGAGTTTTTGTTATCTATAAAATATAACTAGAAGATAGATTAAATACTGAATGGAAAGTATTGCTGAAGATGCATATAGAAAGGAGGAGTAGAGATATTTTATGATAGGCCCAAATATAACCAAAGTAGAGAATTATAATTTTTTTAAAGTCAAATATGAAACTAAAGAGGGTATCTAAAAGTTGATAAGGCTGCATTTCAAGTCAGTCACCAATTATAAACTCAAAGAGGAAACACTAACATTTTGAACAGTTTCTAATAGAAACTTATTTGTAAATTTTTGTGTAAAATTTTAAAGAATGAACTTGTTTCTGATTAAAAGTATATTTGCAGTAAAGGAAAATATAAAAATACACTTTAGATGTTAATTTTACTTACTAAGACATTGTACTTTTGTTTAAATTCCTTGAATACAAATTGTTTTTTTGGTAACTGAAATGCAACTGAAGAATTTTTTTTTTTTTTTAATTACAAAAGATTTGGAAAGAGTATGCATCTCAACAATGACAGAACAACAATGGCAACTAAAAACAGTCATTTTCATTTTGTAAGGTTTTAATAGAACAAAAAAAAATTAAAAGACTAAGTGTTCAGTGCTTAGTTTCAATATTTTCAACTGATCTTTAAAATAATTTCTTTAAAAATTTTACTTTCAAGGCACGTTTCATATATAAAATTTCAAAGTATTTTAAAAAGAAAAAACTTAAAGTGATAAAAATATTTCACTTGGTTTATTCAAATTATCACAATTAGGGCTTTGATAGAATTTGTTATAAATGCACAAATTTGAAAGCATAGTTTATAAAAGTGCATATAAGCATTTCATAAAAAGATTTCATGCTTTTTAAAAAGTTAATGGTTTTAATTTAGATACGTCTTTAAGTAATATATTCTCTCTAACAATAGTTTGATCAAACCAAATATAGACAAAAATGACTTGATTTCAAAATTCAACTTTGATATTTTATGTTGCATGACACCAACAAACTACACAAGTCAAAGTTTTTTTAATTAGAATTTTCAAATTTTGAATTCAATAATCATCAATAAAAAGATTTAAAAATCATGGCTTCTACAATTTGAATAATTTTCCATCTAATATATTTAAAATAGGTTAAATTAAAGCAATGCAAAAATATTGAGAATACAGTTGGACATCATTAATTTAGGATTTGATTTATATAAGTACCTCCACTAGGTCGCGTAAAAAAGCAGCATAGCATGATGAAAAAAAGGCCCATAACTCAACGAAAACAATGTTTTGTCATCAAAATATTTATGTTAATTAAGAGGAAAGACCAAAGTATTTTTTTTTATTTTTTTACTCCTTTCTTGCACGTTGAAAATTTTGGTTAGAAATTTTTTTTTTTTTTACAACAGTGTTCAAAATAAAGAAAAAAGGTTTGTTTTCCCTTCAATATCCAGTTCTGTTCCACCATTGTTAAAGTGTTTACAAAAAGTCATTTCAAAATTTCTAAGTTAGTTTTAATTTTTGTTAATTACTTTTTTTACTAAATATTTTTATTTTAGGTATTTATTTTAGTTTGGTTCATATTTCATTGAAGTAATTTTTTGTTTAAGTTAGTAAGTTGTTAAATAAGATAAGATTAAAGAACCTAAGAAATGAAACCCAGACTAAAAAGAAGTATTAAATAAAAAATAAATATTACATAATTACTGAAAAAAAAAGTTAATATTTTAAAAATTACTAGTTGAAAACCAAAAAACTTTGTTCGCTTACATTTCATAAAATTATATAAATTTTGGTCATCCATAGTAACTGTCATCACCTTGTAACATCTCAATAACATCGATAATGTGAATAAGGTCACAAGAAAATTCAGACACATTGTTAAGAAATGTTAGGATACAATTTTTTATTCTATAAGTAATGTTTGTTTCAAATCAGATTAATCTAACTTTAAATTTTCTAATTTTACTCAAATAACATGTCAAAAATATATAATTTATTTTGGGAAAAAGTTTAAAATCGAAACTTTGACATTCCGATCTATATAATTTTTATCTGAAATACACCAGAATATTTGACTTACTGGAAATAATAAATTTAATCCTTTAGCTTACAATTAAAGCTAAAATTAAATCTTTAAGAATGCTTTTTCATTTTTAAAAAATTCATGGGTTATCATTCACCTAATTAATCAATGTCAAAGTTAAGTTAGTTTTATAAAAAATATCCAGGATTGTTCTATTCATAAATTTTCCAGATTAATAATGTCCAACTGCAATCGAATTTCTACAGGAAGGTTTACTTACATCAGGAAGTTTGTAGAATTTCAAAGTTCTCTGCATCGTCATATTACGCCCAAGATGAGAAAACCTAACTTCAATAAGTTTCCGAGGATTCAATGAACGATGCCAATACCTAAAACATAAAAGATCATTACATTATCAAAATAATGCCACCTTTTTTTTTTATTTATTTATATCAATGTAAGAAGTTTAAAATTGGAAAGCCAATTTTCATAAAAACGTTTTGCAAATGAGGCACAAGAGAGCATGTTCAGATCTTTAACAAGCATTCCAACTATAGTATATAAAAAAAAAAAAAAAAAAATAATACATGTATGACAAAGTTCTTGTCCCAACACTACCAACAAAAATCATTTTAATGACCAAACTTTAGAATATTAATTATGAGAAGTGGATTGGGCCAAGAACTTGTTAACAACTAATATTTTCTAAGGTTTAACAAGATAAGGATCCAAAGATGAAAAGAAAATCAGATCAAAACAAAAGATGAAGCTGTATGATAAATTATTTTATGCTTACATGAAATCAAAATTGTTTTCATGCAACACAAGGTAAATCACAATCATTAAGGCTGTTCTTAACAGTTAAAATTTAAAAGAAAAAGTAATGATGATAGAATAAGTTGTTAATATTGAATTATTTGATAGAAATGGATAAGATTTGTGTTCCTCTCACATATTCCTACAAGACAAGCTCGTGGAATTTTCTCAAGAAAACAATTAGAACAGATTTAATAAGTTTTAAATATATTAATAAAAAAAGCAATAAAAATAGATCAAAAGAAACTATAAATAAAATCATTTAAAAAAACAAAAACAAAAAAAAAAAAAAAAAAAACAAACAAACACTTATTGGATTTTTAGAAGTGTTTTAGAAAGTCAAAATTCATATCTACTTGAATCTACAACTTAAAACTAAAATAACTGAATGATAATTTAATTTCAATAATAGAATAACCCATTCTAAAGAATTTATACTACATTTACAATGTTTACAATCATCATATTTATTTCTGAAATAGTTTTGTATTACAAAAAAAGTATTCTAAAGAAAAAAAAAAAAAGTAAATGCATGGTGCAAGTTGTACTTGTCATAAGATGTACTCACCTGCTGCAAGCAATAGGTTTGGGCAAGACAACCCCAGCAGTGTAGACAGCCTGGAATAAGCCACGTTGATGTACTCTCCTTGTTATCTCTCGAATTAAGACTGGGGCAACTCTTTTGGACCTAAGCTTTTTATGTACACAGAGGAAATTGATTTCTACCATATATTTAAATCTAAATAAAAAGAAAAATATTTAATTAAAAATTCATACTAAAGAAACTCAAAATTTAAAATAGTGAAAAGGAAGAAAAGATTTCACATATTGATACTAGTAACTTTACTCATGTTTTTTTTTTGTTTTTTTTATTTTATATTTGAAAATACTGTTCACATAAATAAACACTTAAAAATTTGAGGTTTAATTATTTTTTAACAATATATAAAACTATATTCTTAATTTAACCTTAAAACAATTTCAATGCAACACAAGTCAATATTACATATTAAACTAAATTACAGGACATTCATATTTTTATTATACATTTTTCTTTTAAAGTTCTACAAATTACAACAGAAAAGCTCTTATTTTAAATTACATCTCCATTGAAGATGTTTAGTTCAGTTTTAGATGTTTAATTCAAGTTAAAGCATATAAGAAAAAAAAAAAAAATTTTTTTCACAATTTAAAGAAATGGCAAATATTGCTTGCTCAATTATTTTGAATTTGTGATTTTAGATACAGGAAGTAAATTCTTCCATAATTGCAAAATCTATATCCATACAATTTCATTAATTTAAGAAGTTTATACCTATTAATACAACTTCTTTGTAAAAATGTTTGTGTGGAGTTACAAACTGGGATAAAAAATAAATAAGTTTATACTTACTTATTATATACTTTGATATGAGCTGGTACAGCACTAATAAATCCTACCAGTTTACCATTTTTTACTACTCTGACACCACAGTGCCAATCTTTTACCCAACCTGGAGGTTGGAGTGCCCTAGAAAATTTAAACAAGATACAATTTGAAAAAAATACTAATATTGAATATTTGTTAAAATAAAGCTAAAATTTACAGAGGATATTCCTAAGTTCTATATACATGAAAATGAGAAATGATTTAAAATTAGAGGACTTTTATATAAAGTCTTCTATGCATGTAGGTACCTCGTGCACATTTGAAGGCAATGTGTCAATATAAATAACTAAAAGTTGTGACTCTAATTTTATTGTAATAATCTAGGCCATTAAAAAGAAACATCATTGCAGAAATTTCTGATATGAAAATTGTGTGTGTCTGACAGAATTATGTTTGAAGAGTTGTTTTCACTTAAAAATATTAATTACCTATACAAATAAAGTAAAATATATAGATAAACTATATGTTTATTAAAAAAAGAATAAATTATTACATTTCAAATACATTTTTAGGATTTATCGCTAAATACATTTATTCATGAAAATTTTGTAAGAAAATTCCTGAAATTGATTGTTTTTTTAAATCAAAATACATTTTTTTAAATTATGAAATGAGAACATTATTTGGATAGTAAAGTATTTAAATCTTTATAAAGGCCTTGGAATAAATTAAGTTTATTTAAATTATGAAAAAATAAAAACTACCAAAATAAAAATATTGTATGGAAAGTTTTTAGTATTTTTTTGTTTTTAAATATAATGAAAACTTCTGTGGTTGTCAAACAAAAAACCCTGCCTGAAAAATTACTACTTCATGAAGTACTTATTGTCATTGATTTAATTCATAAAGGTTTTTAATTATCCTATGTAGACTTCTAAAATGTTATCAAATAATAATGGTGATTTTATAATTGAGAAAAAAAAAAAAAATAAATCAAGTTAGCATATATGGAAGAAACTAAGAAATATTTGTTCTTTGATTATCTTATGTAGGTATTTGCAGACGATCTCATTGATTGAATAATTGTTATGACATGGCTTGCACAGCTTTTTTTGGTCTTCCATTATGGCAATTTAAAAAAAAAACAACAAAAAAAAAAAAACTTTATATGTGACAATAATTAACATATGGATACAAATAACCGTAAAACAATCTGATTATACGTTAAAAATGAATATACACTCCTTGAAAACTAACATTTTAAGGACAGAAGAGAAATATTAGATAAAAATAAATTTCAGCAAAAATCAATTTTAGACATACTACTTACCTAAATAAAAAAAGAAAATGACAGGATATAACAACTTTTCTCTGAAAACAGTTATTTCTTTAATGTGATCAACAGGGTTGAAAATACTCCAACAAAAATAGATTAAAAAACAACTTTTATCAGCAATTTTGATTTGAATGTGCAACAACTTATTGGAAAATTACTAATATATATATATATATATATATATATATATAGACAATTGAATTTAGTTCATATCTGAAATCACTGGAAAAGCTTGTGCCCAATTTTCATTGTTAATATAAAATGACCAAAACTTTTGAATATAGCATATAATCAAAAGCTCGTCCCAAAAGTCATAACAGGAGGCAAAAATTGAAGGTCTTAAAATAGCAAAATAAACATGCTAAATTGTCACATTTCCAGTTCACTATAGTGAAAAAATTAGAGCATAAGCTCACTTTAGTATGAAAATATTGCCGATTGAAGAGATTAGAATTCTTTGAAATTTGCTATTTCATCACCATATTTTAATGTTCATAGAGGATAGAACCTACTTTATGGCTCAAGTTCAGTATTGGGCATTGAATCAATCCTATCAGAGAGAAAAAAAAAATCTCACCTCAACATATTTTTTCAGATTTATCACCATTTTAAAGGGTTTTCTGTTTAAATTTCACTAAAAAAAATAACTTCTAGATGTTTTCGAGACTTTTTAGTAGACCTCAATGTTTGCTAGTCAGTTATCAAATTCAACTTATCCCCTGGCTTTCCTATGAATATTTATAGTTGAGGGGGAGCCATAGTTTTGATTCTGTGGTCCATTGAGTATTCGCTGTATATTCCGTCACAGCACAATGAAAATCCACCTTCTTTAACTTTGTTCAAATTAGATGAAATATCATGGAAAATCTTATTACTAAGCTAGATAACTTTAGTATAAACATTTAAATCAACTTATTTAACTCAGGTATGGAATATGTTTTGTTCAGCAGTATATGATTACAGTTGCACTGTAACATTGAAATACATTCTGGTTTTATCTTCTCATTTTAGGAAGAAATTCAACAGAAACATTAACAAGGAGAAAAACCAGATCTACACAACCAAAAACAAACTGCATGAAACAGCCTATGTCATCCACTGGACTGCTCAAAAAAACATGCTGCTCCAGAAAAATGTGCTTCTGACAATTTGAGAAGGAGAAATACTTGAAAACGGAAAGTGAAGAGCAATCCTCTTTCAGCAGAGGAACTGGGAGAAAGAAACTGACCAAATAAGGAAAGCAGCTTCTAGATCGAATCAATCTAGACAGAAGATTGGTACAAAAACATCAGCAGGCCAAGATTAAGTTTAACTTCCGTAGCAAGAAATGGAAGGTTGAAGAAGTCACTCAAGTTCTCACTACTGAGACTTTCTCCTCAAAGCAATTACCTTGCTGCGTCTGAGTTCACTAAAAAGTTTTTCACCAGAATCAAAAGCAAAGTTTTTCACCAGAATCAAAAGCAAAGTTTTTCACCAGAATCAAAAGCAAAGTTTTTCACCAGAATCAAAAGCAAAGTTTTTCACCAGAATCAAAAGCAAAGTTTTTCACCAGAATCAAAAGCAAAGTTTTTCACCAGAATCAAAAGCAAAGTTTTTCACCAGAATCAAAAGCAAAGTTTTTCACCAGAATCAAAAGCAAAGTTTTTCACCAGAATCAAAAGCAAAGTTTTTCACCAGAATCAAAAGCAAAGTTTTTCACCAGAATCAAAAGCAAAGTTTTTCACCAGAATCAAAAGCAAAGTTTTTCACCAGAATCAAAAGCAAAGTTTTTCACCAGAATCAAAAGCAAAGTTTTTCACCAGAATCAAAAGCAAAGTTTTTCACCAGAATCAAAAGCAAAGTTTTTCACCAGAATCAAAAGCAAAGTTTTTCACCAGAATCAAAAGCAAAGTTTTTCACCAGAATCAAAAGCAAAGTTTTTCACCAGAATCAAAAGCAAAGTTTTTCACCAGAATCAAAAGCAAAGTTTTTCACCAGAATCAAAAGCAAAGTTTTTCACCAGAATCAAAAGCAAAGTTTTTCACCAGAATCAAAAGCAAAGTTTTTCACCAGAATCAAAAGCAAAGTTTTTCACCAGAATCAAAAGCAAAGTTTTTCACCAGAATCAAAAGCAAAGTTTTTCACCAGAATCAAAAGCAAAGTTTTTCACCAGAATCAAAAGCAAAGTTTTTCACCAGAATCAAAAGCAAAGTTTTTCACCAGAATCAAAAGCAAAGTTTTTCACCAGAATCAAAAGCAAAGTTTTTCACCAGAATCAAAAGCAACTGTAGCTAATAAGACTAGTGATAACAATCCATTGGTTGATTTTGTGAAGGATGTGTCTAAAACTCGTGACGAAATTTCAAACTGTGCAAGTCATCGGAAAAATTGTTAACAAGGCAGGAGGTGACTGGAAGAATGTCAGAAGAGTGAACTGTTCAATGAGCTGGAAGTCCTTAAAGGCATCATCACATATGAACATCAAGAACATAATAAAACATTACAAAACACAAAAATCCAATATACCAAAACCACCTACAGAAAAACAAAATGGTCATCAATCCTTTAAAATCATGATGACATATCTAGGCAACTGTCATACAAGAACCCAACTAAATAGTTAGGTATCATTTGGGTGTCCATCGTGTGCCAATTCAAGTAATGGAGGCGACATTGAAGAATGCATTTCAATTTTTTAAAAACAATCATCCAGACATTAAAATAAGTCAAAGGCTATTTAAAAAAAACTGCAACCAAAAAACATTTGCCTACGTCGTTATGCCCAGCAAGTTGCAGGGTTGTTGTACTTACCATACAAATATAGACTACATTCACAAAGCGTACAACAACCTGTTTGCTAAAAATGGAAAGGAGATTCCCTTTCATGATAATGATGCCCTCATGTCTGCTGCAATCCCAACTCGGTTGCATTATGTGAACCTGCTCCACATGTAAGTTGTTTCCAAAGATTGGTGCCCTAGGCATCACATCACTCAAGTGCAGTAATCCTTGCATTAAAGACAAGGACTGCATGGAGCACACAGTGAAAGTTAACCAGTTTGAACATGTTACCTACATGCATCAAGGCAAAGAAAAGAAACTGCAACTACTAAGCAAAATGATGACAATGACAGATTTAGTGAACTTATTGAAAGTCAAGGAGTAATTTGTCATGCACAGGTTTAATGTAGAAAATACAAGCAAAACATGACAACCTAGTTAACAACCTTGATGAGAGACCATTCTTAAAATACATGATTTTTTTGGAAAACTACACTTGCCTCATGCCTGAGGAGATTCAATCGCTTTATTGGGTGCAGGAAACCATGACTGCATACACCATTGTCGTCTTGCAAAAGGTTAACGAGAATGTCTAAGAAGATCACTTAGTGTTCCTCTCGGATAATAAAAAGCATGATGTGCTGTTTGTCAAAAAAATGCAATGAGATCTTACATCAACATTATGCTGATGAAAGTATGGCCATCAATCATGACATTGAATACAATGATGGGTGTGCTTCTCAATTTAAATGCATTAGAGCAATTAGTACTTTGGCAAGAAGAAATGCCAAGACTACTTGTGTCTTTTGTGAAACAAGTCATGGGAAATCTAAGTCAGACGGTATGCTGGTGTGGCAAAGTCATTTGCATCATGTGCTGTCTGTGGGGAGTACAAGGTCATCAGAGATGCAAAGGAACGAGTTGACAGACTTCATTAATGAAGAACTGGTAGTGAAGTCAGCTTATGAGAGTCACAAACCAATGCTGAACCAACTATTCTTCTGTATTTCATCTGATGAAATGGAGAATTACAGAAATAAAATTTCATCCCTGGAACTTTGCTAATTCATCAAGTTGTAAACATTCCTGGTAGCAACAAGCCAATTTATTATAGAAATGGCTCCTGTGGATGTTCTTGTTTGAGAGGTTCTTTCAAAGAATATGAAAACCTGGGCAGTTCAAGGAGTACCCGAAGTTCATCAAGATGACTACACACACACACACACACACACATTCACAGAAAAACAACTAAAGCAGAAAAAGAAAACTTCAGTCAAAGAAGAGGATGATTATGATCTGGATGAAGATAAGGAATGGGGTGAAATATTTGTAGAAACAGAAGCTTCAAAGTATATTCAGGAAGGTGATGTTGCAGTCATTAAAACTGATGATGACCATCCATACTACTTGCTAAAACTAACATCATCTGTCTTTCATACTGAAACTGAAGTCACTGATGACTATTGGCATACATTTCCTCCTGCACAAATTTGCTGAAGGTCATTACCTCAAAATTCACAGAGACAAATGATGGTAACATTTATTATGTTGATTTAAAGAGAAAAGCATTGATATCCGCATTCTGTGTCATAGGAAACTGTCCTAAACTTTCAACAGTCATTCAAAGGAAGCGCGGTAAAGAGTTTGAAATGTTTGCTGCGGATTATGATATCTATCAAGCACTGTCAGAACTTGTCAATTCTGAATAGATAAATTTCAAATCTTTGTTAAAAAACATTTACATTTTATGTTTTCAAAATCACTTTGTTCATAATGTTTGGTCAGTTACTATATACAAGAAAGTCTCACTTACAGCTACTCAATAAGTAAACTTAGTTGATACTTCAGAGCAGAGCCAAGAGAGCAAACTACTGGACTTCAGGAAACAACCTACCTATAAGATTGAATAACTACTATACTAAATAACTAAATTTCCTGGAGGTTGTTAACCCCCCATACAGCTAGTTCAAAACAGAGCTTCACTCAATTTTCATAAGATCAATTGCTTTATTAAATGTTCCAAATACTACTAATTCTACAGAAAAGAGGGTTTTATGCACTGTGATATAAGGTATAAAATGATCATTATCAGTCAATAAATGTCTTTTTCTTTCAATTTCAGTTTGCAGTATTTTATCAAGGACCAGATTAATTTTTGTTGCACCATGACACTGGAGGTATAAGGGAAAAAAGGTTGAAATGACTGATATTGTCAATAACTACCTCTAAGATTTCTATTGTTTTAAAAACATTTTATTCAGTAATATTATGATTCTGAATGATTAGAACCATATTGAAGCAATCTTGAGTTCTTGTTATGCCGTGACAGATGCTTAACCTACTTTCAGAAACCTTGGGTTGAGCTTTTGACTGTATGCTCACTGCTAGAAAATTCCATCCACACTGATGGAAACCTCTGGATACAATGCAAAAACTTCAGCCAGCATTTAGCATAACTGTTAACTTAGGTACCTCCACAAGATTGCTAAAAAAAAAAAAAAAAAAAAAAAAAAAATGAAGAAAAAGATGCCAAACTTGACAACAACAAAATTTTATTGTCTAAATGTTTATGTTATTATTAAGAGGAAAGATCAAAGTATTTTGGGGTATTTTTTTTTACATTTTTTAATCGTTCCTAACACGCCCGAAATTTTCGTCAAAAATCTTTTCTTTTTTTTCTGAGTCAGCAAAATTGATCATTTTATAAAAATTTCTCTTTGAAATTCTTTTAAATATCAATTATCATTTTTTCCAAAACTTATTTTAAGAAAATCAAAAATTATGTTTATTTAAAATATTTTGAACCAAGCTTAACTTACCTTCTGCACCGAAAAAATGTAATTTGAAAATAAAACAAAGCAGGTCATAAAATTTTGCCTCACTTGACAGGTGATGAATGACATATTGACGGATTCCGTGAGGATAATTTGTTTATTTCTAACGATCTAAAAACAAATTTAATCTTATGATCGATAGATTGAAGGGTTTTTTTTTTGTTTTACTCGTCAATGTTTTAAACGTTTCATTATATTTATAAGCACTCTTAGTTTAATTTGCTGTAATTTATTTATTCATTTTAATCGTATAAACGAGTTTTTTGTTTTTTTTTTATAGCCGAATTTTTCTTATTATCTCTGTAAATAGTAATTATTAGCTGGTGAAATGAAACTTGATGGGAAGTGGGTAAAAACGAAAAACAAAATTACCTTCTAAGTATCCGATGAAAGGGTGTCCACTCAAAAAAAAAAAAAAAAAAAAAAATTCCCTGTAAACAACTTAAATAGAGTTCACACCATTGTGATTGGCTATTGGTCAACCTTCAATCAAATGCATGATAACGGGATATATTTATAGAAGTCAGTGTCTACAATCCAATAAAAAAAAAAAAAAAAAAAAAAAAGATTTGCATTCCTAAAAGCCTTGTGCTTTTAACTATTGTAATCACTAAAACTGACGCGATTGAATTTCTAGCGTTTTCATAAATTAGTTAAGGAGGGGAGGGGATAAATATAAAAAAATATATTTCTGCCATGACTTAAAAAAAAAAAAAAAAAAAAAAAAAAAAGGAAGCATATTTATAATAATTTCAATCATCTGTGAATAGTTTCTGAAAGTTTCATTAACATCTGACAATTATTTTTATTTTTGCAAGATTTTCCAAATTAATGTGCATCACACACACAAAAAAAAAAAAATCAAAATTTAGAATGTTCTAAGAAGGAAAAATTTTAAAAAATAATTAAAATAAACTTTGATCTTTCCTCTTAATAATAATATAAACATTTAGACGATAACATTTTGTTTTCGTCAATTTTGGCATCTTTTTCATCATGCTATGCTCTTTTTTTATCGATCTCATGGAGGTACCTATGTTAACTACCATAGACTGTCTTCTTCAGCAAATTGTCAAAGACCTCAGCTCAGTGTATTATGTCATGCAGGAGATGTTCTGAGAGAGTGAACAAAAGTCACACACACACACAAAAAAAAAAAAAAAAAAAAAAAAAAAACAAACACGACGGGGAGGTAACCTCTTGTAGCAAGAGCATCAACAAAATGTTCCAGTCTGATGCAAAGATTTGTTATGTAGAATTCATTAAATTATGAAAAGTTACAACAAATGAAAAACCTTTTGCTGAAGCATTTTCTGCTTTTTCTTCATATGTCCCATGTATCACAAAGAATTGTGAAAGAGTCAATAGTTTTTGACAGTTATCAAAAACTATCAGCAAAAACAGTCTGATAGATTTGAAGCAGGGAAAGGGCATTGTGACGTATCACTCACATCTTTGAAAAGCTTCCATTGCTTATAAGGTTCTAGGAATCATTAAGAAATAGACTGATCTTAAAAGAGTTCACTGTCAATTTAGATATTTTTACAAACACCAATTATTACCAACTACACATTTAGTACATTTTCTGGGGATGAAGATGTTGTTCAACTGTACATTACTACAGAATAATATGCAAATAAACCACTGTCAGTTGAGGTCGTTGACCTCAGAATAATGACTCCAAAGATACATACCAATATGGGCTTACAAGGACCATTTTTGTTAGCGATGACACTGACATAATGGTTTTAGATTTGTCTGGATTACCCTATAGATTTGGTATATAAAATATGTAGGTACATACCAGAGTTGGTAATTCCCTATAGCTTTTATATGTTCATATAATTTACAGAGGAAACAAAAAAAAAAATATCAAGAATTATGCTTTCTACTTCCAGGATTCTAGAGCAGATGACAAGTTTGGCATCAAGAAAGCAACCCTTAATAAGATCTGTGTGACACCCTCTGAGCCTCTTCCTTGTGAATACAGTTGACCCATTAATAAGAAAGTCACCATCACATACCCAAAACTCCACCCATTTGGAGTGGGGGAGAAAATGCTCCCAACCAATACAACTAGATAGTAAGATGGTGAGTTTGTTCACCAAGGAACCCACAGAGGAGGCACTATCAATAGTCAGGGACAGACTGTCCATGACTCATCTTAAGAACATACCAGTATACCAATAGATAGCCTGATAGAGATGCTTTCTGTACACAAACATACTTTGGAATGCAATCAAACATGTAACAGGATGAAGGCTTGGTGATGGGTGTACCATTTTCACCAGCAATGGTTAACATATACATAGAATACTTCAATAAAATGGAATTAGAACAACATCACTGAAGTCAACTATGGCAGAGATACGTAGATGATACCTTCATACTCTGGCCCCATAAAGAAGAGGTTCAGCTACTATTAGATCATGTGAACTCAATAAGACCATCAATACAGTTCACAATGGAGAGAGACAACAATAAACTACCATTCCTGGATGTACTAATATTTTGAACAGAGCATGAGTTTAAGCCATCCATATACCACAACATTCACCAAACAATACCTCAACTTCAACTGCCACTACCCATACAGTGGGGGTGGATCATCCACTGCCTACAACATCAAGCAAAAGTCATATGGCAACCCAGACACACATAAACAAGAATGGTCAGTATAAGCAGAATAACTCCCCTGGGTACATGACAGCAGCCCCAACAAACTGAAATAGAAGGGTACAAGATGATGACAACACTCAGAAACAGCCTTAGTCTGCCCATCCTATGTAAAGGGCTTATCAGCAAAGATACAAATGATCTGTGGTCCATACAACATCAGGACAACCTACAAGAGTGGCTCAACACTATACAGATATCTCTTCTGATTTAAGACTACCCATAGAGAACATGATTAAGGATGTGTATGCCATCCCATGCTGCTATGCCAAGAAATATAAAGGAGAAACAGGCCAACCCCTTAAGATAAAACTGTAGGAACACCATAAGGCAGTAACATGAGGGGAAATAGAAAAATTAGGCATGACTGAGTATATCTGGAGAGAAAAGGGAGAATGAAGTTGTAGAATGCTGTAGAATGAAGTTGAAATAACAGAACATCACTGGAAAATACAAACTTATGGTATTAGCACATATGCTAGGTTACAAAAACCTCCTAATCTAGCTAAGCATAGACATGAATACAATATTGGAACTAGTAATCCAGAGAGCTAGAGAAAAACAACAATAACAAAAACTTGTAATAGGAGCTCTGGTAAAAAAAATGGATACTGAAACATTAAGTTTATGTCAACTGAAGCAGACCAAAGTATACAACAGTCAAAACGTTTTGAATATGGCAATAAAGATAACAACAGTCCAAACAAGATATATAGTTAAAAATTGCCTTTGCTCCAAAATACCCTTGGCTGATAACCTCTCATGGAAGTAAATACATTCTGTAAGTACTACAGAGATGGACACTTATGTCCATGGTATACTCAGCTGACTTCTAGTTAGTGACCATTACATGGTGATTGGAACTGCTACTATGAAGGATTTAGAATCCCAGATCCTATCAGTATTATCCAAGGAGAGTGGCTTGAATAAATACGTCACACTGGAATCACTGGGATGAACCAGTCTACATAAAAGGTTCAATACTGAAACTTCACAAGATTATGGAACCAACACTCTAAACCAGACTGCCTTGTCAAGTAGTTAGGTCAGGCTTGTTCCAGTGAATAAAAAGTACTTTATGGTAACTGAACTACTACAGCTGGCTGATATATTAAAGTGATATGAATACACGTCACCACCAGAAAGAAACTGAAGTTGACCTCTAGGCATGCTATGTCTGTACACTGTATTGTAATATTGGATTGTACTAAACAAAGATTGTGTTTATTTTTAACTATGTATTTCTTTTAAATGCTTGAAATGTGAGATTAATGTTTCTTTCATCTAACATCACATTGGTTTACATTTGTAGATTTCTCTTCGTTTCATGCCAGAGAAGGTAAGTTACTTATATTGATTGCTCCTTATTTCTCAAGAGTCCTTGGAACACCAGTTTCAGTGTTAACTGGAACTTTTGCCAAGTTTCTGGCAGGTTACTGTTTTCTCGCTGCATGTGGGATGCAGGTAAGCCTGCAAGTTCTGCTATTTTCATTGTTTTTTTTTTTTTTAATTCATGTTGCTTAAGATAACTCATCTAGAGTCATCTGTATTATTAAGACATACAAGTGTGTAAAATGTGCTAAATTCTCTGTAGAGAAAATAAGCTTACTAATTACCCCCTTTTATGTAATTCTCAGACTGTAAAGGGGTTCAGATACAACTTGCAAGATTTTTTTGCTGTATTAAAAGAAAGGTGTAAAATAATAATAAAAAACAGTCATCAAAACACTAAATTTATATATTGTCAAAACAATAAGTTTATATGTTGTAGAGATATAATAATGCAAATCCAGCTAAGATTAACAGATATATCACAAGTTTGCTGACCAAGAGACTATGATCACATCATAGCCAAAAAATATACTAGGTGGCCAATATCCACCAAAGTAGTAAAGACTTAGAAGAAACCTACAAAGCATTTTTTAGAAAGAAATTCTCTTTACTCAAATATTCGTACAGAACTCTAGCCAGATCCTGGATTATAAAGAAATTTTTAAAAAATAATTTGTCTTGGATATTTCAAATATGTACAACTTAAATTTCAGGTGTTTAAGAGGAAAAGAATAGAGATCACACTACTTCTTGCACCCAAAAAGTTTATACAAAAATAAACACTATAAAGTTTTGTGTGAACTTAAGACTTAAATTATGGAGAAACAAACTTACCATTGAAGAAATTCAGGAGAATAATCAAACCTAAACATATTGTCATCATCTTCCACATAATTCTCACTCAAAAGTACATACAATTCTCTAAGCTGAAAGAAAAAGTGAAAATAATGATGTAACAACTTTAAGAAATCAAAGTATTTAAGGCATAAAAAATGGCCTATTGTAAGGCCAACAACATCAACTTTCATGAAGAAAGTAAATAAAAAAAAATTGCAATAAATTAACTTTCACAAAAAAAAAAAAAAAAAATTTTTTTAATGTTTTTCAAAACTTGACAATTTCATTATGAAACTAAAATTTTAATAAAGAGAATATACAAGATATTGAATTTAAAAGTAATAGATAAACCTTTTAGTTTAATATATTTAATAAAGACTTGAATTAATATAACCTTTATAGACTGATAAAAAGTATTTTTAAAGACAGATTTAACTGGAAAAAAAATGACAAATATAGCAAATGAAATCTGAAAGTAAAAGTTCCCAAATTCCATGCAGATAAATTTGATCATACAAACTCACAATATCTGGTTTGTTGATATCCAATGTGTCCCAACGAAAACCTTCAGGTAGTGAATACGATTCTTGACGTATATCTTCTGGGAGTTTGTCAGTTTCAATGCATTCATTGACATTTTCCTCTATTTTCTCAGCTGAAAAATGAATTTATTTTTTATCTGAAAGTGATGAAAGATACTAAAGAGAATGCTACAGATTTGCTAATTTAAGAAAATCTTGTCATTACAATTTAATATTTTATAATTGAAAGACCAAATATACATTTGTGCAGATACAAATTTTATAGGGAAAGCTAAAAACTTTTACTCAAGATAGCTTTTTGTAAAATTAATTTGCTCAAACTAAAACTTACAGAGCTTAGGGACGGGCTGTGTCTCCCAAAACTGGTACCGCTTTTTGTTTGCTTCCTCCAAACTTTTGGGTGCACCTTGTGGCATGGATAGTAACTCCATCGCCCACTGAATCTTTTGCAGACCAGCAACTATAGATTGGTGCTAAAATAAAATAAAATTTTAAGAGAATATACATAAAAACTCAATTTGTTAATTGAATTCCAAGAGTAAATCAAATTAGAATCAAAATTATTACCTATTCATTGTAAACTGGCTCATCACTGCCAAGACAGAAAAATTCTGGCATCAAGCAATCCCCAGTAGACCTTTACCAAATTTTATTTGCAAGTACTGTACATAGGTTTTTGACAGAGATTTACCATTCATCAAACTCATTTACCCTTTCTTCAATTGAGAGTATTGAATAAAGATCATAACTCCCTACTTGTCAATTTTATTTGGTGCTATTTTCAACACCAAATGAAATTGATGAGTAGGAAGCACTATGTTAGATATAGCAAAAGTGCCAATTAAGAATAGATATTAACAAATTCAGAGAGCAGAAAATTAAGTGCTGATGCTCAAAGCAATAGCACGTTTGTTTAAAAGAAAAAAATGGAGGACAGCAACAAATATAATTGAAAAAAATTAAAAGTATACAATCTGTTTCTGCCAATCATTCATGTTAGATAAATTTAATTTTTGCCATCTTCAAAAAAAATTTGGTTTCATGTTTAAAAAAAAGAAAATGTTAGCAACACATTAATACAAGATTATAAAGCAATATGCTTTTTCAAACTTGTAACAAAATGATTAGAAAGAGTCCTTAAAAGGATAGTAGATATTGATGATTAAAGTTATACACATTAGAGCTTTCATGTCATCAATTTTAGGTTCTTTTCAAGCTGAATCTGGAAAAAAAAAAACAAAAACAAAAAAACAAAAAGAAGCAAGTATCAACAAACCCAATATTTTCTTTCTAGATTTGCACTTCCAACTAGTAATAATTAATGAAAAATATTTGCAATTAATTTCTACTTAATGTAAAAAAAAATCTTCACATGTAAAAAGATACTATTTAGCCATTTACTTTTCAGAAAATCATGAATTTGAAACATTTTATAAAGTTATTTATGCAACAAAATCATTCAAAGTTCATAACCAATTCATGCATTACAAAATTGATAAGCTATTATGCTATATGCTTTAGTAAGTGATATCAGTCCACTGAAAGCACACTAGTGTTATAAAACTATTTTTAATCCAATGGCTAAATAAAAGAAAAATCATTAAAAATACCTCAATCTTCTGGACCTGGTTCCCAGTCCCATCACACCACACTGCTGAATGGTTGGTAGTGCTTCAAAAGTCTTCTGGCTAAACTTTGATCCCCAGGTATTAAGTCACAAAATCACCTTGTAGAAATTGCACTACTTAAACTAACATGACTAAGGTACATTATATCAACTGATAACTAAGGTATTTTATGAATAATGTGAAATTAAATAACCTAAATCAAATTGGCTTTATATTGCACTTGTGTATATGTCACTAAACCAAATTAAATATATAATGGAGATTTTGACAGTCAGCAAATTCAATTTCAGAAATAATAGACATACTATTCATATTCCATTTATTTGCATAAAACTAAAACACAATGCAGCTTAAAACCAAAAGTAATAACACAGCAAAATAACCACAGTAATACACTTTAAAGTAAAAATTGAAAACTTCTAAGATATTCCATAACACAATCTTTCAAGTTACTAACAAGAATGTGTTTCAACAATTTAAAATGCAGAGTGTAAATTAACAATCACTAATAAATGTTAATTCTTCAGCAAATCAGATAACATTCTCAATAATGGCAATCCAATTAAACAATTTTCTACCACTTATCCATATTAAAATGTCAAATGTTGAAAAGAACATTTTATCAAACAGTTACTAAGGACTAGAATTTACCAATTTAACAAGGGATTGTATAAGAATGAAACAGGCTTTTATGGATGTAAGTAGAGCAAAAATAGTTAAAAAAAAATAGAAATTAATATTATTCAAAACACCTTCAGATTTGAGAATGACCGACTGAGATGACCGATAGTGGTAATTACCATACATATTAGAAATATTTTTTCTTTATGAATGTTCAAGTAATTAAGATTCAACTGGCAGATTCAAAGTCATTTAGAAATTTGAAACCACAATAAATCCAATAAAAAGAAAAATAACATGATAGTTATAAGGATAACTATCATAAAGAAATGGGAAGTGGATAGAATTTTAATACATACTTTTTACATATACATTTGCTAAATTAATATTATATGAAAGTACAGACTATTACTTGCACTTTTGTCTTGATACAGTAAACATTTTCAATATTTCAGAACATAACCTAATGTAGGTGTCAAGAAGTATATTTAAATACAAACTGGTAAAGAAATTAATTTAAAAAAAAAAAAATTTAAAAAAAAATGGACATTTTCAAAATGAGTAGTATAAAATAAAAGCAGTATACATATAAAAGTATGAATAGAAATGTACATATATAAAAAGTTTTGAGTTTTAAGTTTGAACTGTTAGCTAGAACTCAAGTACACACATTTTCTTAAAGCACATGCTAAAAGACAATGTGGTTTGTGATATAAGTTTTGCATGCAATTTCGTAAAATTATATTATCTATATTTCTCCTACATGTTATGCATTCATTTTATCTTTCAATGTCTAATCTACTAAGTATTAAAAAGGACATTATAAAAGGATGTTGAAAGTTCTCAACCCATTAAAAAAGCTATAGCTGGAAAATATCTGCTTTTATATAGTAAAATGCAAATTTTCAGGATCCTCATTTATTTTTGGATTCGTTTCAGATTGACTGAATCATTTCAATGAAAAGTGTGGTATTTTTCAAGTGTTGAACTTTGGGCAAACAAGAAGCTTGTTCCTGCAGAAGAAAACTACAAAGAAAATTCATGTGTTTGATGCAAATATTGGATGACAAACACTCATCATATGCAAATCCAGCACTGAAATTTTGAAACCGATAATGCAGTACAGATTGGGATACTTTCATGGTGTCAACTCTTGAAATTGCTGATCATGTTCATGCCCTGATTTTAGATGATTGACAAATCTCAACCAGAAGTATTGCCGAGACACTAGAAATCCAGGAAACACATTGGAATTATAATTCATGAGGAGTATACAGAAGCTATCTGCCAAGTAAATGCCAAAATATTTGAATACAGACTGCAAATGATATTGAGTAGACACTTCCAAGTTGATTTTGCAGTGTTTTCAGTGATATAGTGAGAATCTGTTTTGGAGAACTTGCCACTGTTGACAAAAACTATTATCCAATAGCTCATACAATAGTGACACTAAGGTTCTCCATGGTTGAAGAAATACAAGGCACAAAAGGCAACAGGAAAAGTCAGGGTCAAAGTTTTTTGGGGTTTTTTTGTTTTTTTTTAGATAAGGAAAGTATTTTGTTAATTGACTATATTCAGAAGAGCCAACCAAATTTTCTCTTTTTACAAGACAATGCACCAGCTCACAAGGCTGGTAAGATAGAAGTTTTAAAAAATTTGGAGTAGACTATTTACTCTACTCACCAAATCTTACACTATTTCCTGTCTCCAAACCTTAAAGAGTTGGAAAAAGGAGAAATTCGAATTATTTGGAGGTGATAGAAGCAGCAGCAAAGCATTTCATTGATCAAATTTCAAAATTTTTTGTAAGGGTTAATGAAATTTGTGAAACAATGTGCCAAATGTGTGAATTGCAGGGTGAATATGTGGAATGACATGTACATTTCATGACAATAGGTCATGACCTTCTTGGCCAGATTAAGAAATTTTCAGCACCATCCCTTCATAATAGTCACTGTTTATAGAAGTTGCTACTGATCAGTAATTTGCCTACATATCATATTCAGTGTTTACCAGTTCAAATAGTTTCTCTAAATTCAGAATATTAAATAAAAATCTTAGATCATATAGTCATAGGTTCTTTTCCAATTCTTTAAAAGCAAAGATTTTGAAAATTTAAATAAAACAAAAATAAAAGCATGCAGCCTAAGTTAAATAGGATAAAATAAGCTACTACCTTGGATATAAATATGTATCTGAAGCCATACATAAAAAAAAAAAAATGTATTTGCAGTTATTTTTTTCTTTTATATTGATCTTAAATTAAAAAATAAATAAGTGTAGGGTTTAATTATTTTCAATCATTCACTTCAACCACCTTACAGCAACAATAACAAATACATAAATATATCTGACAATATCCATGGAATTTCCATGGGTCCTGTTAGAGAAATAAAGATTAAAAGTTTAATTAATTCAGGAAGCATTCCAAAAATAGAATATAATTTATTACATATTTGTTAGCAATGTAGAATGATTTGATCAAAGATTTTTGCTTCAATTTAGATGGAGGACAATTTAGATTAGTTTGCCAAAAATATGTGTCTAATAGTCTAATATCGAATAATAGTACAATATTCAAGAACTAATGAAACCTAAATTATTCATTTTCTATCTAATTACATTAGGAATAATTTCAAAAAAAAAAAAAAAAAAAATTGAATTTTAAATCATTTGCTTAAGAATTTATCATTTTACATAAATGTAGACAATACTAGAAAATATGTATCAAAAATTAACAAACATATTCATAAAAAGAGTAATAAAAAATGTAACTACCATAATTGCTTTAAATTCATAGTGATAAAAATTAGCTATAAAATTTATCAAAACTTATAATAAAGCAGAAATATTTTCAGCAATGAATTGAAGTTTAATTAAAGACAACACATGAAAGTCTATCAACAGAGAATTACTGTAAAACTACATTTAAAGTGGTATTTATTACCTAATTACCATAATCAGTAATTTACATTTTATATAAATTATAAAATAAGTAAAAATAAAAAAACTGTTCATTCAAGAATATTGCAGAATTCATTCTTCCAGATTAGTATGCGTGTACAAACATACCGCTTGAAATGTAAAAATACTAAAATAAAAATAAACATAACAGCATGGTTTAAATACATCTTTTATTTTTGTCACTTGCCAACTGAACATTGTGTGTGCATGCCCAAGTTTAAGAGCTCACCTTAGAGTCCTCAGGCTGACCATCTTTGCTTACAGCTTTGTCGTCTTGGTCAAGGGGGACTTGGTTTTTTGATTCTGTCCCCTCTGAATCTGCCTCAATACCTGACTGGGATTGATCACTTTTTCCCTCCACCCTGGGAAGTCTATGCTCTTTCTCATCAGTCAGTACTTGACTATCAGAATCTCCACTTGATCTCTCAATATCTTTTTGCTTCCGTTTCTTCTTCTTGCTCTTTTTACGAGCAGCAGCTTCAGCACTAGAAATAATATACAATTATATCAATATACCAGATGAAAATAATTCAGTGTTATGCAAAAGCATCATTTATCATGCAAGTAAAGGTTTTTACATTAAAACTACTAACTAATGTCTGTAAAATTTTCAGGACATACTTATATGAACAATATATAGTGCAAGTTCAAGCTTGTGATATTTATCCTTATTAAAAATATTGATAACTGTTTTGCAATGTCAGCTTTTATTATGCAAACAATCTAAGTGCAGCATGAATTTTAATTTATAAATAAATTCAAAATATTTAACAGAAGCATATTTGATTAACACAATATTCTATATAGCTGAAGAAATCATGTTAATCTAGAGCTCCTTCACATTCAATAACCTACACGAGTCTTTCAATCATAACGTTTCCACTGGTTTGCAGTAGTTTTTATTGCTTCCCAGAGATCTTTTTTTTTTTAATATTTTCCAATTCTCATATACATCTCTATTAAATGATGGAATATACATGTTTTATTGGATTAATACCTCGAGAGGCTGCAGATAAGACAAATTTTGCAGAATGTTCAAAAACTTACAATTTTCTGCATATATCTTGATACTATCAACTTTGAAGGGTCTTTTTTTTTCCACTCCCAATATTTCCACAAAATATTACTCTTCCCCACCAAGCAATGTTGGTTGATTATTTTCATAAAGGACCAAGCCACCAGGTCCATCCAATATAGCTCTATATTAATAACAAAAATTACTATTAAAAAATCAGTTTTCATGTACTTCTTTGTCCAACTTGCATTTTCTTTGTGATGTTTATTTAAAAGGTGCTAGCTTGGTTGCTTTCAGATCTTTAGCCAATGTTCTTAATATTTTTTTCCCATTTATCTCTTTAACACTAGATTCTTCAATTCATTTTTCTTGCTTATTATGTTTTTGTTACATTCTTAAAGACATTTTATTCTTGTTCTTATCTTGCCAATATTTAAAATTTTTCTTTTTGATTGTTCTATGATCTCTATTCAGCTTTTTCACCATTTCTAATGCCAGGTTTCCATCAATAATTTTACAATATCTTGTTTCTCTTTTGGAGTTTTAGACATTTTTTTTATAACCTATCACAATCTTTATATATCTGAAATTAGAAATAAATACTGATAACTATACTATTATATATACATATATAATTCCCGATATAATAATCCTGAGAGTTGCATAATTCAATGGCAAATGGGACTTGGACCCAGGGCATGCAGTCCCAAATATTTTGTCTACAATGGCTGTATAAGAAACTGAAAATATCACAAAATATTTTTTTTTTTTAAAGAAATTAATTTTTATTCAATCTTGTTCACAATTCATCCAATTAAAGTTTTTGTTTTAACGAAACATACATTTTTATTTTAGTCTTAAGGAAAAAAAAAAAAAAAAATGCTTAAATAAATTCCTTATCGCTTGATGGCAGGTGTCAGAAAATGGTGCTGATTGACTGGAAAAGTGAAAATTTATAAATTTGCCATAAACTTAAAACCAGTCTTCAATCAATGCCATTTTCTGACACCTGTCATCAAACAATAAACTTATTTAAACATTTTTTAAAAATTAAAATAAGAATTTCAATGTCTTGTTAAAACAAAAACTTAATTTGATGAATTGTGAACAAGATTAAAACCAAAATTACTTTTCTTAAAAAGCAGTAAAAAAAAAAAAAAAAAAAAAAAAACACAACACACACAACTTTTTTGTAAGGGTGGGAGTAAAGAGTTTAATTGAAAGAAAACTACTAAATAAATATACAGGAGTAATATAATTGCAGTAAGCCTTTTTATATTCCATTTGAGTTTATTAATCCACAACTTTTTTTATTTTGGAACTGCTCAAATGAACTATATATTATCCCAGTCTAAAACCTGTTCTTATCTGAGGATTATACATGCCTGAAAACTTATTCTATAAAATTAAGCAGACAAGAATATATTTTGTCAAAGACTTTTATACGAAAAAAAATTACAGCTGTTTCATAAAAATTTTCTTCTGAAAAAAATAAAATTTACTCATTGTCAGTTTATGCTGTCAATAAACCAATTATTTTTATTAATACCATTATCTCTACATAAAATTGCAGAAACTGAAACACCAAAGAGAAGTTTGAATAAAAGGAGTATGTTATTTGTAAAGAACAAAACCAAAAAGATAAATTAAAAACAAAATTTTTCTTTTCAAAGTTTGATGACTTGTATCACTACTTCAAATGAATACATTTCTTTATCTCTGGCAAACTTTTTCCCTAGATCATACATAAAGCTTGTATTTTATGATTAAAATATTTAAGTATTACTAAACATTGTCAAAAGGATACAAGGTTCGGTAAAATTTTCCTGAATAAAATATACTTTTACTATCTTATAGATCCTTCTTGCAAGTGAAAGTGTTATTTACTGGCAATGAATTTACATTGCACATGCAAGGAAACATTTTTACTGAAATATAGTTGGTTTGTTTTTGTTTCTCCACTCTTGACAGATTTTTAGTCATACTAAGTTTCTCTTTGTAAAATGTCCCAACAAAGCTTGGAAGCTCTAATCTAAAAACCAAATTTAGTTTAACTTAGAAAATGACAGGATGCAAATATTTTTTAGAGAGAAAGACCAACTTAAAATCTAACCAATAGAAGATTTGGGTAAATTAGACTTTCATAAGAGAAAAAAAATTATACAGAACATTTTTGTAAAATTGATACAGAAATAATTTTGGGGGTTAAAACTAAACATTTATAAGTTATTTAGCTGGAAACAATAAAATCAAAGTAGATTCTAGTTTCAAGACTTAAATTGTTAAAGACAAAACTACAGGTAAAAAAAAAAAAAAAAAAAAAAAAAAAAAAAAAAAAAAACACCAATATATACATTAAAGAATATGTTGTCATTAATGTAGTCAATAAAAAGAATGAAAATAGTACAAACCTCAGAAAACATGGTAATAATAATATGCAAACCATTAAAAATAATTGTTACAAAATCTTAGATAAGCTTAATAGTCTAAATATGCTAACTGTACAAAAATGATAATCAGGCATTATTTTAACAGATTATATATAACAATCTAAATATTTGCAAGATCAAATTAATAAAATATATAGAATAAAAAATTAAAAATAGTATTATCCCATGCAAACATGTATTTTTTTTAACAATGATAAAAGAAAAGTCTTATTAATTCTTCATAAACAATAGCCAAAATTTTTATGTGAATAAGAAAAATATACTGCATTTGAGAAATATCGTATTAAAATCTGCCAAAATCAGCTGCTTTCATTTAAGATCCCTGAATCAATATTTTAAAAAGATATTAAATGGATCAAGCAGTACCACCTTATATCTAAAAATTTAACAAGTTACATGCTCAATTTTGTCTACTATTGTAATGCACCTCTGAAAACAACCAACACTATAAGAAGTTTTATCCAAAGATATTAAAATAATGAATATGAAAGAGTTCCTCTTATCAAATGGAAGAAAGAATTTCACAAGCAACCATGCAATGAATCTATCATACATTCCCCCATATAACAAAGCTATGAATCTAAATATCTTCCAGTCACTTTATAGAACTTGTTAGATTTTAAGTTTTATATATATATATATATATACACACACACACACACACACACATACAAAAACAATGAAATTTTATCATTTAAAATTTATATACTAAATGAAACTGACTAAATAATTACAAAGCAAATAGTTCTAATAGTCTAGTCTGTACATGTCTTGTGTAAATATAAAATTCACTAATTGTACAATTCAACCATATTTTAACAGAGAGGAATCAGAAGACAAAAGTTGTTTCAGTAATAGAAATCTATATGCTGCAGTTGATCATTAGACTAAGGGAGATAACAAATTTGTGAACTTTTGGAGAAAATGTTAAAAATTAATGTTCAATTAAAATTTTGAAACTGGAGTCAATTTTCAATCATCACTGAATATATCCATAATAAAAAGGTAACAAGACTTTTGTCAATCAACAAAATAATGGAATGAATAACCTATCAAACATAAATAAAATCAGAATTGTGTTTAACTCAAATATCTATACATTTTATATTAAAAATACACACTACTACTTACCTAATTTTAAAGCTATAGTGAACCATATCAAAGAAAGCTGCGTTGGCCTTCAGAATATCATAGCAGGTATAATTGTGACTTAACAGCAAGTCAGCTTAAGAATTAGTAATACCCATTAATGTCTACAAGTCACTAGAGGGAGGGCTCACTAAACACAGGTCTTCACTCATTTCTTTTGTAAAGAGACAACTGGCAAGGTTAGCAGCTACAGGCTCCACCCAAGGAACTTCTTTATTCAAACAGGCAATCATGACAAAATTACCAATCACTTTCTTTCACAAATTTTATCAAACAGAAAAGTCATTTAACCTTGACTTTTTTTAAACTAGGTACATTACAGACATTCAACATACCAGTACTAATTCATAATAGAAACCTGACAAACTTCAGAAATAATAAACCTGGTAATGAATTACTAAACAAGTACAATAGAAATTATCAAAAAGACAAAGCTGGAATAGATATAAGTGAATAAAAAGCTTAAAAAGAAGAAAATAAACAACACGTGCACACAAGAAAACTTAAAACATTTCATAATATAAAATGATTCTAAATAGTCACTAAATAATTGCAAACTTGCAATTTTCCAAGTGGAAGCGTTTATCCAATATAAAATAAATACTGTAAATGCAATTTAAAAGTTAACAGTAAAAGATTGAAACAAATCACGTTATATCTGAAAATATCTCAAGTATTCAAATGTGTCTATAATGATATACTGGTAATAATTAACTGAACAAAAAATGTCCAATGTGCTTCTGTCCAAGATTACTTTCATTTTCATAATCTAATATGTAAAAGTATAATTCTCTATCTTACTTATTTTAAAGTTTAAAAGGCTAACAGTCCAAAAAACATTTTAAGAAATGAAAAACCTAAAAGGTTTCATCAATTTTCAATACAAAAGTTTATAGCTATAAAGAAAATTGAAACTAAAAAATACTTTATACATGAAGTTCATTTAAAAAGAATTACCAGCTCTGTCTAACACTAATATTTCATTATTTTTTTTTAATCCAAATGTTTTACTTGTTGAAATTACAGAGAATGAGTCAACTCAAACTGAAGTAAAAGGGGAAATATTGTCAATTTTAGGATAATCTTCCTAATTACACTACCATTAAGAGAGCATAATTCAAGATCTTGGATTACATAGGCATTGCTACTACACATTGATCATGTGTAGTAGTAGTAGTACATAGTCAACAATAGATAATGAATCATTTTATACTTAGCTACTTAAGGATTTATTGCCGAAAACACATTAACTACTAACGAGTTCCTATAACAAGTTTAAATACACAGTTTCTATAATTTTGCCTTAGAAATGCACTGCTCTATAACAACCAGTTTAATTTTAAAACAGATTCATATTTTTTTATAATTATTATTGTAAACACATTTAAAAGGTTAGCAATTTCAATTTATTGATAAAACAGTATTCCTCCACTGAAGTATGAAAACACCCACAAACCTTAACACGACATGAAAAACAGGTTAAAATATAAATTTATTTAAGAGAAAAAGAAAATCAATGATTCCAAAATTTCACACACCTGTTTACTGTCAAACAATGATAATGTTTAGTAAATCATACTTTACATCATTTATCAGACTAATTTAAATAAATTGTCCAAAAAATTAAAACATATACAAAATATTAACAGGTCTGTCTTTCATATAAAATATAAATCATATATAAATCTAACAAAGTAACAAAGCAAATAGAGCAATATTACTGCTTACATATCTTAACTCTTAATATTTTTACTTCATAATGGCAAATAAGTTTTCTAATAGATGCACCAAATTTTAACTTAACCCAATAATCTATGATTGTCACTAGCATCTGAACTTATTTTAACAACACTGATTAAGTACATGCTAAGTAGAAATGTTTAAAATATGCAGATTTTTTTTTCAAGAACATGCCAACTGTCGTTCACTAATAAGGTATGTTTGATTGCATATAAATGTCGTTTGAGATACTGAAGATGGAATTTACTTAACATTTCCTACAATAGAAGGTTTGACTCAAGGTCATGATTAATAGTCTCTGCACACATATATGCATCTTTATGCTCTTTGGATGCTTCAGGCATTAAGTGTAATGCTTGTGGGAAATACTGCTTAAAACTGATTATTTATCGATATAAAGGCACAATGTAAACAAGTGTAAATCAGAAATAAGGTATTTTATATTATAGAAAAAATATTGAAGTTGTCTTTGGAAATAAATTGAATAAATTTCATTGTTTTACCAAGTTAAAATTGGTAACTATCAACATTGAAGTTATTTCAAATTGAAAAATGTTTACAAATAGCAAAATCAGAGTTTGCTTTTTTTTTTACACGAACTTTGATAAGAGACAGTAATTTATAAAACACTTTATGACATAAATGAAATGGTTACATCATAAATTAGAAAAAAATGGCTTATTATTATGATTATTCTAGTCACATTCATAATTAACAATCAAAAAGAAAACTGAAAAATCAAATTAAGGAAGGTTCGTTTTTTGTTTTTTTTTTATCCATGTAGAAAAAAAAAGTAAAAAATTGAATATAAAATTCAAAAAATTCAAATTTTTTTTTAGAAAAGTAAAGTTTAATACGAATTAAAAAAATCTTAGTACGGTAATTGACAAACAAAATAAAAATACTAAAGAAAAAAGACGTTTTTAATATAGAATTTAGTGGTCTATGTAATAAGAAAATAGTTGTTTTTAAAATGAAACGGACTCGGAATTAAATCAATACGCAAGTTGCCTACGCTAACAAAAAATACAGCTTTTTTTAAAACACAAAAAAGATGCACAAACACTTTCGTGCTGTATTTAAAAAATACAATTATTTCTTATTTGAATCATATTGCAAAAGTTTAGTAGTTCTTAAAATTAAGTATACTATTCTCCCTATAAAAGACATGACCACGGATAAAATTAGGCAATTTGCTGAGCCTTGCCTGTTGTGGTAGTAGTAGCAGCTGGGTTTCATTTCATGGGGGGTTTGTATCATTCAATCAGCAAGACCTGGTGGCTGGAAGAAAACAACTACTCAGACATAATCTAGTAACAAACAACCTGACAAAAATAAAATACTTTATAAGCAGGAGGGGTTTTAATGAATTGACAAATAGTTTCAGTCCATGTGCAAACGAAGACTACACATGTAATACCCGTCAATACATGAACACGTGAAAGAAATAGTGAACAGAATAGTACTGTATTTCTCTTTGCCAAGATGTTTGGAAAATTAAGTAAGGTGAATAATTATAAAAAGGTGAGGAAATAGTAATTTGTATTCGACACTCAAAAGTTAGAGAACTAAGTCGCTCTTAAGCGAACTAAGAAAATCAACGTATTTAAACAAACGAAATTGAACTTTAAATACTGAATTTTAAAAAATATCTAAAAGTAAAACAGTAACAAAAAAAAAAAAAAAAAAAAAAAAGGGATCGGGGTTTAAAAGAAAAGAATAAGCAATTTCTAAAATTGTGGTACAATAATGCCCCCCAAAATATAAAAACCGAGAAATAATGTTATGATTGATATTTTGGATCAAGAAACGAGATTTAAAAAAAAAAGAATTACAATACTTGTAAATGTGCAAAATCCAATTCATAGGACAAGCAGATAAAAACTAAAAAGTCAGTCTTCCTAATTTTTTTTTTTTTTTTTTTTTTTTAAATAAAAAAATTAATGAACATGCTTCACAGAATTTACAAATCAGGGAAGTTGGTCATTACAATGATCAGTGGTCTGAATGAAATAAAATTTAAGTTTAACTCTGAAAGTTTATTTTTGAAGAATAATGGAAGTGGTAAACAGTGTGTTAAATCAAAGTACTTTATTCTTCTTCTAACCAGATTGGCTGTCTAATTTACAAAAACTAGTGTCAAATTTGGTGAAGCATTTGAAGAGGGTGGACCAGAAAAATTTTCAAATGGGTCGACCTTTTTAGTGTCATTGAAAAGTTCAGGTCATGAGACCATTATTATCACAAGATTCACAAAAAAATAAAATATAAATCTGTGATTTTCAATCAACGACAGTGTTCTTTCTTTTACTTCAATACTTCCTAGTCCTATTCCCAATGAGAATTTAAGCCTATGAGTTTTTTTCTTCTTTTAATTTTTAAGGGTCATTTCTCATTTCTTCCCTATTAAAAAAGAGGCAGTTAATTTAACTATTTCAGCTTAGGTTAAGAAAAATACGAAGGAATAGGTTTACTTTTGACTTGAGAATTTTTTTTCTCAATTACTCCACTTTTATTTTTGAATAAATGGAATTAAGACCATTTTCCTTCAATTTTCACGAATAATTTTCATCAATATTTTCCACGCCGACCTCAGACAAGAAATTAAAATCAAATATTTTAAAAATGTAAGTTAAAAAAAATACAGAAAAACGGGAAGAATTATTAAAATTCCTCGTTGAATTTTGATTAAAAAAGAAAGTTTAGAGATTATAATTAAAAAAAAAAGTGTTTAAAAAGGTAATATTCACAAATCTTTCAAAATATATCGGGTTGATAGAAAAAAAAAAAAAAAAGGAAATTATATTTATAAATATATTCCCTCTCAATTTCATACTTAGTAAATCACATTTCTTTTGACATTTTAATTCTGTTGCACTTTTTAATTAGAAATCGATATAAGATTTTTACTTGTCAGAAATATTATTTTATTGCTTAACATAACATAATCACCATTTGGCAGAAAAAAAGATTGCATGCTACATTTCACTTCAATACTCATAAAAGGCAAGTGTGTCGTGAAATCGGGGTCTGATTTAATAAAGACCAATAGTTTCAAATTGGTCCCTCACTTCATAGCAATTTTGCTGCAAGAGATGCAAAGGGACACAGTAAAAACCGGCCCCACCCTTCGAAAAAGATACCCAAAAAGCGACGTAGAGGAGACGAAAGTTATTACATTTAAAATTTCAGGCACAAGAGAAGGCGTTGATAAATACCTTTGACCTGATACTTCGTCATCTTCAACGTCAGCGTCGACGGCACTCTGATCAACATCTAAGTCAGAGCTCATGTCATGCAGGGAGTCGGCGTCCGCCATGGCGAGATCTTCAACATCACATCAGCGAAGGAGGAGGAGGGAAACAACGGAAGAGAGGTTATTGTTCGCTAATTTTTGAGGAATAAGTATTCTTCCTTTAAGTGTAAATTTAACCCAGTCTTTTTTTTGAAAAAGCATATACTGTTTAAATCAGAAAATAAATTTTAAAGGAATAATGTGCATAGTTTACTTAACACTAATTTATGAGTTATCTCCCTTCGTCCAATCTGGGTTGACTAATTCTGGAAAATTTCACTTCCGCTTTTTGCCCATATCCGGTTTAAAAGAGGGTTTTAAGATTGCGCATGCCTAAAGTTACCTAGCAACCTCACCAGAATCTTAATTATTATAATGTACAAAATACTTGTCTTCTCTTTCGGATCTTAAGTATCTCTCAGTTGATATTATTTTTCAAAATTACGATTTACACAAAGAGTAAAAAAATATAAAATACAACCAGACAGACACCATATCTGAAATGTAATCAATCAGGAATACTTATGTCAATGAAAATTACTTTAAAATCATTAATTAAAACAAAAAAAAAATCATGTGTTATAGATAAATTTTGATTTGTGGTTACATAGGTTTACAGTACTTACTTGTTTGGCTAGGATTATTGCAGTTTAAGGAGTCTACCCAAGTTATATAAGCTGTCAGTATTCATTTGTGTGTGTTTTTGTCAATCATAAAGCTTAAGGGGTGTTGAATTTTGAAAACACTTTATTATTAAACAAGAAAACTAAACCTATAATAAAAATTGGAAATTGTCCTTGGGAATTATGGTATTTAAAATTAACTTATTCAAATAAACTCTTGATGGAATTTTTAACTCACATCCATTTCTTGCTTTAACTATTGAACTATGAAAACTTAATAGCTTTACAGAAAACCAAATGTAATCTCTAACACTCCATTCTAAGAACAGATAAAGCCCCAAAAGATGTCAATCTTTTGTGGACTAATCTGTTCTTAAAATGCAGACACTATCCTCATGGCAGATTGTGCAAGTCAAATGACTTCAGAATTTTAATCATGCATTTTTTTTTTGTTGTTGTTTCAGGTCACTATATCTCCACAAGTGGCACAAATTACTATGAGTGTTTTTATCAATATAATGGTTAATGTTTAATTATGTTTTATCTCGATAGATTTCTTTGCTCATGCCAACTAGTTTGGAATTCTGAGTTGTCTTGCACCTAGTCTGGTTGTTAACCAAGGCTAAAGAAGCCAATTCACCTTAATCCATAGCTGGGGAAGAAGAGATGGATTCATACCTCCCCAAGAATGTTTCTGTGAATGTGAACAAACTTGGCCAGAATTCAAACTCAGCTCACCAAATTCTTTCAAAGTTACTGTTACACTACCTGTGCATCCTATTAGAGTAAAAATAAAAACAGTTATGTTAACCTAAGCATATCTGTTTTTATTTTTACACTAATAGTATTAGTACAATAGAGTTAGAGTGGGGCAGTCCATCTCAGGAAGCACTTTTGGGTCTGCTTTATAAGCCTATATTGAAATAAAAGTAGCTTTAATGTCAGGACAATACTCACAGTTGAAGGACCTTTTCAATTTCATGTAACTTAAATTATGTCATATGTATTTAAGCACTTGTTATGTTGACTGAACAATAAACATTATCCAGTGATGAATTCAGGGCTGTTTTATCATTTTTAACAATGTGAAACCTGTGAACAGACTTAGTGTGTATACTTTTAATGATGCAACACTGCTGTACATGAGAAACACATCTTAGTTGTTATCATATAAATTTCAGTTATTTTCTTTGATAGAAGTTTGTTTGAGGTATTACTCTATTTTTCAGCCTGTTTATAGTTTATATATATATATATATATATATATATATATATATATATATATATAATGACAAACAAACATTTAAAAAAACCATAGGTGATATTTTATTTCATTGAATCTGATAAAACATGGCTTCAAATCCTCAGACATGTAAACCGAATGAAGATGGAAAAATTAACTTTAGGTTTAAAAATTAAGAGTAGTGATTTCATATAGGGAGTAGGGGAAAGAAAGATATTAAGTTATCATCATGTAGGCAGAGGGGAAAAGAAAATGGTCTCAGTTGTATTAACATCAGTGGTAACCTAAAATGACTGTAGACAAAAATTGTTACATTAAATTAGCATTGTTTTATCAGTTTCAATGAAATAAAATATCACCTATAGTCTTTTAAGTGTTTGTCATTATATAATAATTTTTGCTCTGTCTTTTGACATAGAGCTCTCAATGGATCTATATCCTCTTGGAAATTCCATAGATTACCAATAATTTTATTATTAATATATATATATATATATATATATATATATATATATATATATATATATATATATATATATATATATATATAAGGTTGGTGCAAAAATAATGTCGTTTTCTCACATAGTAACATATGTGAGAAAACGACATTATTTTTGCACCAACCTAATATATATATATGATAAAAATAAACTCAAGGCCTGCTCCAGGCAGCACACCACACATTCTAGCTATGCCACTTTATTAATAGCAAGTACTATTATACTAGTATTAGTCATTTATTAGATGAAGCATTGTCAACCAACATTATTCATTTTGACTAGTATTTATTTTCATCTTCGTTTTTTAATTACTTCTTATTACACGAAATCGGAGAGTTTAACCTTCATTTTCCCTCCTGCATTTTTGACTCACTAGATTGATAGCCTATTGAGTAAAAATACAATAATAAAGCAAAATCAAAATAAAAGTAAATAGTAATTAAAATGAATAATGTAAATGTTTGTTTCCTGAAAACAAACCCACTTTAGAATGTTTCTCTTCAAGAAAGTTCAGTTAAAAACAATAGATGACTACAGGAGAATCATATACATGATAGCTTTCTAAGCTTTTGCTTTTGTAACTTTCTTGTGATATTATTCTTATCATATTTACAAAGATTTTATTTACTTTGAACAGCCTATCATTTATTCCTATCTTACCTTTCAAAAATATATCATCTTCAGATAGATGAACTAGGGACTGGAAAGAAGGTGATACTCTTGCCAATGTACCAACTAATAAAGGACTTTTTATAATGATTTCCAGATAGCCCTCTCTGCAAAGCAGAATGTTATAACTACAGTGCTCGGTCTGTGAAGTTGATTAGGATGTGACCTACTTGATGTAGCTGCAAAGAGACTCAGGAAGTAAATGAAAAGTATATACAACTTCCCTTAAATACAAAGTGAATCAGAAAAGGCACCAATTTTAGAGATACTTGATTCAAATTTTGAATTCTAGAAATATAAAAACACATGACATTTTCTTTGTTCTTGAGAATTGACAACAAAAATAATAAATACTATTTATTTATTAAATTGTTTATTGACACTATTTATTATATTATTTATTGGAATAATTGGTAAAACACCGGCTAATTGCCAAACTTTATAATAATAATAATGATTTCCTTATAGTTGGTTCACATATTTTAATAATTTAGTAAATGTTTATAAATTTATGATTAAAAATCATTTTCACATTTATTTCTTTATAAATTGCTAAATGATAAATATTGCATTAGTTCTAATTGTATTAATTTTTAGAACGTTGTAAATATAAAATTATTCTTGTAAATAAACAACCTAATAAATAAATAAAATGGTGTTTAATATTTTTGTAAATTCTCAATAAAAAATGTATAAATTAACTTTCATCATATGTTTAGGTTTTATTCCAATTCTAATCATCACTTTTTAAAACAATAAACACTGACAAAGTTAAAAAGGCAGTGTCATGGAAAAAAAACTGTCTCTTTCAGACTGTCTTATCATGTGCATGTCCATGTTTGCCCAAATCCCTTTAGTTCATCCCAAGTATAAGGTTTACTTTGTTTTATATTGTACTAGCTACATTTGATGATATAAAGCAAAATATAGCACTTGCCTCAACTGCTTTTGTAAGGATAAAAGAAGACATTCTACACTATATCAACGCTAAGCTCTACTATGCTCTGATTATCCCCATACCAATGTATATCTATGAAACCTGAACATTGAGAAAAGGGGGCATGCAAAGGCTATCAATTTTCAAAAACAACTGCCTCAGAGACATGGTTTGGAAAAATATCAATAACAAAATCGGAATATCTGCCATAAGGAAAAAAGCTAGATGCAAAGCCTAAGATAATTACACTGATTAGGAGGAGGCTAAACTGGTTTGGCTATGTAATTGGAAGAGGAAAATGAAGATTTGTGTATAGATCCTACAAAGACAACTTTCTTAGCAAAAGGATTATGTGGTAGAATACCAAAGAGATAGGAAGAACAAATCAGAGAGACCACCAGAATGTCACTTCTGGCACTTGAAAAGATTGCCTTGCATAGGAAGAAATAGCAAAGTTGTGTAGACAAGAGTGTAAGAATCTCTATAGAATTAAGCAACTAAGTATATATACATATAGCAATTTCTTGTTTCTCTTTTCAATGATATATTACATTTTCACTCAGCATTATCCATCACTGTACTATACTTTGTTCCTAACATGTTAATGTTTACCTTACTCAATGCAAAGCCCCTATATATAACATTCTCATACATTTCTGATGTTACTAACAGTAATTCATTTTAGAAGGCCCCACCTCAAATAAGGTGTATATGATGAAAAGAAAACTTTATTGTATATCCGACCAAATGCTCTATGGTTTTAATGCATAAAGTCTCAGACCAGTAGTTTAGGAAAGAATCCTTATCTTTGAACAGTTCATTCCTGTTTATCTTACACATGGATCTTTGAATTTTGTAGAAAGGACTATATATACCATTAAAGCTTGTTAGAACCTTTGATTCTTTGGACATTAGCCCCAAATTGCATTCTATCTGCAAGATTAAGTCAATTTTTGATATTACAATATCTGCACTGAAAAACATTGCATACCTGACGAGAGGCTTATTTTACTGCCAGGAGGATGGTTGTGCAATCTTTGTAATGTGCATATCTTTTCTTTACTATTCTTCAATTTCTTGATCATCTTTATCAAACCAGTATTAGTTTGTCTTTATGGAAAATACTAAGGTTTACAGGATGATAGATGAATTTTCTGAGTAGCTGATGTTTTCTGATTTGAATTGTGTGCCTCAGCAAAAGTCTGCCTAAGTTGTATTGTTTCAAAAGCAGAAGACCTTGGTGTTCTTCATTGAGATTGCCATTTTCTTTCATTGGCCTTAAATTAAAAAACTGATGTTCCAAAAGATAAGGAACCTCAGTTTTTTTTTATTTTTTTGGTCTGTGTGATATTCCATAATGGGTATTGCTCTGTTGTCATGGACATCCTTTTGTCTCTTTGATGTATCAGAATGTAGTATGTAAAGTGCCAATGTTTGATTCACATTCATTTGAGATTTTCTTTTGGGATTGGGTGCTTATGACAGAGAGTGTTCTTGTTCTATGGAAAACTCAAATGGAAGACATCCATTATAATTGCAGTTTCTAATGTTGTGATCGTTGCCCAAGTTACTTTGTCTGCTTCTATCACCAGCAATCTAGGAAAGGTAACTTTTCAATTGCCTGAAGTTATGTCCTTAATAGGACTTGGCAACATTTAACCTTTATGCTGCAAAAAAATGATGACAAAAGGATGGTTATTCCCTTAACACTGTTATTACTGTATACACTTTTGACTCCCTTGGCAATTATTATTTTAAAAAGTGATGATTAAAATTTTCAGTAAAACCCAAACATATGAAAATGGATTTATACATTTTCTTTATTCTAAAGATATTAAGCAATATTTATTAGATTGAATAAAAAACTTCTTTTCATAGTTATTTATAAAATGGTAAATAATGGATATTGCATTGTAGTTGGTTTTACATATTTATAAATTTTCTTTTCAAATTTTCTTTATAAAATGATAAAAAATAAATCTTTATAAAAGGCAAATAATAAATATTGCATTGTTAACATATTTTTATAATCTTGTAAATAAACATTGCTGAGGGAGGCAAAAGTGTATACAGTAATAGCAGTGTCAAGGGAATAACCAATCTTTGACACCAATTATTTTGTGGGCACAAAAGTTAACCATTTCTTAAAAAAATTTCTTGGGTTGATTAAATGTCAGCAAAATGGCTAACCACCATCTACCAGTCATTAGTAGTTTCAATTAAATAATAAAGGAAAAAAATACAATAGCAGTTCAAATACTGCTATGACAAAGGGTCTCAGATGAAGTCATGTCAAAACAGAATCTTCAGAAACAAGAAAAACAATGGTAGCTCAAATTCTGCCACATCAGCAGATCTTGGATGAAGAGAAGTCTCAAACCAAGTGAATTGCAAGTCATGTCAAACAAAATCAAGTTAGCAATACACTGCATTGGATCAAGTGAATTCATAGTGAAGTCTTGTCAGACTAGTTCTATACATAATGAGAACAACACATGAGAATGAATTCAATTTATATACAAGAAAATCTAAGGGAAATGAGGTAGATACCAGCATCCTGTCCAAAAACAAATTTATTGACTGATCCTGACTCATATTTAAAATAATTCATAAGCCTCAGCTGAGTTGTAGCCATTATTCACAACATATAAGGTAGTGAACTTACATCTGTCATCAATGTGTATATTTATTGTATTTTTTACATACAATTTAGGGAAAAGGTTGAAGGAAAAGTGGGGGGAGACTGGTCATCATTGACTATCCTGAACCTAGCTAATCTGACTTATGACCCATTCATTCATTACAATTTACTCATTCACCACAAGAACACATCCCTCTTCACCCAATCCTACATTTATGAAAATACCACATACTCACAGAGGAACCTACTAAAGCCCCATTATGCAAAAATTTATGGATATTTAAAAAATTTTTCTCATTTACAAAAATATAAAAATTATGTATCATGAAATGAAGTGGGGAGAGCTGATCTCAATAACAAAAATAAAAATCCTCCAACATCAATGTGTGTTCAAGACCCATCATCTACATTCATTTAGTTTATTCTCTTGCCAAAGTCAATTCTATTTTTTAGTGTATGTTATGAAACTACTTGGAGCCAACAGATAAAAGTTGAGTATCAAGAGAGGGTCAAAGATGGATGAACTACTACTGCTCCTACACTCCATCATATATAATATACCTTGATACTAAACTAACCCTATACTACACAAACTAAATCAAGTTTAAATCTAATTCATTATTAAGAAATTACAATGCAACTATAATTCTGTAAAAATATTCTGGCATAGTTCTTAATATTTGGTGGTAATATAAATAATTAGTTCATTGACTGAAATGAGTAATATTAAATTACCATGCATATTTTAACAGTTTCCTCTAAAGAAAGCTCAGGTGTTGAGAACTGTGGGAGTGTTCTGAATGCAAAACATCACTACTAGAAGAAAAATATTAACAGCTAATAAAACTCATACTGTCCTCACTTAAATGACAACAACAACTAAAGAAATTAAGCATTTCAGTTGGTAATACAAGATTTTAAATTCAATGCTAAACTTAATGGATTTATGAACACAATGTTTTGTAATATGTAAAGAAAATCAGTGAAAAATTTACAATCAAGCATTTAATAAAATTTCTATTTGAAAGTAATATATCAATTAATTTTAATAAACAAAATTTTAAATAGTGAGCAATATTTCGAAACAGTTCTTTAAATTATAGAAAGAATAAGATTTTCTTCATATATAATAAGTATGAATATTTTAGTATGATAAGTCATATTTTAACATCTATACTATATTTTTGCATTCTTTGTATTTTTCTGTCTCTTTCTCAACGAAATATTCTAGGATGTATGTGAAAGTACAAAAAATTCTTATACAGTCAGAAAGAATTATCTTTCCAGCGGAGATCATTAAAGTGGCACAAAAATTACGAAGAATGACTTGAGAGAATGGAGAAATATGGCGCGCGTTATGGTTTAAATTAATACCAGCTCGTGGTGACATCAATGTTTCCAATAGCAACGCCAATTATAAAACAAGGGAGTTAATTTTTCTTTTTGAAAGCAAACAGACCCTTTTGTTGAACGGGACAGGTTACAATTCCAACCTACAGTTATAAGTTTTAAAAAAATAGTTTTCAGTGTTTTACTTTTTGTTGCTATTTCTTTCAGAAGGCATACTTTTTATGAACTCCAATGCCTAAATCTGAAAGAAAATAATGTTTTATAAAAAAAAAATGAGTTTTACTTTTATTTAATTTAAATAATCATTTTTTATTTTTTTTTTACTTTTAAGGTTCTGGGCGAATTTTCAGTATCTTGGCACTTGATATTGCATAATTTTATTAATTAAAATAACAATAAATAATCGTCTGCTCGCTGCTTTTCTTGGAGGATATTTTGAATTCTTGTTTTCGCAGCAGAACAAAAAATATAATGAAAGTGAAAGACAGTATGCATTCCGGGTCGTGGTACCACTTTGACTTTGGAACTGTTACCCGCGGGGCGACTTCTTCTTTTGTTTTTTTTGTTTTTTTGTTTTTTTTTTTTATTTCCAATAAAGTACTAATTAGTTTTAGGACAAAGGGCTTCGCTTACTTTATAGCTGTAAAAAATTAAAAAATACACAAAATATCGAAAATAGGTGGGGAGCTAAACTAATTCCCACCCACCCAATATTTTCACAAAGTTTTCTAATTTATTCATTATTGAACTAGTATTTAAATTAATACAACTCATTCATTCAATGAATAAGTTATGAAATTTTTTTAATTTAGACTAGAGAGAGTACTTATGTACTGAAAATTTTTCGTTTAAATCGAATATTTCCTTGATTTTTGGTAAATTTAAAAAAAAACTGAGTAGTGCTTGTTTTTGCTTTCATTTCGAATAAAATGCATTCATTTTGGATGGTACCTAGAATATATCAAGAAGTTAGTTGAACTAACAGCGAAAATGCATATTTATGAGAAAATCCGTTGCGGTGTAAAATACTACGACCATAAATTAACACATCCGGTTTATTTAGCCGGTTTGCGCATGCGCACAACTCCTTAGCAACATACGTTACTAATATAATCAATAACACGTAGAAGAAACGTAAACATTAAATCGGAGTGTTGTTGGGCTCTAAAGAAAACTTTCAATTTTTGGTAATTTTTTCAAATCTGTTTTCAGTTTTTTGCCCAGAATGAAACGTTGCTAATAATTAACTAATGTTCAGAATAATTATTTTGCAAATTATTATTTTAAAATTGTTTCCTTTTTTCAAAAAAAAAAAATTAACTTTCATACAAATGAAAAAAAAACTGTCTAAAAAGAAAATTATTCTTTAATAATTACCATCACCAAATTAATAGACATATTTTGAGAGTCTTTCTAAAGCCAAATTTGGCAAATCTTCACATTATCTAAAATTTAAACAAGTTTCTTTTTTTTTTCGATGCGTTTGTTCACTAAAAAAACTCAATTTGGCTGCTCGGTCTCATACTACACTTACACAGTTGAACTGACTATAATGCATGGAACTCTCCCGGCTTTTTGCTTTCCACTTAGCTTTGACTTGATCTTCAAAATCTGAAATGCAATGTCAGTCGTTATATTTTGTCTTCCTGTTTTTTTTGTTTGTTTTGTTTTTTTGTTTTTTTGTTCTCTCTCCTTATAATGTTTTTCTTTTTCTAATATTTTTTCACAGCACACTCAGTACCCCCCCACACACACACACTTTTAGTTGCGTCTTACTTATTGCCTTGCTTGGGGTGAAATGATTTAAAAAAAAAAAAAAGACTATCACTGATATTCATGTATGGTTTAATTTTTTTTTCTGTTGAATAAAGAAATTTTAAATGAAAGTTGAATGGTGTACTAAATATGCTTACTTGAGCAAACAAACAAATATGCATCAATATTATCATAATAAAATTTAAAAAGGATTTTTTGTATTCTTTTATAAACGTTTATCATATATTTCTACGATTTCCTTAAATTTTTTTTTTTACCACCCATTTTAGTTTTCCGTCATCTATTCCCACAACTCATTTAAATATTGTTTCTTACCGCTTCTCATAATGCAGTTGCCAATTTAGCTAATTTTGGAGTGAGGTCTCTAGCTCTTTTTCTGTGCATCGAGATACCTCCAAGAACTTCCGAAAAAAGAAAAAGGAAAAAAGCTTTTTAAAAAACGCAATTTAAATTAAAAATGTCTTCTTTTAAGACAAATTTTGGTTTTATTTGAAAGATAAATAGCCTAAAGTTAATCCCTAAAAAAATAATTTACATCCTTAAAGATTTTTTAGACATTTTTAAAAACCAAAAAAATAAAAAGAGACTCAATTCCACAGCCACTGAATTCGATTAGCGAATTTGATGTAAGTCGAGAAAAGAAAAATTTTTAAAACACTTCAAAATAAAATGTTAAATATCCAATATGTCCCATAAAAATTTGTTTCGTAGAAACATAGTCAATTTAACGATTAATTAATTAAACTTTTGAAAAATGAAGTTAAAAAGAAAGTGGGGCCAGCGACACCAGCATTAGTATGAAAAGAATTTGTCTCTATTATCATGTGTGTGCACTTTACATCAAGCCAAGTGACATGTTTTTCCACAATTCACACATTTCATTTTTACTTTTGAAAAAACAACACTATACTAATTTGTTCATAATATTTCAATAATGAGCACTTTTCTGCAATTCCCTGCTACAAGAATATGTCATTTTATTTCCTATTCAGACATTTCTAACTGCTGTGAATACTGAATACTTGTCATTGCTATCATGTTTGGGTGCCTCACTTCTAACTGCACCAGGGGCCATGTCTTTACACAATTAGATATTCCTTATTTTTTATTTTTTATTTTGAAAAGACAATATTAAACTAATTTATTCATAATATTTCAATGAAATTATGATAATCATCATATTCATAATACTTCAATTAAATGTAATTTTAATCATCACATAAACCGTAGTTCAACTGCATTGTTCTCTGATCCAGATAAAATAGAAGAATTGATTCCTTGGTATTATTAATGGTACTCTTCTTGGTCAATGACTACAAAACACCATGAAATAGCATGTACATTGTATTATATGTTTGCTGATGAGTTGAACAGCACCAGTATTGAATTGGGATGTGATTTGATGCAGTATTCCCCTATATCAAGTGGTTAAGATTATTGTTTGTCATTGGCATTCCTGTTCTTGTATCACCTGTGGGCACCCACAGTTTTCATGTACTATTGATGTCTGTCCAAAATCCACATAGTCTTAGTATAGCCATACACCTGTTGCACAAGAAAAAAACTTATGGCAATTGGAAATAGAGAAATCTACCTTTCTGGCTCCAACAATCAAATGGTGTTAAATCCTTTCCATCCCATGGATGCCACAGCTACACTACTTCTTTACTTTTTGCATCACATGTCATACTGCTGAGTCCATTTGGATCTAGTGTAGTGCTCTCTAATTTTGGGGCACTTTATATAGCAAAGAGATTAAAATAAAATGTTCAAAAACTTATTTCCCAATTTCAAGTTTTGTAGAACTTAATCTGCTCATTATGGGTAAGATAAGATAAATCAATTGATTTTAACAGATATCCTATATAGTTTAAAATTCATATATTCAGCAATGTAGCTTGATGAAACGGGGTTAAGATACTACTACCATATTTCTTCAAATAGCCAACTACTTTTATAAAATGACCAAATATTATACTGATATGGATTTGCTCACCAAATATAAAGCAGCCAGAATGGTTTCCAGCCAATCAACTCTGTAGGGCTTAAAGACATCTTTCGTCAGATCTCACTCAAGGACTTTACCAAATAACAAACACCACATCACTTGAAAACTTACAATAGCAGCAACAACTAAAATGGATAGCACATGTAACACAAAGAGAAAATTATGACAATCAAAATGTTGACTTTACACATTACCTTAAACAAAAGGTTAGGAAGGAAACCCCTATCAATACTGGAAAGGATAGTAGATGTGAGAAACCTATCTTCCTGAAAAAACTGCTTTAAGAGAAAGATTTTATAAATTTCAACCAATATTAATACTGTTTAGTCAATGAATGGAAATGTTTCCTCATAAGGAAACAGCTAATCTCACCATTACTATGTATTTGAGGTTTCATTCATATTCAAGATCTTTCTTTCTTGCTTTTTGTACAATTTGAGGTATGAAGAAACCTTCTTTTGTTTGATCTCTCTTTCTTTCCCCATTCTACATCCAACCTTCCAAATAAGGCAATAAGGGTTTTGAACGACTGAACACCGAGTTAATTCTGTTTTTCTACCACAACTACTATAACAGATCACTGGTCAATGCACAACCTGTTGAAATTACAATATAAAATGATATTTGAAATGATTTATAATTTTTTCTGAAATCATAAAAAATAATAAAATGAAGCAAATTTTGAGAAATGTCTACCTCTAAGTTTTTAATGCTTTATTTTAACATAGGAAATTATTTTCAGTCTATATAGAAGTAAAAAAACAACTAAATTATCTACAATGGGCAAGCTTCACATACAACTTTCATTACCTCAAAAACCACCATAATTTAAATTAATACGTTATCTTAATTATGTTTATTTTAACTTATATGCTGATTTAATTTACATTAATTTGTGTGTTAAAGTTTTGTTTATCAGATTTATTTTCCCAGTAAGCTTCCAATTTTTTGTGATTAGTTTAAGAAAAAACAGTCTACACTAATGAATTATTTTGTCACTTTTGTACAAAAATTAATATTAATATGCATTTTTCTTTCAGTTTCTTGGAAATATTCCGCAAATATACAGCATGAAAACATTAGATGAACTGACCAAAATCACACACTGTAAGATTAATTTTAAAAATTGGTAAATATTTGAGAAAATAATTTTCTGCAATTACTTTTACAACACCACTTAAGACTATAATCTAATTATGATTGCAATGAAAGCTGAACATGAGTTCTTTATAACATTGATTAACAGTAACTATAACAAAAATTGTCAGAACCATCTAAAAATATTTCATATTTTCCCAAAAGTAGAATTCTGTCAACTGAATTTTAAAATTGTTATAGCATATCTGTTTTTAATAACATTGATAATTTCACAGTTCCAAAATCTTAACATAAATCAGAAGGGACAGAGATAAACTTTCTCAAATAATGACCAAAACATTTTATGTTTCTCATTTTATTATTATTATTTTTTTCATGATTTCTCTTAAATAATGTTCAGGAGGAAAAATTTAAAAGACCAGTAAAAAAGAAAAAAAAAGAAATGTGACAAATATAAAGTATGTATATGGTGAGAGTCTGATGATTAAAAATAATGGAAATCTAGATATAGAATTCAGAAGAAAAAGGTTTGATTCAGCAAAAGAAAAATCATTTTAATGGATAAGATTTATGACTATTTATGATAATCAGTTAAAATCTATGCAGTACAATATGAGGATTAAAAATAACATCAATTGAAATGATGTCAGCATTAAAAGAAAAGAACACAAATTCAGTTAATACAAATTACTGTTTTTTTTAAGTCAGCAGATCAGAAGTGGATATGTTAGTGAAAATGTATCTACATTATACAGACAAGAAACTAGATCGCATCAAATTTCGAGACATCTTACTTTATCTTTTTGGAATGACCAATGATATCTTGATGGACAGAGGTAAGTAAAGGTTTCAATGTATCAAATCTATTCATTTCAAACTGAATTTACTTTTCTGAAATAATATCGGTTTCATATAAAATTTATATAAAAACTATAATATTTACTCAGTATTCATAGAATATTTTTGAAATTAGATGGGGGAAAATAAAAAAAAATATTTTGCTATTTTCTGGAATGAAGAAAAAGAGAGGGAAGTTTTTTTTTTTAATGTTGTAAATATACAAGAGAAATTGTGAGAGTAATTTTGAGGAAGAAGGAGTAGATATATTTTCTATATTTTTATAACTTTTTCTTTCTATTCTTTATTTTTTTACAATGATGTTTACTCTGTACAAAACACAAGAGCCACTAGAAGTAGAGGGTTACAAAGAAAGAGGCACAGTTTATGAGGATATGTGGGAAAGATAATGGTCAAGCTTAGACTTGAACAGGCCAAGATTGTAGTGATTGGAGAAGTATCCTCTTGGGAGTCAAAAGTTGCTAAAATGATTGGATTTTGAAGGAAAAGAAGTAACATAAGAAAGTAGGAGAATAAAAATATATCTAGACAAAAGATGAAATATAGTTGTTATAATCCATTAATACTTAAACAATTAATTCACAACTATTTTTCTGTTGATCTTTTTCATAACACATGTGCATAAGTGTTGTTATTAAAATCCCAGGTAACTATTTTTAAAATCATCTCATTATAATTCTGCTTGTCCCTCCCTTAGTTAACACAACTGTTATACCCTTGCTGCTAAAGCAAAAGCATAACAAAAAAAATCCCTGAATCATGATCCACTCCATTTGCTTTTAAAGTCACCACTCATGACTCCAAAGGCAGTTGGTAGACAAGCAAGCAGGCTGTTTACATCACCAGCAAGGTTTTGTGTGCCACCCTCTGAGTTGCATCCTTGTAGAATTGACCCCTTATCTCAGAAAGTCGCTTTCATATGTCCAAAACTCCGCCCACTTCATGGAAATAATCAAAGATGCCCCCATCCTATCTATCCAGATGGTGAGCTTGGATGTGGTGAGTTTATTCATCAAGGTACCCATGGAGGAGGCACTCTCAGTAGTCAGAGACAGATTGACCTCTGACTCATCCCTAAGAGAACGCACCAGTATTCCAAAAGATAATCTGATGGAGATGTTGACTTTCTGTACACAAACAACACACTTCAGAATGGGATCACACATATATCAGCAGGATGAGGGCTTAGCAATGGGCTCACCATTATCACCAGCAATAGTGAATATATACATGGAATACTTTGAGGAAATGGCATTAGAATCTATATCTGTAAGGCCAACTCTATGGTTAAGATACATAGATGACACCTTCATACTCTGGCCACACTAGGAAGATGTCCAGGTTTTACTGGACCATGTGAACTCGATAAGACCTTCAATACAGTTCACGATGGAGAAAGAGAATAACAACACACTCCCATTCCTGGATGTTCTAATATCTTGAAAAGAGCATGGGTTCAAGACATCAGTATACTGCAAACCAACATTCAATGGACAGTACCTCAATATCAACTCCCACCATCCATACAGCGTAAAGAAAGATTATCCACTGCTTACAACACTGTGCAAAAGTCATAAGTGGCCAGAGACATTAAATAAAGAATTGGTCAGTATAAGTAGTACCCTACAACGTAACAACTACCCTGGGTACATGACAGCAGCCCCCCAAAACTGGGATAGGCGGGTACAAGAGGAGAAGGGCAACAACACTCAGAAAACAGTCTGTCTGCCTTATGTGAAGGGGTTATCAGAGAAAATACAAAGGATCAGCGGTCCATATAACATCAGGACAACCTTCAAGAAGCTTGACGACACTTCGCAGATATCTCTCCCGAGTAAGACCCCCCATAGAGGAGAACATGACTAAAGACTGTGTGTACACTATCCCGTGCAGCTTCTGAAAGAAATATAAAGGGGAGACAGGCTGCCCCCTTAAGGTAAGGCTTCAAGAACACCAGAAAGCTGTAACACGAGGGGAAGTGGAAAAATCAGCTTTGGCTGACCACATATGGAGAGAAAAAGGAAATCACTGCCCTCTATGGGAGCAGGTTAAAATCATAGACATAGAATATCATTGGAAAATTTGTAAACTTAAGGAATCAGCACATATGCTAGGCCACATAAATCTCCTGAGCCGACCAAGCATAGAAATGAATACAATATGGGAACCAGTAATAAGGAGTGCCAGAGAAAAGCAATAATAAAAACGAAAATTGCAATATGTGCTCTGGTAAAAAACATGTTGATAACAGCTAAAATTGCAATATGAGCACTGGTAAAAAAAATGGTTGCTGAAGACATTAGGTTTATAATATCCAAAAATTCATACACAGATGTCCTCAAGGACACATGGCACAGTGGATAATGGTGTTAGTTAGATCCAGTGACAGGGCCCAAAGAGTGCAAGTTATGACAGTGGAGAACTTGGAGAGGGGAATTAATAGGAGATAACTGATAACTGACATCCATTAGACATGGCACATGGAACTAGAACAGTCTACCCCAGCGAGTGAAATAAAGAGTTCAGTTCAACATTCCAACCACCTGAAGAAGGTCAGAGCGTATAATGGCTGAAACGTGATAAATATGGCAACAAAGATGAGGATGATAGTCTGAGCAATGTAAATAGTGTACATAATACCTCATCTCAGAAATATAGACAGATACTGAAAATAGAAGTGTTTGACATCTCCTGCTAATACCTCATAAATAATGGACTATTTCATTTTGATGCTTGGAAAGACAGAAAAGAAATACTAGAGACATGACTTGCTTTCAGTGAGAAAATGAAAGCAAAAAAGAAGGAAAAATAGAAATATTTAACATTTCCTGCCAATACCTCATAAATAATGGACTATTTCATTTTGATGCACGTGGTAATGGTAACAGTACTTGGTTTAAGTGAGAAAATGAAAGAAAGCATTTAATGCCTGTGTCATTTAAATAGAAAAAAGTTGTCAATTTCAAATCAAATTTGTACCCCCTTACTTTTTAAAATAACGACCAGCATTCATATTTATGATTGTTATTGCAATATTTTATTAAAGTTGTTAAGCTCAAATATTCAATGGTGTGATGGGAGAATTTCTGTAGATATTTTATTGTTTTTGAACTCGCCATGAGCTTATTCAATCATTAACTTAAGAATTAAGACTCATCAGAAAATTCAAATAGGAAGATTGTGAGATTCTCCCAGTTATTTTTAGTTATACAGATTTATGCTATTTTTTATAGTAACCTGATTCTAACATATATTGATTATTAAATGTTATTAAATGATTTCTTAATATTAAAAATCACTATCTGCATTCACAATAAATATACTTCTAACAGTAGATTATTTTATTAGTTTTTAAGGCATTTGATAAAGACAATGACAGCTGGATAAACCAGGAAGAATGGATATGTGGATTATCAGTTTTCCTCAGAGGGACAGATGAAGAGAAAATACAATGTAAGTTTTATTTATAATTCTCAAAATGTGTGTGTGTGTGTGTGATCGGATGTTGTTTATGCATTTCCACAGTTTTCATCTGATTTTGATGAATTTTTTTTGTTTGATAGATAATTCTTCTGTGTCAATTTTGAGTCCAAGTTGGCTGGAAAAAATTACAACCTTGAAGGTGAAAAATCGAAAAAACTTATTTTTTACATTTTGCACAAAAATCAAAGGCAAAATTTAATGTCTGTAAAAATCAGTGTACAATCAATTTAGAGAATTGAAATCTAACACAAAAATTATTAGAATTATAAAAAAAATTTTTATTATAAATAAAAATTATCGTATATTATTATTATGACAGTCCATGGAAGAGGTTCCTTCTTTTCAAGGTCACCCCCACATTCAAATTGTTAACCCCCATTTGGGGATGTACCTCAGTTGCAACCAATTGTTGTGACTAATATTGATTTTCATGTGGGCTGACTTTAAACTTAAATTGCTTCAATTAAACTGCAAAAATTCCCAGTAATGAAACATCTGGTCAAAGATGGGCTATACTGCTAGTATTATTATAGGACAAGAAATTCTTCCTCAACTTTACATTACTCAATCACTCTATGAAACATTTCCTGGATACATGAAATTTGAAACATTTAATTGTTACTTAAAGGAAATATTGTGTTGTGGCATTATTTGTAGAATATATCACCAAAAGTTAATTATTTTGTTTGTGTGTGTGTGTGTGTATATATATAAAATATATTTAGGGGGCAAGAATTCATTTAAACAAGATTGGTTAAATTTAACTAACAAAGTCTGTTTAATTTTTCATTGTATTTTTTCTAATTGTTATACTCTGCTTCAAATTCAAATCTCTTTGTGATTCACTCTACATCAAGCCTTCAGCTCAAAAAACAAATCTCCCCCCCAATATAAAATACAATTTAAAAGGGGACAACCATGAACGTTGCTGTTAATGCAAAAGCACAACAAAAAATACTGAGTCTTGATCCACCCTATCTGCTTTTAAGAACACCACTCATGACACTGAAGGTAGTTGACAGGTAAGCAAGCAGGCTGTCTACATCACTACCAGTAACTACAGTCAACCAACGCAACACAAGCATCAACTCCAAGCCCTACCAACTCTTCCCATCCTCCAGGTTGTTTCCCTTGCTCACAAAGGGACATTCCACCTTGCTACTCAATATCAACAATACAAAGACATTACTTTGTTTTGTTTGTTCTCTTGTGCAACCATACACATTTATAATATAATTTTAAAATAAGTTGTACATCCAAATCAAAATTGTAGATAAGCTATTGAAATTTCATATTTTTGTTTAAGTGTCTTCAATTATCTTAGTCATTATCAAGAAATGAATGTTAAGGGAGTAGACAAAATATATAACTGCTGGTCCATGTAATTTACATAGTAATAAATTACATGACCTGGCAGCCAACAAAGAAAGTAACACTGCAGTAACTTGTCAGTTGTTTTTAATGGAGCTTCTATATATATATATATTGCTATAAAATATATTTCTATTTAAAATATGCTCAATACTATGTAACATTTCCAAATATTAAGGTAAAATACAAACCTATCTGTTTCTCCTGTCAAACTCTTAGTTCTAAATGATTAGTAGATATTATTGGAAAATTCCATTTTATATCTTTCTTTCTTCAATGTTTTTGTATATAACTTTGAACTCTTGTTGAATCTATGTAAAAACGTAACATAGAAGAATGATATTGCAAAAACTATTTTACTAAAAAATGAAACTAAATCTAAAATTGCAACAGCAAAACATTTTTTCTTTCTATTTTTGTTACAGATTGTTTTGAAGTTTATGACCTTAATGGAGATGGCTACATTTCAAGAGAGGAAATGTTTCAGATGCTGAAGAACTGTTTGATAAAGGTACATTTTCCATCAATAAAATCAAATTAAAAAAAAATGGAGCTGATGTTTATTTGCCTGCAAGCTGACTAGTCAACCTATATAATAATTATAATAGGTTTCTGTTATAAAGTATAGTAAAAATGTTTTAATTAATTCATAAATTCTTTAACATTTAATGGAAAAGCAATAAATATTGGTCAAAAGATTTTACACACAATAGCATTTTATCAATCAATAGGATGCTTAGCAAACATAAAGAACATTAACATTCTATTTTTAAAAACATGACCAGTCTGTAAAAAAGAGTGTTTAGTTTTTCTTTTTTGTACTATTTCTTATTTTAATTAATAAGGTGATATTTTGAATAACCTCTTTTATATCTTAAGCAAATCAAATTGGACCTTCAATCTGTTTGCATCAAACCAAATATAATTCTTGGGACATGGAATGTTAGATCATTCAACCACTGTGGACAGTATAGAACAAGAAATGGACAGGTTAAATATCAACCTCTTAAGCCAGTGGGCAAACTATGGAGATTTTATCAGTGACAAACACAAGATCATACACACAGGCAGAGATAAAAATAAAAGAGGAGTAGGATTGATACTAGACCAATACATGAGGAAATGCACTGTGTGATGCTGTCAATTATCTGAAAGATTTGTTATGGTTAAACTGAAAAGAAAGCCTTTTAACATAGTCATCATAGTTGTGTTCACACTGACAGCACAACATACAGAAGAAATTGAAAAGTTCTACTCTAGATGACACCAAGGCCCTTTGCAAATTGTAAGAAATTATAACTGTCATAGGAGACTTGAATGGCAAAGTAGGTAACAAGAGGGATGGTAAAAATAATTGGTAAATTCAGAGGAAAATGGGTCCAATGGTGTACAGCAAGAACACCAAAGATGAAAATGGAAATGGAGAATCGCAGAGTAAAAAACAAAAATCCAAATGAACTATATTACTATCAACAAGAGATTCAGGAATGCAGTTTTACACTACAAAATATGTCCAACTGCCAACTGTCAAAGTGATCACTTCCCAGTGATGTGTAAGCTTAGAGTGAAACTATGGAAATTGAAAAGGACTAAGGGAGCACCCAAATTGCAATATGACAAACTCTTGAATGATCTGAATTAAAGGAAAAATATATGAATAGTGTGAAAAGCAGATATGAGGGACAAAAGGAAAATGGAAACTCAAAGTGGGACAGTTTAAGAGAAGCTTTAGTAACATTAGCAATATTTATAAATATAAATGACAATAGGAAAACTGTAGTTATTGCTGATGTGTTTTGTCCAATGTGGACTTTCTCAAAGCAAAAAACGAAATGAATTTAATTAAAGAAAGTAACTAATAATAACAAAAAACAGAATGTTCTTAGCAACTGGAAGAATGTAGAGAATGTTATTTTCATATTGTTAACTGAAAATAACGTCAGTTACTGTCACGTGTGGAGAATATTGTCATTATAGCTGTGTTGACAAATTCAACCATTTTCTTTTGATTTTATGATATTGTTGTGTACGTTTGTTTGGGGGAGCAGTAATTTTGTTAAGAAAGGTGAAATAGGGATAAAGCCTGGGTGTAGATTAATATTTGGGTAATATTCTATGGTGGCACTCTCTAGAATTTTACTTCTGAGTGAGTTATTGGCAATCAAGATCATCTCAGAGGAAAGTAGACAAAAAAAATGAATGGATGACAGACAAAATTTCTCAACATGATGAAAAAGACACAAAAACTATGCCAAGACTTGGAACAAAATATAGGACACTGCACAATGAAATAAAGAACAAATGCAGACAAGCTAAAGAGGAATGTCTCAACAAAAAATGTGCAGAAGTGAAAGGAATGAGTATCACAAATAAAGCAGATTTGCATAAAAAAATAAGAGAACTAACAGGACAAAAGACATGCTCATCAACAGGATGCATAGATTCCAAGGATGAAACACTGATATTAGAGAAAGAAAAAATACTCCAGAGATGGAATGAATATATCAGAGAACCCTTCCACGATGAAAGACAACAACCAGCAATACACAGAAATATTGATGGACTAGAAATATTAAACTCTGAAGTGGAATCCACACTGGCCAAATAGAACAGAAACAAAGTGGTAGGGCTAGACAGAATTGTAACAGAGATGTTGGAGACCTTGGATGATTTTGGCAAAGACAAGATCACTGATATATTAAATGAAATCTGTAACAGTGGTGGTATACCAGAAGACCTAAGTTGACCTATTTTCATAGCACTACCTAAGAAGTGTTATAGACAAACATATGGTTGCAAGAAAGAAATACGACAACAGCAGAAATAGATTTACGTGATTTATTTCAATAGGAACATGTGGTTTTGGAACAGCTACCTTGTGGTATAGTTCATAAGCTAGCAGCCGATCTGGGTTGATCTCTCATAGTAGTTCTCACTGGTTGGCATGGCGCTCCTCCTGCTGACTGCTGCTGACTGCTCAGACCGACCGTGACCGACCTCTTCCCTGGCCTCCTGTTGACTGCTCTTGTACTTCCCCGTGTGACCCCTTTTATGGCATTTTTTATGGCTTAACAGGCTCGTAAAACGACGCAAATATAATTAGGAGGGAAGCATTTTTATTGGTCGAAAAATAGAAACACTTATTATATATTATATTATTTTATTTTTCGAGCAGAACTTGTGCGTCGGGCATATGCATAAACAACAATAATGGTCATTTTGTGACGGGGCCTTGTCCCGTTCACATCTGGCTCTCGCTCTTGAGTATGTTAGTTTATTTGCCTGCAAATCAGCCAAGATATGTCTTATTTTATTTTATAACAGAAGCCAGGTGCAAACAAATGCAAACTTAATTGGACAATCAATTTAATGAAACATATAACAAAACTGATCATCTGAATTCTGATGAATAGAGCAGAATCAGACTGGAAATAGGACAAGAACAGCATGGGTTCATCAAAGACACTGGAACAAGGCACATAATATTTATGCTCAGAATTATATCTGAAAGAGCAATACAAATGCAGAAGGATGTGTACCTGTGTTTTATTGAATATACAAAGGTGTTCAATAAAGTAAGCCACAAAGATCTGTTGGAACCTTGATATATTTGGAAGGATATTAGAATAATCAAGAACCTATACTGGCAGCAAACTGCTTGCATACAGATAGAAAATGAGTTCAGCAGATACACAAAAATAGAAAGACTTCTCACCAGACTTATTTAACCTAGATGGTGAAGTGATTCTGAGAGAACGAAGTACTACCAATGTTCATTATTGCTGTCCACAATCTTAACAACATATGCAGATGACATAGTGTTGATAGCAGACACAAAAAGAAAGCTACAAAATCTCTTACAAAAGTTAGTGAAAGAAAGTGAGAAAAAAAGATTAAACATCAACTGCAAGACAGAATGCATGGTTGTTAACAAAAGAATGAGTCCAAAGTGCAAATTGCAAATCAGAGATACCAAAATCAAACAAGGGCAAAAATTGAAATATCTGGGGAGTGTTTTAACAGAGGATAGAAATCCGAAGGTATATTGGGATAGCCAAGGAAGCATTCCAAAAGCTATGCAGAGCACTAAGAAAAATTTTGCTAGAAACAAGGAAAACTACTACATGATATCTGCCTTCCTGTATGGTAGTGAATGCTGAATGATTACCTCGAAGATGAAGAGGAAACTTGAAGCAACAGAAATGTGGTTCCACAGGAGTGTGCTGAGGATACTGTAGACTGAACATGTGAGCAATGACAAATTTTTGGAAAAAATTGAAACAAAAAGGAAACTAATATTTAGCATCAGAAAGAAACAGTTGATATTTCTGGGGCACATAATGAGGAATTGTAAAATCTAATACTCATGAGACAGATAGAGGGCAAAAGGGACAGAGAAAAACAATGCATAACATACTTAGTGCATTTGAGTAAATTGATTGCAAAACAGGACTTAGGAGAAATAGCAGAAAGACAAAGCTTATTAAGAGCAACAAGGGACAAGAAATTATGTTGGAAAATAAATATTTGTTGTGTATAATAAAATGCTTTTTTCTTATTAGGCTACAGACTTATTGCCATTCTTACATGAGCTGTTATCTGGATTGTATATCAGATTTAAATATGTGTGAGCATTTCTTAACATGTAATCAATAACAATTCATATAATCCTTCTAGATAGGCAAAGTATAAGTGTATATTCCTTTTAACTGAAAAGAATACATACCATACATCAACAATAATCATAAAAACAAAGAGACCAGATATATATGTTTTTAAAAATTTCTACTCATTGTGGGAAACAAGAAGATTCAAGGTTATAGAAAATGAAAAATCCATTCAAATGCAGAAAATGAATACTGAGCAATCATTCTTAAAGTTAAGTTTAAAATTTTTTTGATTCTCTTAAAACTAAGTTCTAAGAAAAAAGTTTTTAAGTTGACAAATTCTGTGATAGAATAATGGATTTGAACCTATTTATTTACATTTTAGATTTTAATAAAGAGAGTGTATCAAAAGCTGAATGAAACAGTTGCTAAAATTAGTAAAAAGACATCCCAAATAAATTTTACAAGCTCACTCTTACTGTAATTATTGACTGAATTTATGTGATAATGCATCATGATATTATTATTATTATTATTATTATTATTATTATTATTATTCCCTGCTTTACTTGGATAGTGATAGATTTTCTCATTATGCTAATAAGTTACATTAGGCTCTAGACTTCCACCACCAAACTATCCTATGGGAAAATGGCCGAGTGAGTAAAAATATTTGTTAAGTATATTCAGTTAGTCATGCTGATACCAAACAATTTCTGGTGGAACAACTATAAAAATAATAGGTACATTTCAAGGCAATTTTGAAATAGATACGCATTTTGAAATAATTCCCATTACAGTGGTAGAATGCGAAAAAGATCACAAATTACTAGGAGTTGATTTGTTAAAAGTGGATATGGCGAGATTAATCAATTTCATGGAAGCACAAGAAAATGTAATTGGAGTGTTAAAAGGCTATAAAGCAAGTATTCAACTAAAAGAGAATTATCACCCAAAATATATAAAGTCGAGAAAAGTTCCAGTTCATATCCTACCTTTGGTAGTGGCCAAATTAAACAAAATGATACAACAAGGCATACTAGAAAGAGTGACTCAAGATGGTAGCAACTGGGCATCACCGATAGTAACGATAAAGAAACCTGACAGAGATTTAAGGATTTGTGATGATTACAAAATAGGGGAAAATGTTCGGACTCTTTTCCATTACCAAATATCAAAACTGCAAGCCATGAGTTGGCGAAAATGGAATACTTTGCAAAAACTGATCTCAAAGCAGCATATAAACAAGTAGAAATTGATGAAAAATTCAAGGCAGTAACTACGATAAAAACCCCTATAGGCTTACTAAGATGCTTGGACACATTTACCATTTGAAGTAAAGACATTGAGTCATATTTTTCAGAACGCGATTGAAAGAGTCTTATTAGGAAAAATAAAAATATGATAATTTACTTGGACAATATATGTGTACTCTTTGTTCAATCAATTTAAAAGTTTATTGAGCCAGAGTATTGGGATAAAAAGAAGCAATAATAAGAGGAAATGATAATAACAATAATAATAATTCTTTAAAATATTTTGCAGCAACCAACAGAAGAAGATCCAGATGAAGGAATCAAAGATTTAGTGGATTTGGTGTTGAAAAAAATGGTTAAGTTTCTCTTCTATTGGTGTATATGTGTAATTGTGTGTGCATTCCCTAAAACAAAACTATCTGTAAGAATTATTTATAATTAAATATTTTTGTACAATATTTAAAAATAAAAAGTAATAACAATTTCAGTACTAAAAATCAGTAAGAATTTATATAATTATTACTTTTATCAACAATCAATTACCTTATTTTATAAAGATTTATTATAAGTTTTCTTAGAATGTAAAAGTTACATTATTTATTTCATATCATTTCTAGTATTTCAGGATGTAAAAAGTTATAGGATCCATCAATAACAAAACTATATCGTCAGCTTACACAGTTGCACAACGTATAAAATATTCATTTTTCTTTGTCAATTACAGTTGCCTCCCTTGTATCAATTTTTGTCTCTTACAGGATCTTGATCATGATGCTCGCCTGTCTTTCAGTGATTACAAGTCATCTGTTTTTATGGATCCTCTTCTTATTGAAGCGTTTGGTCCATGCTTACCAACAGACGAGGTGAGATATAATCAGAAAAATAAACCCATAAAGAATCAGATTTTAGTCATACTGAAATTCTTTTTTTAATTTACTATGTCATACTCTACTTTGTATATTAATTATTTTTTTTATTAAGATTTCAGAATTTTGGCAGCAGAGATTCTGTAAAGTGTTTTTTTACTTTTCCTTTTTTTAATATTTTTTTTTATTAAAGCTGAAATTGGTTTCCTTCTCTATATTTTTTCCTTTTATTTTTCTTCTTTACTCTTCTTTCCCTTCATAATATTTGTACATTTAAAAAAATATTTTCATTAATTAAAATTATTCTTAATATATTAGACTTTTTAAGATGAAATAATTCCAGGTTGTGAAACTGTATTTTATTGATTTCATTTCAGATATGTTTAATATAAGTTTATGATATGTCCCAGAAAGGAATATATTTGTTCAAAGTAGCAAAGTGGTTGTTTTCTACTGTAACTGGGTAGGACAATCTAGCAGGTAACCATAATGGACTGGTCCTTGTCATAGTGGTAGGCAATAGGTGAAGACTATAGGCATAGACAATAGGTATTCTCCACATCAGTCTGTATTTATGGCTGACACCAGCCAATCATATTACTGTGAGGGGGAACCCAGGTGTATGCAAATTCATTACATCACTTTAAAAAACCATAAATCTCAAAACTTTAAAAATGATATGAAAAAAATGATTCAGTAATTTAAAATTTTCATTTTTTCTAATGTAAGATAATTCTTATCATTTTGTTTTAAATTGTATGTTGTTTTAAAATGTTATATAAACTATTAATACAGTCAAAACTAAAAAAAAAGTTTTATTCACACGCTGATTATTGTCCTCATCTTTGTTGTTATCACAACATTTCTGACACTGTGCTTTGCCAGCCTTAATCAGGGGTATGTCAATCCAAGTAACCTACCAGTAATTCTGAAACCAAACCTTTCATTTAATCTATGTGGGTAGACTGTTCTCATCCTACTGCCCATATCTTGTTTAGTTCTTATTTTTAGTATTACTCAGTTACTGCTCGCCCTTTTTCCACTGAGTACCAAGTTCATTAAAGCTATGCTAGCCAAACACTCTGCCTTCAAGAAAAGAGGAACTCAGACAAGACTATGTCTATGTGCAGAGTCTCATCTATGGAAGTAGAGAGCCACTTGACCACGTGTGTGAGGTCTACAGTGAATTTTTGCCCAAGCGTATGCACTCAGCAAGCTTCATGTTAAAACTCAGACTAGTGCCACATCCCGCCTTGTGGGGAGGACTTGGGTAAATACTGAGTTCCTTAAAGCTTACTGATAAGCAAATATGTATTGTCTCAAACAATTATACTACTGGATATACAATGACTAATAATTTATCATGACCATTCTGCTAGTAATTAATCTTTTTCAGATTTAATCCATTCATTTCATTGACTATTACAATAATAAATTTATATATCAAATACTTTTCTTAAGATATGCACATTTTTTATTACAATCTTTTCTCATTTTTCAAGGTTGAATATATATATATATATATATATATATATATATATATATATATATTCCATTCATATTCATGTATATTTTTCCTTGTTTTATAATCAAATAATGCAAGAAATGTACTGTAACAGTGAAAATCACTTGATTGTAATATACAGTAAAATATCCGTAAATATGAACAGATTATGCTAAAAATAAGCAGACATAATGTTTGTAATTTATTTAATCAGACATGTCTAAAAGAGAATTTGCTGCCTAAATACACAAATATATATATGTGTGTGTGTGCGTGTGTGTCTGTATATTTATGCAGCATATCTTCATTCAAACATATTTCATTGAATAATATAGACATATTGTGCCTACTTATAGTAGTAATCCTTTCCAGTCATCTAATCAGTTTTTTGATGTTGAGATGAAATCCATCAAGGAAGACACCACAGTTTTTTAACCCAAGTACTTTCAACCTTTTCTAAGATCATCTTCAGGGGTAAATTACAAAGACAAACATGCTGTTGTAACTGTGATAAAATCTGTATTCTGTTGTCATAGTGATTTTTTAAAAACAATGAAAGGATCTCTATAAAAATAAGTAGACACAATATGTCTATATTATTCAATGAAATATATATATATATATATATATATATATATATATATATATATATGTGTGTGTGTGTGTGTGTATGTATGTATATATAAATGTCAATACAACCAGATGGACTATGTGTATGGTTAAAAAATGTGTGAAAATGCTGTTAAATCAGTAATATAATTGTTTTTTACTCATGTTATTTACTTTTTATCACAGCAAAGAGAGCACTTCATGACTATGCAGATGTGTAAGAATATACCAGGTCATCAGTGTGATGCAGTATAATTATTTACATGCTGACTATTTCTCTGTACGCTAAACATTTTGTATGATTTAATAATTTCATTAAAACTCTTCTTAAATGGAAAAAATGTCTTTATTATTATTTTTAAATTTTGTCAAATATGTTATATTAATTGTTATATTTATAAATTATCATAAATTTTTTTCATTTTGTCTTGTTTGATACTGCTATGATTTTTAAAAATTTATTCATCACAGCAAGTTCCAGTAAAAAGAAAGGTAACAAACATCTAAACAATTATCAGTAGATAAAAATTCCTTTTCATGCAAAGTAACTTTGCATGAAAAGGAATTTTTATCTACTGATAATTTTTTCTTTCTCATTGTCATTTAGTAATTCTTTTTCATTGACTAAATAATTATTTTTTGCTAATTATTTAGTCATTCATTTTCTAATTATGTGTTGGTTTACAATAAATGATTATTTCTATGGAGTTGACTTGATTTACATTCTATTTTTATTTCCATAGCAAGCTTCCATCTTAGGAAAATTAGTATTTATTGATGTGTTGGTTGTGCCTTATTCTGATGATTTCTATATAACATTGTATTTATCAGCCTAAATTTGCTCATGGAAATTTGTCTGAGGCTTACCAGCAAAGAAATATAAGTGTGTTTTGCCTTATATACTCATAGTCTCTGTTCAGTTAAAGCAAAGACTAATTTTTTTTTAAACAAGCAGATTGTTCTTCATGGGAGACCAGTATTACACAGCCTTCAGAAACTTTATCATACTACATTTTCTCTAAAATTGTTTCCCCTGCCACTACATTTTTTTTTTTTTTAGGGAGCAAAAACATGATCACCTACTGTTTTAAAATTGTCATAACATTTTTGTATTGTGTGTACATACTTGATTTTTTGTATACTAATAAAGGAATGATTGAGTAATATTTTGATGTAATGCATTATTTTCCTGCATATATGTTTTGACATTGAAGAAAAAAACACATAAACAAGAAACACAAATGTGTTGATATACTTTTATCACTGTCTATTAATGTTTATTTAAAATTATATAAATATCTGTTCAGTTTTATCTAGTTAACTAACTTAATCTATTTATATACATTCAGCTAATAAGTAAAATATTCACAAAACTGAAAATAACAATCTAAAAATTTTCAAGTACAAATTAAATTTTGTGCATTAATACTGAACCAAATATGGTTAAAGAATTTTTTTAATCATTTCACCCCAAGCAAGGCAATAAAGCCACTAAAATGCATGCGATTACTGAGTGTGGCATAATATTAAGGAAGACGACATCATTAAGGAGAGACAATAATAAAAGAATAAGAATTAAGATGGAAGATAGCTATTGACATTGCATTTGAATCTTTGAAGGTCAAAGTTGGCTGGAAAACAAGAAGCCAAAAGAGACTTCCATAAGTGAAAAGTGTGAGATGTAAAACTGTTAGCAATTTTAGCTGTAAAATAATAAGGAGTTACAGCCAATCTAATACTGCACTTAAATTCATAAAGAGAAAAGCTCATCAGAACAATTACCACAAAAATATTTATAGACAAGGCACAGAGAAGTTACATTATGGCTGTGGCAAAGTGACTGTGTAGTGCCACGCCTACATTTTCTCCAATTCTAATTGGTCAATAAATACATACTTAAAAATAACAGGACAATTTATCTATCGCATTCCACCATAGTAAATTTGTTCCTACACTTTGTTTAAAACAAGCTCTGCTGCAAAATCGCTGATTGGTCCATTTTCCGTCCAATAGGATATTTTTCATGTATATTCAAAAATGTACTACAGCGTCTCTTTTTGGAACCACTCCAGATAGTATAAATATTGGATGCATTCCAAAAAACCAGTAGTAGTAATTTCAGAACCACAGTCGAGGTACCCAGAGACAATAGTTCTCATTTACTCGCTCGTGTATTTCATCCTACTCACTCACTCTGCATGTACATACACACTACAGAACTTTATGTGACACACCACCAGTTCTCAGTGGACACACCAAGTTAAATCAACTTTGTAAGTTGCAACTACTGAATAATTTTCTGAAAGAAATATTCTATTTTCAACACTGAACTCTGAACATTTTTCTCAGACAAATCTTCTATAAGACATTTCCTTACAATCAAGGGGAAGCTACTTTTTTCTCCTTTTTTCACTCATATTGCAACTACTTTGTATTATTGTTGAATTTAATATACATATTTCTTCGTTAAACAAAATAGGTTCTCATTGTTCTTTTTCCTTGATGTTTTAAGTATTCTCAACACACAGCCGCATTATCTATTTAATCCATTCAACATAAGTGACCACAACACTCGAGAAGCAGCACATTCTATAATTGATCAACTCGACGTACTAATCAACACTTTACAACTGAAGCCAAGATGTCAGGTCAATACAAATAACATTACAGATGCTTCTTTGGATTTTATCAGGAATCTTTAAATACATAGAAGAAGCACCAGACCAGATGTGACAGCAATTGTCTAGCATGACACAGAACCAATCTTCCTAGCAACAGACCTAGTAATTGATTCAATATATTTCCACTTCATGTTAGTGGAAAATGTTAGTCTGAAAAGACACAAAGAGTCACTCTCCTGGAGGTTAGAATTCTTAAATTTTATATCTTTATCCTTCCAAAATCTAAAAATCTTTGTAAATTTATGTGAATTCATTCTTTAAATATTTATATATAACTATTTCTAAAGTTTTGTTATCTAAAATAACTGATCTAGACCTATAAGTTAGTCAGCACTAATCACTAAGATTTGACAATTCCATAAAAATCTCTCACTGCCAATTTTTATATACTTTGCCAATAGACCATCTTGAAGGAACACATAAGATGCTACCCAAAGGTTCTGGGTATTTAAAATCATGAAAAAATATTAAATTTAGTTTACATCATCTTCTTCAAAGTAGCCTTCCCATGAGCCATTACATTGACCCCAAAAATATACAGCTCACAAAGTGTAACAGCAAAAATCTGTAATATTTTCCATTCAAGTATATTGCTCAAATCCCCAAAATCTTTAGACAGTAGCTTGTATATATACTAACTGGGAGAAAGCATGAAATAAATTGTGAAAGGTAGCTGAAATTGATCACTAAGCTCAGGATCCAGTGATTAAATGCCTTTCTATCTCAACTTCAATCACTTTCATACCATGTAAGGTAGCTTTCCAGTACCTTTAATATTTTCATAGCAATTCTTTTAATGAGTTCTCCTCTTTGGTACTTTTGTGACACTATTTGTTACTGGTAAATAATAATGTTTTGGGGTAGCAGGAATGATATACTGATAAACAATTATGAGGAATAAGGCTGGTGGATAACATGAATGATATAACTTGGAAGAACAGGATAATTGTTTTAATTGAAAAAATGACTAGAAAAAAGTAATTAAATTTCTCATCCAGGAAAGACAGAGTGACCATCTAGTTTCACTTAAAAACTGAGATAATACTTTTATGACCATTGTGAGCAAAGTGGATAAACAGACCCTTGGCTGCAAGCTTGGCCAATGGATAAGTATTAGCTTTTGGAGGCAGATGGGTTTCCAGCAGAAAATAGATAAAAGAATGGCAATTAAACTTTTCATCTGCCAATATATGATAAAACTTCCCAATATCTAGGGATTTTTCCTTTTATGCCACTTGCTGACCAAAAGGGTTGCTGATGGGATAGAAAATGATAGATTCCAGATGCAAAAACAGCCACAAGCAAAAGCACAATAAGAAAGAATTTTGAACGATAATTAAAAATTTTACTGTGGGACTGGATCATGCCTGGCCTTCAGGAGATGAGTTTGGCCAGGTGACCAAGGAGGAGAGGGCCCAGGTAGAATTTCAGGGAAGGTGGAGGGCTTTCTACGCCCCTTGGGTAGTGATGGTGAGAGGCACTCACACAAGGCAGGAAGGAGACGGATTTGATCAGGTGACCAAAAGAAGGCATTATGGGTGCAGATTAATGCCTGTGACCATCACCCATGGCAGAGGGGAATCTCCAAAATTAGGAAGTAATTAATTCTCAGAAACCAGACAATGGAGAAAGGATTCTTTGTGACAGGTAGAGAAGATACTGAATATCCAACCACATCACACCTCTACACCAGTTTTGGGTGAACAGCAATAAATATGTAGATCACAAAGCGAGAAAAGCAGATTGTTCCAGCCACTGATGAGAGATACCCAACATGACTGCCTACCAAAGACAACTGATATCAGTCTTGTGCTAAGTCAGCAAAGTGTCATGACTAACTTAAGAAGCAGGTTAAGTCAATAAACATCTGCATATGAACTACTAGATTTTGACAACAAACTAACCAGACATTGTACCAAGAACCAGATATAAATATTTATTCTTTTTATTAAAATTATTTTCTTTTTGCATGTTTTCATTCTGCTTGGACCAGCCAAAATACAAAGATACCTGATGATGATTTGATCCTGGCTGACCTTATGATCAAAATAATCACAATGTAGGATAAGGCAAGGCCTGGATTGAAGTTATCCCCTTATTGATCAGCCATGAGTATCAGGCCTTTGGATGACCAGGAGAGACTTGAGGGTGACACTTTGACTTCATGAATTTAAGTGTAGTAATAAATTGGCAGCTAGGTCTTATGCAGTTTGTGTGTATTTAAGTGTGTGCATGTTCACATAATAAACAAAGAAGAAGCATACAAAAACTTGGGTTTCTACTATGGATCATTAATTTTTTTTTTATGTTGACTGTAATGAAACAAAGTTCTCACTGTCTCTTGGGTATGTCCATTTTCTTTTTTGGTTCAGAAGTAAGTTAGGTTGAGTATGGACAAGAATGGTTAAAATGGTCAAGCTCAAATCAGCTTTGTGCTGAGTTGGAATGACCAAATTACTTCTTGAGTATGGCTGCAAGGCATGTTCAAACACCGTTATTGATAAATGGAAAGAGAGAATCAGTAGTCAATGAACCAGGGAAACTAAGATTCCCACTAGGAACATAATTACCACATAGTTCTACATCTTGGAGCAAAAAGAAGAAAGAGTAAGGCAGGAAAATGTTTGTTTTTTATAGGCTTAATCAGCACCATATAATGGTATTAATGAAACCAAGTGGGGTAATCATGTTACTCTTAACATCATGGGAAAATGTATTGCTTTTTTTATTATTCATTATTATTATTATTATTATTATTATTATTATTTATTGATTTTATTTCAATTTCCCACAGTCTCATCATTTTACTGTCAAAATTGCAAAGTGTAAGCCATAGCTGTTTAAAACCCATGTTTTTGTCATATAGGAAAATCCAACATGGTGCGTAAATGAAATATTCAGCAAAAAATCTCATTCGTCAGTAATATTTTAAACACCTCATAGAATGTAAAGTTCTTAAAGCAAACCTGTGCCAAACTGTTTTCCTGAATCCTTGATGACTTGACTGTCTGAAAATGACAACATCAAGATGAAATAATGGAAACTGACTGTGAAAAACACAATTATGCACAACAAGTTTTCGATCAATTAGTAAACTTCTGGACCTTTTCAGGCGACGTTATAGGATCCAGACGACTATTGTTTGCACATGGAATTATTCACTGGTAATTAATCTTCAATTTGGCTGTGGAAAATGTCACTTGGTAGTTAGCATTAAGAAATTATGCCCAATTTTCTGAGAAAAATCACTTTTTTTTATGAAAAAATATTTATTTTCACTTCAAATGAATAAAAGGAACAGCTAAATGGCCCGGCAAGGGGAAATATGAAAGACATGCAGTGAAAAAAACAATGTCAGCTGCTAAGTGTTGTTGTTATCACCTGGGTCACAGGGTGTTAAAAACAAAACAAAACACATCAAGCCATTGTTCAAACGTAGGTTATATCAAGCCCTACTAATGTTGACCCCTTTTTTTTCACTCTTTGCTCTTATATGGGAGTGGTGAGTTTTATTACAAACTGACGACAACTTGTTCTAAACATTTATTGCTGGCTGACCTTTGACCCAGAGATTTCAAAGTCAATTTGGCTTAATTTTCCTCATCGCTGCTATTTTTTGGAAAAGAAAATCTTTTGGTTTCTGGTGGTCAGGAATTGCAGATAAATCTTTTGCCTTTTACTAAAAATTTCCATGGCAGAGTGTCAATTTTTTTAATTGAAAATTACCAATGGACTTTGTCACATTTTGACCCCCTAGGAATGTTGATTTCCTTCAAAATCCTCAATTTTATGACTGAAATAGTTTGATTATGATTTAGGCTTTCTGATTTTCAAAAAAAAAAAATGGTTAATTTCCCATTAATTGGGAAAATTTTTGTTTAGAACTAGAAAAAATGCAAAGTTTTCACTATTTTTTCATATTTTACCCCCTGAAAAAAAAGTTGAGTCATTTACAGCAGCCAATTTTACTTTTAAATAAAAGAATATATCTTTTGCTTTCAGAAAATACCTAGTTTCATGGGATTCAGATCAAAAGTTTCCTTGATATTTGTTTAGATGATGATAAAACAGTCATTTTTCAATATTTTACCCCTATAAAAGTATGACAATCCATTGTTTCAGAGAAAATAAGCTGTGAGGAAATGACTTTTGCCATTTTTGTGATGACTTTTACTTGGGATAGAAAATTTTTTACCATAGCAGACCTGAATTGACTTTATTTAAGTTGAGTGGGGCTATAGGAAACCTCAAACAGCTGTAAAGCATAAGTTCTATTCTAATGGTTTCTTCTCTCACACTCTCTTCCAGCTTCTTGCTCTCCTGTCAACTATGATCTTCAAAAGTTTAAATAAAGTATCAATTGTCATAATATATCTGTCTGAATCTTGTTCTTTTTATTGTCCTCCTCAACAATGTTTTAACGACCACCTTGCATCTTAGTGGTTTTATTGCCTTGATTGTGATGAAATGAGAAAAAAGATTAGAATAAAAGACAGCTGCTATTATCAATTTTAACATCAATTTTAAATATAATCAGAATCTCTTGCTTTGGAGTCACAATTCTCAGTTCTGAATATTAGGTCAACAAGCAAGTCAGCTGTCAAGTTCCACGAATTTCAGTATTATTCTGTATCCTAAGTATCAGTTAAGAAAAAAAAAAGAAAAGAAAATTCTTTATTTTTATTCAACAATTATTTGTTTATTTCCAAGGAAATATCAGTTTTGTTTTAACTAATCTAATAAATATAAAAATGAAATGACAGTATTTAGATTTGTTTAAAGCATTGAGGTATATCTTTTGGGACTACAAATAAATCTTGAGTAATTATACTGTGATTAATAAATCAAAAAATATCTTGACACTATCAGGACTATAAGATCATTCTGATAAAGGTTTGAAATAATTGACCCTAGTACAAAGGGAACATTTGTGACTCAAAAGTTTTCACAAGTTTTTTGGCATATGCATAAATATTCCTACTAAAAAAGATATTTAGGAACCCAAATGTAACATTACTGATTTTATTCTTAACTGAATGCATCACTATATTCATGCTTCTTTGCAAAATAACAATATATTAAGTTAATTTGTTACAACATCCTGCTTGAGAATATTTCTTTAACCTGCTATTAAATATTTTATATTTCTATACACCAATCACTGTCTCCTTAATAGGAGTAAATAGGCTTGCCTATCGCCCAGTTCACACTCCTCTCCGGTCTTTTGAACAGGAGTAGAGGTTTATCCCTTGTTTTCTGTTTAGGATTTGGTTTCTGTTCTTTCTAAAGTTTACTTCAATTCTATACTTGTAATATCTCTGTCTGAACTTTGAAATTTTATTCACTAATTTTTTTCCTCCTCAATAGAAATAAACAAGTTTACCTATCGCTTGGCTCACACTCTTCTTTTGAACAGGAATAGAGATTTATCCCTTGTTCCCTATTTAGGATTGGGTTTCCGGTTCCTTCTAAAGACTTTTCATTCTCTTTCACTCCCAGTAGCCCCTTGTGTCTTTTCACCTTGCTTGAGGTAAAGTGATTTAAAAAAATGTGTTAAATGCAGATATATTCAATATTTCTCTCCAATTTAATCAGACATTTGTTTTCAATAAAACTGAGAAAATTTTTGTTGTCTTTGAAATTTTACCATTTAGTATCTCAAAATGGATTTTCTCCAGATTTGTCCCTCCAATTTGGGTCTTATTACACTAAACTAACTGGGAATTACTTACTAGAATGTTAGTTACACTGAAAAAATGATCTCAGATCACATAGATTTGTTGTATTCATGAAGAAAATCTTTAACCATTTATATAAAATAAGATTTGGTAAAATAAATTATACAGAGGCAAATTATAGTGGACACATTATTAAAACATATTTTATTAATCGATTTCAGACAAAATAAAAACCTCCTTTTGCTGAAAATTATTAATAAAATACAATATCCCTATTGAGTGGATACCAACTTAAAGTAAAATTTAATTTATAATTTATGGAGAAAGATAAAAATTTCACAACATTTAAAACATATATCAAATTATTAATTTAAAAAGTTTAAAATTTCAGGCATTTATAGTTATGAGAAATTTTATTCTCTTCAATTAACACACTTTCAAATAGAATTTAATGTATTTCTGTTAAATATACTTGTGTCTCCTACTCAGTCTGTGCTTTCAATATAAATAAGAGACAAAAGATCAAGTCATTAGTCAAAAAAGAAAATTTCTTTGTCTATTTCTGGTAGCATAAAAACTTGATTTCCACATAAGAAACTGGACACAAAACATTCTTTTTAAAACTATATCAACAATTTGCAAATTAAAATTTTTTTATTGCACTTTTTTATCACACTGCTTTCTGCTTTTCCTTTTTTTTTTTTTTCTTTGTGGACATGTTGAATATTTTGACAAGGATAAATCTTCACACCCCCAGGCTTTCAATGATCAATTGTTTGCTGAAGGAGGAAATTTTTTCTTTTAATCAGTATCACCCCAAGCAGGACAGTACAGCCACTAACACACAAGTGATTACAGGGCGTGGAGGAATTAGGAACAGAAACATTAGTAATGAGTAGAAAGAGAAAAGAGTAGAAGACAGTAGATAGCAGTTGACATTGCATTTAAATTTTTGCAGATTAAAGTTGGCTGGGAAGCATGGAGCCAGAAGGGAATTTCACAAGCAAAAAGTGCAAGAAAAGAAACTGTTAGCATAGAAGTTACAGCTACATCTAACCAGCTCAACTGTAAATTGATGAGATTTTGCCTCCAGTCTTGTACTGTGCTTAAATTCATAGTCTAGGCACCATAGTGAAGAGTTCATCCAAACAATTACCATGAAAGTATTTATAAAAAAGGCACAGAAAGGCAACCTTATGGTGGTGGGCAAGTGACTGAAACTGAGCTGCCAGATCAGGACCAATAATATTGCTGATTTTTCTTTGGATCTTATCAAGGAGCTCCAGGTAATGCAAAATAGATTCAAGAGAGAAAAATTATCCCACACAACACATAAGAAATTTGGAAGCTTCAGTCATCCGTTTCTAAATAAGTGCAACACACTCAAGGAAACTTATTAAAATATTGTATTCTTTTAGTATTAATAAAATAAAGAAATATACATCTGTTCAAGTTGAAACAAGTGGGTATTTGTGACAAAGTTCTATGTTGGATCAAATCATTCCCCGTTTCATGAGTTGTTCTGTAAGATGGTTTATCTTCTTGGAAGAAAATCATTAGTAGTGTCTCACAAGGTATCATTTTGGACCCAATCCTGTTCTTGATTTATATAAATGGCAAATAAATGGCATCCCTGATCTGATCAAATCCACTGCTAAATTATTTGCTGATGACACTAAACTATATTGTTGCATCATACTCATTACTTCAAGATGATTTAATTCAATTTCATCTAAAATCAAAATGTGGGAAATTGTGTTGTGGTGAAGATCAGATAAAATCTATATACACACTAGATGGGGCTTAATTAAAAGAACAAAAAGACTCTGGTATTCTAGTTTCAAAATGATCTTCAAGATCACATAACTGTAAAGAAGGCTAATCAAAGAACAGGTATGATTAAACATTGCTTTACGAATGTTACTCTAAAAAAAGGTAAAAACCTTTTACACTAAATTTCTTCAATCAGTACTTGAATATGGGATTGTTATCTGGAGCAAAAACTACAAAAAAGGTACAGACTTATTGCAATCTGCCCAGGACTGATGTCTCAGTCTATCTGTAGGTGATATCAATCTACTATCTCTTCAGTCAAGACACCAGTTAACTAATCTGTGTAAGGTATACAAAATAATAGCTATTATAAAATGGAACTGAACAATTGCTTCACCTTCTCAAGCAGGAGGATGTGTGGTCACTTACACAAATTGATAAAACAGCACTCAAAAACAGTTGCAAGAGCCAACTTCTTTGCCCTGAGGGCGATAGACAAGTGGAATGCTTTACTTAGTTATGTTGTGAATGCACTAACGATGACTATCTTCAAGAAGAAACTGAGGATCTTGGTCAAATGAGCTGAAGGACTATTGACTAATTCGAAATTTATTTCTGGATTTTAAATTCTATACAAATATTTAATTCATATTACATCTGATCTTAAAAAAATTTATTTGAATTCATATGACTAATAACACAGCTAAACTCACAATTTGATTAAAAACAAATAAAAAGCCTAACATAACCTAACATTATGATCATCATCAGTGAGAACAAGAAGAGCATTTTAAAGATGATGTACTTGTTTAGCTTAGGTTCAAAATTTAAATTATGTCAAAGATAATTTAAACTCAGAAACATTTTGTTGTAGGAACCGACCATAATATGAAGGGGTGATTAAAAGTTCTTGACTTGACTAAGAAGAATGAACTAGATTTATGGAATGTTAAAAAGATAAAGAAAAGCAAAAGAGGGGAACAGTGGGAAGCAAAGGGAGGAAAAAGATTTCAACTAGAGGATTTCAATTCTCTCGTCCTTCCCTTTACAAGTACTTGTAAAGATGCTAACAAAAATGACAAGACTCTTACTCAAGGTGAAATCTGTAAAAAAACACATTTATTACAATAACAAAAATTATTTTTGCAATATACAAATTGCCCAAATTACAATATAGGACTTGCATAAAATTTCCCTTGTATACCTAAAACTATCAAGACAACAGTTCTTTCAAAATATGAATGTTTTCTCTTAGACAACAACAGTTCATGTAAAACAAATGTATTTCCTTAACAACAAAGGAATTTTAACAACTTTCTTTTAGTACAACAGTTCATATAAATCAATTTCTTAGTAACAAAAGTAACTCACTTTGAAAGGTTTAAAAATTTGATACTTCAAAAGGGGGTTAAAAAAGAAGACCTCAGACAAGGCTGGTTCTCTAGGTCCTTTAGACAAAATATTCAGGGTTTTTTTCTTCAGCTGCAACAGTAGTAGTAGTAGCAGCAATTCAGTTTGGTTGTTTCTTTGTGACTTGAGTACCTATTGGAACTTAAACTCAACCTAAACCTCAAGTAGAACTCATAATATGATCCATCACTAAAGATGCTGGAAAAATGATCAGTTCCCTGTACTATTCCAATAAGTATCTGACTTCTGCTATCCTTTACCTTTATAAGAGATAATTCAAACCGAAAATGGAGTACTGCTCCTATATACAGGCAGAACCTGCCCAGTCTTCATTTGTCAATCTTGATAGAGTCCAAAAGCATCTCTGTGTCCTTGTGGGTGATTAATTATTTTCCACTCTACCCCACTTTCTCAAAGACGAAATGTTGCAAGTCTCTCAATGCTCTATTGTTATTTCCATGGAAAGTGTTCAGATGAATTATACTTCTTAGTTACACCAATAATTTTCATGGTGTAAATATATAAAAGGCGATTATCTCTTTTTGGTCAAAATAGGTGACATGTGACAACTGCATAGTGACATCACATCATAAAGTGAGAAAGTGGTCACTGATTCATTGAATTTACAATAATCAAAGAAAGCAGTCATTTGTTTGGCTTGGGTCTGCCTCCACCAGCAGCTTACAGGTCCATTGAGCTGTCTGCTTTTGGGAATATATCTTCCCCAGATAGAAACTTCAGCTCACAGTCCTCAATTTGGAAAAACCCAAGATTCTCTGTTTCCTGTTCGTAGAATATGTCCTCTCTTGGGACATAGTAAATAAATACATGCTGTTAGAATCTGGAGTCCTAAAAGAAAAGAAAGAAGCAGGAAGAAAAAGAAAATTTAGAGAGATTTATGAATATCATTCTAGTGTTATTTTTTAAAGTTTGTCACAAATATTTGAGGTAACAACTTTGATTTTGTACATTTTATGAAAATACAAGATTTATCTCATTTTTAAATCTTAGTTTGTAAAACTAAACAATTGTCTAATTTCCTTAATAGACAATAGTTCAGTTTTAAAAACTAAGAAACCCAGCAACGCTTGTGAATTGCCATCCTTATCATCTCCTTTCGACAGTCAAATGAATCGGAGTAAGTGAACATTTTGTTGATAATAATTACAATTGTTTTTATGAGCCCAACAGAATTGTATTTAAAATTTGTTATCCTGCCTACTTGTTTGGCACACAAAGGAGAATTTTGTGCAAGTTTGTTTTGTAAGTGTTGTATTCTGTATTATTTGTAATGATGATGATCATCCTCCTCCCTGTAAGTCATAGAGTTTCTGTACACTAGTTTTACCTACTAAATATCTATGTAAAAAACAAAAAAATGGCAAGTGGCTTGAATATGTGATCAATGAAAATTACATCAGTTCAAAATGTAATAGTCATGAAGTCAAGTTGAAAGACTATATATAAAACTACTTAATTCAGCCAATTGTATGTTGCATTTTTTCAAGAACACACATACACTACACACAAATTTAAATCCAAAGAACGTGAAGAACTTTTAGTAAATAATTAATACCGGTTTACTTACTGTCTTTTTTCAAACAAGGAATTAGTTACAGTCATCACCGCCAAGTTAACTTTCCCAAGCACTCACGCTATTGTTAAAAGACATTGATCGTCTCAAAAATGAGTTCTTATCTAGTAAGGGATTTGTAATTGTGACCTTGTGTGGTAAGTAGCTTAGCACAAAAATATTTGTTAATTGTAAAATTCTAATTTATTTTTATAGGATTTTTTGATAAAAAAAACCCTACGGAAATAATAAAATTGTTCAAATGTTTATTCGATACTCAACCAAAACGACACGAGCCGAGTTTTAAAACATACGAAAAAATTTATTCATTTATTCTGAACACATGCGCGCGCAAAAAAAAAAAAAAAAGAAAAAAAAAGAAGAATTTACAGTACACAAATTAAGTGCTTTGTATGCCAAATGATGGCTAATAAAATAACATGTTTAAATATCAATGAAAAAAAATGAAACATTCCCCCTTTTTTTTAATAATTATTGCGACATAAGAAGATACTCAGAAAATTAAAACTAGTGAAGAAAAAAAAAAAATGTTTCGCTGAATAGTTTTCAAAGAATAATTTGGTACATTTTCTTTTAAAGCAAAGTTCGTGGTTAACAGCGAGTATCAAAATAAAAACACCAGCCGGCCTTTTCTTTGAGGTGAGAGCGACCGGGTTGTTCCTTTTCATTGAAGTTTCAACTGTCGCCTGGTCTGGTGGTTGACTAAATTCTGCGTTGTTTTCTTTCTGGACCGGGGCAACCTGGATTCATGTATGTAGCAGAACAGCTGTTCGTCGACTCTAAAAATCAAATTCATGCCCCTATCCCATCCTTAAATAACCGGTAAATTTGCAGATAACATACCAGTGACAAATTTAAAAATATATCATTTATGATGGTGTGTACAGTGTAACAGTAAAATCGCCTGATTATTCAAAAAATAAAAATTGGCGGAAATATACTGTTTTTTTTTAGCCTTAGGAGATATTATTGACTATTATTTTAGTTGGGTCCCGGTTACCCTCCATCGATTCAGCCAGTTTTACGTACTATGCGTGAAGCGTGATACACGCTTCTTAGGCGATCATGTATCTTTCAAATTTCAATACATGACTGACGAAGTAGATTTTTTTTCCCACAGTAGTAGGTTGCCATTTCTTTCTGTGCTAGACCAGTTGTCATCCAAAGCTATAGAACCCGGTCTGTCCTGCTACTTACCAATAGCAGTGGGGAGAAGTGAATTCAATTCATACCTTTCCCAAAGCAAGGGTTATTATTAGCACGTAAGTGAATGTCATGGATTTGCCTGGAATTCGAACTCGACTCTGATTACTCCACCGTGCCTCAGTGACAATTTGTCGAGGTCAGTAAACTTTCGCGCAGAAATCGAGGGTAACCAGGACCCGACTAAAATTGTCAATTTTCTCTTCTTAGGTGATTGACAATAGATTTCCGACAATTTTTAATGCTATTTATGGAATAATCAGGCGATTTTACACCAGGAATGATATTTTTTTTTAAATCTGTCACTGGGGCATTATCTGCAAATTTACCAACCCACAGGTAGGCTCCAAATACGCTGCTCGGAATTTGGAGCGAAACTATATTGGTTTTGGTTGGACGAAAAACAAACGCAGCTATATTACCACATTAGTGACATTATGTACCATAAATATTTTTGAAATTTAAAAATTAAGCAAGAGCCAATCACAGCGTCTGTTTTTCTCCCTGGAAAGCTTATGCTCAATATAGCTTTTTTTAAATAAATTAAATTTCTTATAGTTTCGCCGCAAATATAACTTCTGAACTTTATGCATCCAAGTCCAAACTGAACCTTTCGTTAATTTACAATAAAGATAAAAAAAAAACATGTTTTTTTTTTTTTAATTATTAACTTATTACACGTCGTTGATAGGTGTTTTTTCATATTTTTATGTTTCTTGTGGGGTGCCTGTAAAGTGTTGTCGAAAAACAAGCGTGAAAGAAAGTCTTTTGAATTTTGAATCGAATCCACTTGGTTGGCAACTTAATGTGTAATAATAATACCAACAATGGTACACTTGACTAGATTTTTATCATCGTCGTAATAATTTTGTTTCAGGGGAAAATACCTTGTTTGAATAGAGTACCACAATGTGACAATATTTTAAATTGTAATCCTGGACAGTTTAATTCTATATTTTATTTTATTTTATTTTGAACTAAACTGAAAACACAATTAAAAAAATCATCTGCACCATTCGGGATTACCGTGAGGGATTTCTTTCGCAATTTATTATCATCGATGTCGTGGAATAAACTGTAAATTTCTCCTTTGTTATATTATTATTATTATCGTTTAATTTTTTTTTATGAATTTAGGAAATACTAAATAGAGATTAAAAAAATCATATAAATCTTTCTTTTTCGGCTAATTTTTAATTTCTTTTTTGTGAAGAGTTATTTTCTCAGGTATAAATTTTTAAAAAAATATTTATTGTGACATTTTATTTTAAATTCAATTAAGAACTTTTGTAATTGTATTCAAAAAAAGTTTTTAGTTTTCAATCATAGAGAGTTCAAGACGGTGCTCCTGGAAAAAGAAAATCCACCTTCTCAATTGATGGAGGCTATTGCGGTTTAAAGCCCGAAAGCGACGTGGGAAAATAATAAATAAATAAAACTGTTTAGTGGTTGTCTGAAAGCGTGGTCCCTATTGGAATGTAGTAATGAAGTCACAAATAATGTTTTCATCACAAATGAAGTTGATATTGTTTTTAAACTTTTTACGATCGTATACCAGGTCTGGTAGCATGACCATAATTTTTTTTTTCGGTATAAATAGGCAGAAATAAAATAAATAATTTTAATCATTTCAATGAAACTAAAAAATGTAAAAGCCTGTTTTAGTTTTTACAATAAGGCTAGAAATAATTATTTGTAAAATTATCACGTGTGGACACTACAGAAATAAATTAAAAATGGCTCGTTTGCCAATCGTGTTTTAAATTTTCATTAAGACGGCAAATAAATAAAAATATGGTTCTCGAAATAAATATAAAGTAAGTTTAATCATAATGCTAATAAATTGTAAAATTATTTTATTCGTGTCCGATTTCCCAATGTTTCTGTGAAGAAAACACTTGCTAAGATTTGCAAATGATTTATTTCTCGGATTATTTGTTTTTAGTTTATTTTCACAAAATTCAAATTTATTCTATGCTAAAGACAGAAAAACATATATAACCTTTAACAAACTGGAGGTGATTTTGTTTGCAAAGCAAAACTTTTATCCTCCCACTTCAAGTGACAAATGAATGAATAATGAAGTGTTTGAATTTTTGCAGTTGTATTGTTATATCCAGCTACAGCAACAGAAAATGACTATGACTGGAATTAAGTAGCACGGTAGAGGAACCTTGGAAACAATTAAGTGGAAAGAAAAGTAGCGAATAATGCAGTGTGTTAAAGGTTAAATACTGAAAGACTATAGAAGTCTCTCCCGTTGTTTTTGGGCATATTAGAGTCCAGCAGCTCAGTTCTTAGAACCAAACAGCCAAACGACCTACACATATGATTTGACTATAGTGATGATGGCTTGTGCAGAACTGACCACACTTGGAAGAGCCAAATACAGAGAATTAGCACACTGCATACCAAAAGGTCCTCAAACAACCCACCTCGGGTTTTGAATTCAGAGTTGTCCTCCTAGATCATTTGCCACCCAAGGCTATAGTACCCAGTCTGTCCTGCTATTTACTCATAGCAGGGGGGGGAGAGAGAATGTGAGTGAATGTAATGAGCTCAACTGGAATTTGAGCTTGGCTCTCTGATTCATCAACCTGAGCCACTATCCATTATTCCACCATGCCACCTGAAAGACTATATACAGGATGATTGAAAAGTAACTCCATATTTTATGTATGATGGACTCTCCTGTCTAACTATAGTTTTTACAAGATGGGAGAGTCCATCATACATAAAATAATAATGAGTTATTTTTCAATCACCCAGTGTGTTTGTGTGTGTATATATATATATATATATATATATTATTTTTGCAGTTAAAATGAACTTTCAAAAACAAACCTGGTTTCTCTTGAATGTAAAACAAAATTTGTATCTACAGTAATGCTGTTTAACTATAATAATAGGCATTTGTGGGATATAATAGTATGTATTTATGTACACATATATGTTTGCAATACTTATAGTCAATGTTTAACTGATAGTCTTAAAACATGTCTTGAACTGTAAAGAATTTAATTCATTTTTTTTGCTTTCCTATTTTGAATTGCTAACAGAAATACATTTAGGAAAAGAAATGTAGCTGTACGGAAACTTAAGAATTTTTAATCTGGAGAAGAAAAATTGAAATGTGGATCTACTCATTTTGGACAGATTCTCTTGCATTGTGAAATATGTGAAAAAGTTTTTACAAAGAAGAATAAGTTAAAGCTTCATATGAAGACTCACACTAGAGATAAAAATCATTTTTTGTGATGTATGTTAAAAAAAAGTTTAGCAACTACAATTCCAAAATTCATATGAAAACTCATACTGGAGAAAATCCATTCCCTTGTGAAATTTATGGCAATTTTTTTTCTAGAAAGGATAAACTAAAAATTCACATCAGAATTCGCACTGGAGAGATGACATATTCTTGTGAAGTCTGTAACAAAGCTTTTTCTACAAGAGATAACTTAAAAACTCATTTGAGAACTCATACAGGAGAAACTCCATTTCATTGTCAAGTATGCAGCAGAGCTTTTTTTACAAAGAATATCTTAAAAGAACATATAAAAACACTAACCAGAGAGACACCATTTCACTGTGAAATTTGTAACAAAGCATTTTCTAGAAAGGATAATTTAAAGTCTCATATGAGAATTCATACTGGAGAGACACCATTTCCCTGTGAAGTATGTGGGAAAGCTTTTGCTTATAAATATACTTTAAACAACCATTTAAAAACACATACTGGTGAGACTCCGTATCCTTGTAAAGTAGTTGGCAGGACCTTTTCAAGAAAAGGTAAGTTGCAAAGTCATATTAGAATTCATACAGGGGAGACTCCTTATCCTTGCAATATGTGTGGCAAAGCTTTTTCTCACAATATCTTTAAAAATTCATTTGGAAAGTCACACTTATGAACAGAGAAATCAAAGGACAGGTAAAAATTAACCAAGTAAATTTTGTGATATTAAAAAGTATACAAAAGTTTATTGTTGAATGAAATTATGAATTATGCCTCCTATACCATGGATTTTTTGAAAATTTCTATTAATCATTAATTTTTATATAAATTGTTACAAATTTGGAAAAAGATATTTGGATTTATTTTCGCAGGTCAATTTTTTATATATCTTTATGAAAGAGAATGATTAACTAAAGAAAAACAAGAATTTATTCACTTGTCATTGAAATTTGATAAATTATCTTGGACAATATGTCTCAAGCAACTATTCTGAATCAAAAGGTTTGTAAATTTTATGTTTTTACAGATTTTATATCAAAATTAATAAAATTTAATTATTGCAAAATTTTGAAAGATTTTAAAAGTTCTTTTGTTGCCATTACTAGGCTAAATTCAGACAAATGTGTAGTTTTTGTATATTTATAAACTACTTTTTAGGTATAATTTTAAATAGAATCTTCTCTCTTATTCTCTGTGAAAAGTATGGAATTAAATATAGAGACTAGAAGTTAAGATTATTAGTTATCTTAACTGAAAAACAAAACAGTTGTTATAAAAAAAAAAAAGAAGCTATACTATAATGAAGAACACAAAACAGTACAATGGATACAACAAAGACGAAGAAATTTCAATGAAAATACAAAACTTCAAGCCTGTATTTCGGCAAACATTACAGCTTTTATTTTTTTAAACTTCCATTTCTGTGTGCCATAAGCAAATGTTTAAGTTATTCCCCTTTGGCCATAATTACATATGATGCTGTGTCTTAAAGTTCTCGGCCTAGTCCCTTTTCAAAAATTAATGTTTGATCATTGAAATATCAGTTTTAAGAACTGGGTTGGTCCGAGAATTTTTCAGCATTTCCAACTTACATCTTTTAAAAAGAAATGTAAAATTTCCATACATTAAGATCAAGAGTTATTTAAATCACATTTAGCTACTGAAATCAATTTAAAATATTTAGCCATTATTTAATTACTGTTTCCCTTAAATGAAGCTCTAGATATTTCTACATACTGAATTGTTAGAAAAGTGCTTAGCAATAACTTTAGCACTGAATAAGCCTTTTATATATAATGTCTTTTCAAAAAGTATCGGAACTGTTGCTATGGTAACAGAGCTAAAGTACACAGAGTGAAGCCACTTGGCACAGATTGACCTTGGACTCTGTCAGGCATCCATGAGTTATAATATTGTCACTCATTTCCTTTATTTATAACAGTGTTTGACAGGAAAGTAGAGTGGTCATCTCACAACACTACAGAGATTCTATCAGTGACCATGGCTTGTGTATCAGTTTTCGGCCAAGAACAACATTCACATGACAATAACCATAATCTCCAGTTCTCAGCCGTGATGAATATTTCTTCTTCAAAAATCAAATTCAACTTTAAGGATCAATGGAAACAACACTGGATAAAGTGTGTGACTTCAGAAGGGGACTACTTTGAAGTAGATTAAATGCCAAATTGATGTAGTTTTCTTTTTATAGCACCAGTCCTAATACTTTTTGATCAGACTAGTGTGTGTGTGTGTATATATATATATATATATATATATATATATATATATATATATATATATATATATATACACACATATATATAATTTATTCGAAAATTATAACATAAATATGTTATAAAATCACTACAAAAATAGGCATTTCATTTCAACACTTCTGATGTCTTATCAAAACAAAATGGCTATTTTTGTAGTGATTTTATAACATATTTGTTATAATTTTTGAATAAATTATATTTGCTCTACTCTATATTGACCACTCTTTTAAGAATATTATTTTTGGTTATTGGAATTTATTCCATATACACCAATCCCATATATATATATATATATATATATATATATATATATATAACAGACTAAGGTATTGGTAAAACTTTCAAATACAACACTACCAACACAAAGCATGCCAAATGAAAAAAACTTGAAATGACAGAAGAAAAAATAAGGAAACCAAATAAGAAAATGGGGAAGGAAAGCATAAACATAAGATAGACACCTACTTAGACATTAACCCAAAATACTAAATGTCTCCAGCAAATAGACTTAGAGCAGTAATGCTAAGCAACAAACCACTAAGAAATGAGGTCTAAATTACAACTTCTTGCAACACAACTCTCAGGTGACAAGAACTTCACCAGGCAATAAGAACCTTATCACCTGATGATCATTTTGCAAGAAACACTAGTGATTTGTACCTAGTTTCTTTGTGTTTTGTTGGTTAGTGTGTAGCTGTTTGACAACATTTCTTTTCCATGAAAATCTTTGCAGGGTAATACTGTGAAATATATAACAAAAAAATCACCATATATAGAATTTTCAAAAAAAAAATTTAGATTTTCTTATATATAAAAGCACCTTAACTTAAATGTGGACTAAAATAAATGGGTTCAAATCAATGAATAAATTTCTCACACCTGCCAAAAATATGGCTGCAATTCAATAAACAATCTGAATATAGAAAAAATTTTACTTGCTGTCCACAATTTTACATGAATTTCTATAAGGAATTAGACATTTCTGAAATCATTTGGCAATAAATAGAACTAATTTCCCTTTTTGTCTGGTAACAGAAAAAGAGTATAATTGAAAATGTGATGGCATTTTTAATTCACTTTTATGGGTCCTTCTATATTTAAACTGAATACTTGTCTATATTTCTGAGATGAGCTATTGTAACTATTTACACTATTCACATTATTCGGACTGTGGTCGTCATCTTTATTGCCATATTCACATTTTGGACATTGTACAATCCGGCCTTTTTTGGGTGATATTTCTTGGAATTTAAAACCAAACACACAGGAGTAGATTGTTCTAATTCCACAGACCATGACTTTGGATATCTCAGTTTTATTTAATTCCTCTTAATAACACTTCAAGTTTTTTTGTTCTCTGCTGGGGCCAGGTATTGAACTCAAAACACTTAGGAAATATCACCTGAAGAAGGCCACAGCATACAATGGTCGAGACGTTGTGAATATGCCAATAAAGATGAGAACAGCAGTCCAAACAATGTAAATAGTGTAAATAAACTAAATATATTTTCTAATAAATATGGTATTTTAAATAGACACAATTCAGATTTGAAACTTGTCCTCATCTTTATTGCTATATACACGTTTTGGACATTGTTCAGTCCTGCCTTCTTCACGTTCTTATTATTTAAAATTGAACTCACAGGGGTAGATTGAAATTTGATCGTCTTGCCATCAATGAAGCAGAGTGGACTTAATTCGTTGCTTACTATCACAGAATCTACTTATAATCATAACCTTTTATAAAATGTTTGACAGTAAAATCAGCTTTTTCTCTTTTGTGATGAAATGCAGTGTATTATACTTTCTTACTGTATGATTATTACCTTGAATTTTATTGTCATAAGTAATAAACTAGATATTTACTTTGTGGCCATGTCTGTGTTGCCAGGTTTGAGATACCAATAGATATGAATAGACTGATATTGATAGACATGAACAGACTGATATAAATAGATAGAAACAAAGTGAATTAATTGTCAATAAGATAGTAAAGCTCTCTCACTACTCTGGGTAAGAGGAGGAAAAAATTATTATTTTTATTTACTTTTTATTTTATTTAATATCCATACATACATGTAAGCAAATAATTTGACAAACATGAAGGTTTTGATAAGTTTTTCTTTCTTTTCTTTTTTTCTTTGTCTCTATGATTTTATTGCTTACTCTGGGGTAGAGATTGTTCAGACTGAGTGGGAAGGGACTGTATTATTCTCATCACTTATTTTAAACTCAATCAAATGGTGTGTATAAGTAGGTGCATGTACTTGTATATACATTAAATGACACAAGCATGTGTAAGTCACTCATGCACAAGACTTGCATATGCATTACATATACACATGTAAAATCACATGTAAACAGTGTGTGACAGACATAGAATCAGTTCTTCTTTTATAGATTTTTCAGATAGAAATACTATTACATATTGAAACAAACCCTTATATATACCATCATTGGCTTTATCTCGTATCCAAGAATTTAATTTTGCTTCCTTTCACCAATACCTGCTCTCGTTATCCATTCCTTATCACTGTTTGGCTTTGAAAGATTTGGTTGGAGGTGAAAGAAAAACAGAACAGAAGAAAGTGCTGATGGCATGAATTTGTTTAAGGTTGACTTCAACTTGCCAAGAAGTGATACACACATTTCATTTCATTTCATTTCTGCAGCACATATGGAATGAGACATGCAGTGACATGCAGAATCCAGTTATGAAACTGCAACAAACTGCTGCTGACTCTATTATAATTTCAAGTGGTGCCTTCCATAGATTGTCCATCATGCGTAGCCCTCTTCACTGCTGGTTCAACTATTGAGATATGTTGTTCTATTTTGGGGTTAGTCACACTTAGTCTGGTTCCTCATCTTCGACCATGCTGCTAAAAGTGAGCCTATCAAGAGTTTAGAATTCCTGATGGCATTGCTCTCAGAGTCATTGGACCACAGAAACCCCACCACCATGACAAGAAGAGACTATATACATATATATATATATATATATATATATATATATAATGAAAATGATAAAGTAGCATTTTTTAAATCAAAATTATGGCCAGACTGATTATAGTGAGCACCTAATGCATTGAATGTGTTGTTTTGTGAAAGATCCTTTTTGTGTTCATATAATCTTTTATTTACTTTAATTAAAAGTGAAAGCAATTTACTAAGGCAAAAATGTATAGAAAGTGCTTTAATCACTAGATCATCCAAAAGTAAATTTACAATCCAATTTTTACAAGAGTTCAACTTTCTTGGAAGATCTTGTATTACCATAATGTGGAATATTTAATAAAAAAAAGTGATAAAAGCAAAAAGAAACTAAATGAAATCAGATAGACTATATACCCAAACACATATTAAAAAAAATTAATTTCAGCATTCCCTTTCCTTCATGTGCATGTTTAATTACATCAACATGAACATCACTTTAATCCAATGAAGTCCTAAAGGATGAAGGTGGGGTCATACCTTTCCAAAGTAAGTGAATAAAACAAATCTAACTGAAATTGGAATTCAGCTCTCCAATTAACAATTCTGAGCCAATATCTATTGCACCAACCATACATCCAAAATTACAACACCTGGTATTTCCATGTGGTTACCCATCTAGGTACTGACTAGACTCGATGTTGCTTAACTTCGGTGTCCATACAAGAACCAGTGTTTCAACATTATATGGTTGGAAGGCTACAAGAAGTTACTGTGTCAGATGAGACAATAGATTCCGAAAATGTTTTATTTATGTTTGAACATGTTCAGCCCCTGATCAGAGTGAGTCTCAAAGAAAGCCATAAAAATGAGGGGAAGATTTTCCTGTGATGATGAAAGCAAAAAAAAAAATTGGTGAATGAAGAAAAAGTGACTTGAAAAATACTTAAATCTTTGGCTTCTTTTCCTATTTGATAAAAAATAAAATGAATTTGTATATTGATTAAATGAAAATTTCAAAGAAGCCTTCTTTTGTTTAATATATTAAATTACAAACTGAAATATATTCATGATTCATGTTTTAAATAGCATGTTAAATAGCAGAACTTTCACAACAGTTCATATTTTATTAGTTAATAGCAAATAATATATTTCATTAAAGTTAGTTAATATGCTAATATACAGCCATAAGACTATAAAATATTTGTATTGGAATTCTGCTTGTATGAACTTTTACTTATCCACCATTTTATCTTTCCTAAATCTTATTATTAATAAATATTAATATTCTACTTTTTTCCTATTTGTATCACACAGGTCTTTTTATCATATTGTATATTGCAATTATACTTTGACAGTATTAATTTTTTTCATCTGTTTTATATATTTAAAAAAGAAAAGATATTTTGTTGTCCTCAAAGGTTTTTGTTTTTTTTTAATTTATATGCTACAAATTTATGCATATATTCCCAAATACCTGACAATGATTATCAATCCTAATTATAGATAAAGGGTGTCTGCACAAGACATGCAAAATCAATATACTATCAGTAGTTTTAAGTTGATTTCCCACTGGAAATATATCAAACATAAATTTAAACCAAAAAAAGAGGTTCTTGAATATTTGTTGCTTGCTTTCCTTTAAAACAGGGATATGCAGGTGGTGTAATGGATAACGGCTCAAACTGAGAAATTAGAGAGTTTGTGCCAATATATATCACACACACATATATACATACATATACAAATACGATCACATACGACGACAAGCATTCATTGGTTAATAAATCACCACTACGTTATTATAAACAATTTACAAATCGCAGCAATGTGACAATTTTGTAATCACTCTATTTTCATGTAGTCAATTTTGTGCACTTTTGGGAGAAACGGATCACAGAAGCTTTCTTAAGTCTCTCCAAAAATTGCTCGCTGATTGGTCAATGCCAACCAATTAAATCGTCTGCACGTGAAGAATAACTTTTCCCGTGCAGCGATTTGGAGCCTACAGTCACTTATATAAACAAGAAATTTTCTTAACTAATTAGTGAGAATTCAGCTGCCAAACGAATCCACGACAGTTGAAACCATTTCTCACTCACACCACCACTCACATGCTGAACATTCCTTATACACTCACAAAATCTTTCCTTACACAGCAAATCTTCTGAGAACAATTATTACAAGAAACTCTCATAAACTTTCTTCCAGTGAACTTTGAAATACAAAATAAAAGTTAAAGAGAGACAACTCTTGTTTTATTCAACCATTACTTACTTAAATGCATGCTTTCTTTCACATCGTTGTTTGATATGTACATCTTGTTAAATACATATTTTATGTGTAATGATGTCTTTTACTTATCCTTTTCCACATCAGTTTTGTTTCCTAATCTAAAGTTAAATTAATGTGGTGAAGTCCGCCATATTTCATTGGTGACACCAACATGATCTGGAAGGACCATATTTCATTAGTGTGCTCGATGTAATTAGGAAAAGCCGACATGATCACCGTCTACTATTTTATCAAAGTCCACATAAAAATTAGTTGGCTTATTTGTCCTGCGTAAAAAGGCACCAATATTTCACTGCTACCCCATTGTGAAACACAAAATTGACTACAACTGCTTCAAAATGATAATTAAAAAATTTGTGATTAGTTTTTCAAAAATCTTCCAAACCTCAAAACTATTTTCTGTTTTCCTTATATATATATTCATAAGAAAGAATTTAACTAGGTGATATAATTGTAGGATTTTTATACATTACCTTTTTAATTTTCCTTCAATGGCAATTCAAATATAATTTAAGCATTTTCTACATTGTAAATTCAAATACATAATCAGTATATTTTTTGCAATCAGTATCTGTATAAGGTAACCAAAAAATGTCCTTGCTATTTTTTATGTTGTGTGGGAAGAAGTGATCACTGATATGTAAATGAGTGTGTCACATGAGGGGGAAAGTGGTGGGGGTGGGAGCATTGCTCTTGACCAGTGCAGGTGCATTGCACACATACATCAGTTATAGATTGATCAATGGTGAAGAAACATGGTAGTGTTGATGCAGATAATTTTGGGTTGTCTACTTTATGACTTTAATGTGGTCTTGTCCGCAGTCACACCAATCACCAAATACATCAAGCCTTTCGGGATAATGCTGTGAGTGAACGCACTGCCAGGCTTTGATTCCAGAAGTTCAGGTTGGAAGATCTGTCCCTTTGTGATGAACCCCGCAATGTACAGTCACAGGTCCTGGATCTTGAAACCCTGAAGGTGGAAATAGAGTGGGGACAACAGCCAAACTTGTGGTGAGTTTGCCAAACACTTCCATGTTTCTAATGAAACAGTCAGATTTCACCTGTACCACATAGGGAAGGCATACAAGTTCAACAAGTGAGCACCCAATATACCATCTGATGCTAACATGCAACAAGGAGTAATAACCTGTTTCTTGGGACCACAACATACCATATTTGCTCAAATGCTCACCAGTGATGAAAAGTGGATCCTGTATTACACTTCCAAATATGCCAGACATTGGTTGTCACCACAGGTCCCTGTGCTTCACACCACAAGACACCTCTACACCCATGTAAGACCATATGACAACTTGGCTGGGTTAAATTGTGCATGGTGATTATCACCTCTTTCATTCCCTAGACAACCATTTTCATGGGAAATTCTTCACAAATGAGGTAGACTTGTGGCAGACTTCTTTGCTGATTTTTACTACCAGGGTTTTGTGCATCTGGAGGCACATTGGTAAAAGGTTCTGAATGCAGTGGGCATCACTTTGAGCACTAACACTATGTCAAATTTGCTGTAAACTTTTTTGTTTCTAATAAATCAAAAACTCAAGGATTTTTGTGCCTACCTGAGAAAGAACTTGTTGAAAAAAATGGCCATAAATTATACTGGTCACAGTTTAAAATTTAGGGACAGATTTCTAGATCCAATCTTCGAGCTCTCAAGCTTTCAAATGAATACATTGAACATGAGAATTTTTTAATACAGTTTGTGAATTGGTTTAGTTGTGTTAACAGTTGGGAATCTTTAATCTGTAGGAAAAGATCCAAATTAAATTTGTAGAAGAAATATATGAAAAAAAAAAGTATTCTTAATCAATTTATATAATAATTTGTCTGAAAATAAACATTTTTTATAAGATAAAATATTTTAGAATTTATTTGTCTGTCAGTTATTCTTGTGAATACAACAAATCCAATTTTAAAATCTCCCCCTCTTAAAGTGAAAGTTGTTTTTGTTTTACAGAAGCCATTTAAGAGCTGCTCTACACAAGCCATGACCATTTCTATAGTCACCTGAGATGACTCGGTTAAGAGCCAAGTATATATCTGAGTTGACTTGTCCTTGTGAATCAGGTTGATCATTTAAAGCAAACAAAGTAGAGTCATTGAGGGTGTTTATAATTCCATCATGATTATTCCAGAATAGTGATTGATCCGATACAATAAATGTTACACGGTGTTTCAAGAAACCCTTCTTCTGGTATAATATTTTCTTGAATGGATCTCGTGCCTTATCACTTTTGTATACATTAAATGTATCTCCATAACCTTCAGCTTCACAGTCATTCTCTTGTGTGCTTCCATCTCCAGCTAAAATAGAAAAAATATATAAGCTCATGTAAGTCAAATTTTATCCCCTATACAATTATGATACTATGATTTTAAACTAAAAATTTGAAAAAAATGTTACTTATAATTAACTGAATTATAAAAGATGTTTTGAATCTTGTAGCTGCAGCAGACACAACAACTGGTAAAAATGAAAGCAATTATCTGAGTATTTGATACTATGTTTAGAAAAATGTAAAATGGTTTTCCATTGTTAGATGAGAAAAAATTTCCTCCTTTGCAAATTTTATGATTTTTTTTTTAAGACTTTGAAATAGTTGGCATGCATGACTCATTAAAGATATTGCATCATAGTTTTATATATATATATATATATATGCATATATAAGTGAAATGTAATTTCAATTAAATACAAGTTATTGGTTTTATTAAATACAGTGCTCAATATTTTGATGATAGAGTTAAAAATAGTGTAATATTACATATTTAATAATAAACACACAAATTACATAGTGTAATATTACATATCTAGTAATAAACACACAAATTACATAGTGTAATATTACATATTTAATAATAAACACACAAACACACGTATCTTATAATAGCAACAAAAATTGTTTCACCTCCAAAAAAATCATCAAATTACTGGAGGATAACACTTTTAAGCTAAAGAGTCGTCATAAAACATTAAAAGTAAATAAATAAGATAAAAAGCTCAAAAACTTATGTTCCAGACTTCAAGTTTTATAGATAACCCATTTATCAAAGGGTTAGATTGTTCAGTTGAATTTAATAACAGAATTTACCTCCCCCTGCACACCATAATCGGTGGATCACATCTGTGAAACCTGAAATTGAGAAAATATGTTCTGGAGCATTTTATTTTATTTGTTTAATATATACATATATAATGGAATCTCCCATCGAGTTTGATGTATGAGGTTCCGACGACTACAAACTAATTATCTGCATGCCTAGAATTATCTATAATTATCTGCAGCTCAAGAATTGCACAAAAGACCATAAACAGTACAGGAGAATGTATTGCATCCAAGTGCAGCAGGAACACTGTTAGCTGTCTTATTTTTTTTTCGTGTTTTACGCAGTTGACTGATGCTTACTTCTTGATGGTGCATTATTCCTGAATGGCAGCTAGAACAATACTCTGACCTCTTCAAAGTTATTAAATGGAATGTTGACGCAAAAAAGGTTGCTTTTCAGTTTATCTTTATACCTGAGCCATGGTTTACCAACATTTCTATGACCACTATAGAGTTCACTGTAAAAAAGAACTTTTGTTATGCAATCATCACTCATCCTTGCCACATGTCCAGCCCAACATAGTTGTGATTGCATTATGAATGTCTTGCGATAGTACCAATCTTTCATTTCTCAAAACATTTGACACTCGATCATCAAACGTTAGACCACAAATTGTATGGAAACAACCTTTATGAAAGACATCTAATCATTTAAAATATATATATATATATATATATATATATATATATATATATGGGACAAAAGGAAAACTTAGGCAATATATTTATCGTCTCACAGACTATCAAGGCAAATGCAAGGATTTTATTTTGCAACAAAAGTAAAAATGTTTCTCAAAATTTTTGAATTTAAAAGATGGTCATAAATATTCATCAGGTGAAAAGTCTAAGTAAATTATGGAGGATTCTAAGTGGTATAATTTAATGTCTAATAAATGAAAGTGTGTAAATACTGTTGAAATTTTTTTTAAGCAATTAATATTTAAATTATATATATATATATATATATATATATGTATATATATACACACACACACATATATATATTATATCAAAGTGGGCAATGAGATTAATGTCGAGTGGTGACAGTCTGTTTAATACTTCAACACAATTTTCAGGCCATCTAAATATATATATATATATATATATATATATATATATATATAAAGACATTGGAAAGTTTTCTTCAAGTATTTGGAGTTTAATTTGACTTATTCTTTATGTTGGCTTCCATCATTGAGCTTGTCTACATTTGCTTTGCTGCAAACTCATCTATAAATGAAACTTTCATTCTGTTCCTAATTTTTATAAAACATTATCAAAAGTGCAACTATTTCTTTTTTTCTGTGTTTGTTTGATTTTTGCTGATTCCATTTATAGCTTGTTATAAGTTATTTTTTTTCTTTTTAATTTCATAAAAAAACAAATAGCTTCTGAATCTATTATATCACTTTATATAATAGCTTATATAAAATCATTGATTTCTCCTTCATAAAAAAGTAATACTTCTTTTGTTTTTCAAGATTAAATCTTTCACTGGTTTCTGGTTTAAATAACACAAGTTTATAATTTATTTATTGAACTATGTCTCTTTCAAATAAGTGATCACTTAAGAATAAATGAAACCTGTCATTTTTAACAATTATTTTAACTTTCATAATTTTAGCTAAAATATCAAAATAATTACTTCTGTTGTTTGCCATGTGATGGAATTGACAATTATTTATATCTGACTCTAAATAACTTATCTTCCACCAACAAAAATTTAACCATGTCAAATTTGAGTTAAAGCAAAAGGTTGAAATTAAATTCAAACAATCAAGAAGAATATGCAGGGCTAAATAAAATGAGAAGATGATGTTATGGTTTCAACTAAAGTAGCAACAATAATTTTAATAAATAACAATGAGTCCATATACTTTGTGGAGATCCAGGTTAGATATGATAGCAGAAACCATGGAAGGGGTTATATGCATATCACTCAACAGAGAATCAGTTCTAAGTAGAAAGATATGCAGGGATATTCCAGAGGAGTCAAGAGTAGAGTTTGAGTAGAATTTACAGGCAAAACATTCAGCTTTATCATCAGAGGATAACAACACCTTAAATCAATTGAAGAGGGGGGAGTAGAGACCTTTCACTTATTTAGTACCCTATTACAGAGGCACCAGTAGTCATGAGAGCCAAAGTTTTTAGAGGCTATGCATTGCCTCATTCTCTCAGCAAATAGGGACTTTGCTTCTTTGAGGACTCACATTTTTTATGAGCAGTAGCAAATAGGCCCCTGTTATGATGAGAGTTGTCATGCTGGCATAGCTGAAAATAGTGGTTCTTGTGAGCTATAGCGGCTAAGCATGCTGGTGTGAACCATGGAAAGGATTGCAGTTTCACCTGGTATTTCTGAGAAGGGATGAAAATGTCCATGTCAGCATTGACTCAAGAAAAATCCTCAGTGGTTCAATTATCAAATAGGAGGTTGACAATGTCAGTCCGAGGGGCGTCACAAAGAAAATCCCAGAATGAGTCCCAATCAGCATGCTGGTTATGGAAAGAGGTCTAATCGATAGGTCATTCCTTTTTAATGGATGCTCAGAAGGAGATATCAATAACCACCACAGAGTAGTCTAAGTTACCAAGATGGCAGTATTGCAAAGTTCAGTAAAAGCAAGGAGAGGATGTAAGAAATAAATCCAGTAGAGAAGCCTGTTGCTCATTAGTTTGGCTAGGGAAAAAAGTTGGGAAATCCACAATTTGAGTGAGGGATTGGGCAATGGAAAAATTTAATGTCTGTATAACAGCAACATCAGTACCTTTAGAATGTTTCAACCATGTGTCATGGTGAGCATTAAAGTCACCAAAAAAAAAAGATGTTCACAGATCGATAGACAGAAAGTGCCTTTTCTATACTGTCAACTATTGTGTCTAATATAGTCTTGGGGAGAGGGGGAACAATAAATGAAAAAGAGATAGCTGACAGAGTTTAGTAACAAATGACGGAAACAGATGAAAGAGTAGTCAGCAGCCTCAAGAGATAATTCTCTGACCATCAGCAGATTATCTCAGATGTAAACATCAAGGCCATGCATGTGAATGCTACAATCTTTTTGGCAATAGGAAAGATACTCTGGAACCAAGAATTCATTGGTATCAATGGAAGAATTGAAGATGATTTCACAAAGTGCAAAGATATCTGGTGACCATTCCAGGAGGAAAGATTCTAAGCTGCAGAAGTTGTAATGGATACTACGAATATTGGAGAAAGAAAGATTGAGTGGGGTAGGTGTTTTTTGTTAGCTGGTTTAGTTTTATTTCTTTTTGGCAGCCAATCTCTCCTCTGATCTATCCATAACAGCTCAGATGGAACTGACCAATCACATTCAATGCCTCAAAAACCTCAATTCCATCATCACTGAATGGATCCAGAACTATCACCAATCAGAATGAACAGATATTGCCTCAGGGATGGCCTGTGCTTTGAATGCTTTTTGGGACTTAATCTCAAGCCTGAGATCAATTGGAACTTGTAGATATGATCCATGCCTAAAAAGGCTGAAAAAATAGTCAGTTCCTGTACTGCTCCAGTAAGTACCTGACTCCTTTTACTATCTTCTATCTTTACAAGAGCCAGATCAGGCTGAAAATGCAGTACTGTAGTTATATATGGGCATTTTTCATTTTCCAGTCTCAATAGAGTTCAAAAGCATCTCCATGTCCTTGTGGGTGATAAATTATTTTCCACCCTACAACCGCTTTCACACAGATGAAACATTGTGACCCTCTTCCTACTCTATCACTATTTCCATGGAAAGTGTTCAGACAGTCTATTCCTTAGTTCCACAAATTCTAACTTTCACTGTTAAGAGTCGCCACACCATGCTCATTGTAGCAAACCACTTTCATTCCTTTCATATTTCATTGGTGAGATGTAAGTTCCACTTGAACAGCTTCTTCCTACAAACTGTTGCTTGAGTATAACTGACTCTCAAGGGGATGCTGCCCTGATCACTACAATCTTACCCTGTTCAAGTCTAGGGTTAATCCTTATCTTTCCTGAATACCCATATAAATTATGCCTCTTACTCTGTAACCCTCTACCTAGAGTGGATCCTGAGTCTTGTATATGGTCAACATCATTGTTAAAAAAAAGTTAAGTGAGGTTTATTATTTCAGTGTCTTTGAGAGATCTATGCTGGCCTGTCATACTAGCATAGATTAAATTATTTTTTTTCAATCTGGCTATAATGAAAAATAATTTATATGAAGCTATTTTCAGACTGCAGTTGTGAAGTCTGAAGTGACCACTTGATTTATCTCCCTTGGATATTAGCATCCTACCATTTAAGATGATGATATCCTGTAGAACATAAGTTTTATTTCAAATTAAATGATATATAATTGATTATTCTTGAAATACTTTACTTGTTTTTTGGAAAGGCTTTCTTTAAACCAGGCAGAAATGGGGTCTCATGATAAAAATCAGTTAATGAACGCCATATGTGAAATGTGATACACCATATGTAAATATTATTGTCACACATCCATTCATACAAATGTAAAAATTCACATGCACATATATACAGATGCAGACTTCTTAATAATGGCCGTTTTGTTAAGAAAAAAATACCAGGATATATATATATATATATACATATATTTAATAAAATATGCTTGAAAGTGATTTACTGCTATCTATCTATCTATCTATCTATCTATCAAAGAAATGGCTCCTCAAGATGTCCTTATAAAATTAGACTGAATTTAACCTATAGGAATGACTTCAACTTCACGTTATAGATTTTATTTAAAATCATCTTTTATACTCTGAGTGAAACAAATTGTTGAAATTATACCTTTAAAGCATCAACAGCACCCCTTTTACTGGAACTGAGAACTAAACAGATAACTAACTTTGTCTTTTAGTCTTAATTTATTAGAATACTATTGAGCCAGACTGTATTATTTGTTTAAGACCATGAGTGCCATTAATTTTAAAAATAAATCAGAAATCTTTATTTTCTATTTGTTTTTCTGAAACATTAAATTCTAAAACTTTTGTATAAGTCTTATATGTGGAAAAGATCTATAGCCCTCCTTTAAGAAAATAAATACAAATGTTAAGCAAAAGTTGTGTATTAAAATCAAAACAAAAAAAATTGTTTACAGTAGGATAATGGATCAAAAAATGTCCATTTTATGAGAGGATCAAATAAAAATATAAAATCAAGAATCATTCAAAATTAGGCTTTGATTCAGTACTTGGCTAGCACTCTACATTATTGATTAGTATTATTTCTTCTTCCACTATATATGGTGCCTCCTCAAATACAAACTTCTGTAGACTTGATCTTGATTTAAATCAAGGCTTTTGCTAGAGCAAGATGTGACAACACAATTGTGAAATTTAAATATACTGTTATTTGACAATTGGAGTCATCTGCATTGGCAGGAAAAATGCTTTCCTTGGTGAATGAAGTTTCCTAAACAGTGTTTAAGGTTAACCTTTAGAGCAAGTGGTTCCCAAACTTTTTCTCTGGGCCACATTTTCAGAATGAAAATTTACTTGCACCTCACCAAATTTTATGTGATAAAAAGTACATTTAAAAATAAAAAAATAGAGAAATATTTAAAGGGAGATAACCATGGATTCATAGTAAGAACATTATCATTGATAACTCTCTCCTCCAATTTGAAGATCCTAGTTACTATATTCTTAATACTTTATATAATGCAAAAATATCACAATGATAAAATTGGTCAGTAATTTGGCAACCACTGCTTTAGAAAGTAGCCTAAAAATATGAGATGAATATATTTTGTGTGTATATTGTGTATTTAGATCACAAGTTGTCTTTGATATATTTTAGAGACCTAGTTTTTCTGATGGAATTCTTAGCATTATTTAGGTTTTGATTCATCACTTGACATTTACGAGAAGTTTAAACATTGAAGAATAGACTGAAAATATGAGATGACTATCATTGCCATAAGAAATCTCACATTTAAACACTTCATTAAATCACTGAAAATACAGATGAGTGTTTTTCTACTGTCAAAATTTAGCAGCCGGTTTACTGCAATAACTTTGCAAAGTGAGCCATCAGTTAATCTATAGAATAAATGTGAATGTCTGTGTGTCACTGTGTCACACGTTTCAACTTTACTCCTATATATCATACCATTTTGGAATCAGGCTGACTCTGTGAGAAAATTAAAAACATTCTGGGTTAGATCTAGACCCACAATCCTGAAATTTTGGATTCACAAGTTTGCATTACTCTGATTGTTTTCAGCAATTTTTTTATGTGACTTTTTGCAACAAATTGTTTTCTATGATAACAATTTTTATAACTTGGAAGTAAATTTGGGAATAACCAAAATTAATTATGAAATCCAGTGAAAATCACCCATGAAATAAAAATAATTGTTTGTAATTGTTTGTAAGGACCTATGTACATCAAATTGTCTTTAAATTAAGTGGCAGCAGAAGAATTATTGTTAAACTTTTAAAAGATAAGTTTAGATGTTAATGCAATACTTAAATGCAATTTTGAGTTCTTCTGAAGTTTATTGTTGTTTATCATGTCTACTCCTACCTATTGTGATGAAGACCCAATCAAGAGCCCTCTGCAGGAGATAGCTTAAATGCTACGTGATAGGGCAGCTTTTAAGCTAGTCTTGAATAATTTCTGTTAAAATCTTTATCACTTCATGTGAATTTGTTTGTCCTTCCGATCTCACTAGGATTTGGAGTATCAGCCTACTTTTTGAATTCCTTCACTAAACAAACAAAACAAAATATTTTTTTGTTAACAGCTTTTATTGAATGTTGTTTTGTTTTTAGATAGTTTCCTTTCAATGTCAGTAGTTTCCAACAAATATTTTCCTTGTTTGTTTCTTCATTACATGTATTGAATTTCACAAGTCTAGTGTTATTGGAATCTGGCATTATGTCAGTGAATGCTAAACAATCTCCTAAAAAATGAAGAAGAGACTTGAAGCAACAGAAAAGTGGTTCTACAGAAAGATGCTGAGGATACCATGGACTGAACATGTGAACAACAATGAGGATCTGGAAAAAATGGAAACAAAAAGGAAACTCATACTTAACATCAGGAAGAGGCAAGTGAAATTTCTGGTATACATAATGAGGAAAGAGGGCTTGGAAAATCTGATACTCACAGGACAAATTGAGGGAAAGAGGGACAGAGGAAAGCAGCATGTAACATACTTGACAAGCTTGAGTAAATAGATAGTAGAACAGGGTTTGGGAGAAATAACAAAAGATGAAAATAATTGAGAGCTACAAGGGACTTGATCACTTATGTTCTGAAGGCACACAGCACATGAAAGAAGTTTTTTTCTCTTACAAATAAGCTTTCAGGTTTACTTGTATTGACACAATAAGCCAACAGTAAAAATGCTAACATCATTTAAAATACTATCAACATTTTTCAGGTGTTCCACAAGGAAAAAAGAATGGTCCCTTACTTTAATTTGATTTCATGTACCCAGAAAGAAAATCATTTGTCATTTGAATTTCAAATTATTATTACTATGGCCTTTTTTTTTTTTTTTACTCAGATCCAAATAGAATTAGTAAAAGATTGTACATGTAAATCAGATTATACTGAAAATTACCTTTTCTAAATCATTTCACCCCAAGCAAGGCAATAAAGTCACTAGGATGCAAGGGGTTACTGTGAGTGAAAGAAACAGAAAGGACAATAAAAGAACAGGTATCAAGGAGACAGATGATGATGAGTGACATTGCATTACATTTTTGAAGTTCATAATTGTCAGGAAAGTAGAAAGCTGGAAAAGAAAAAAAATGTAAGAGAAGAAACAATTAACATAGAACTTACAGTTACAGCTAGCAATTTCAACAGTTAAATAATGAAACTTAGCTGTTAATCTAGTACTGCACTTAAATTTGTAAAGTTGAGGCACCCATCAGAACAATTACCATGAAAATCTTTGTAGACGAGGCACAGGGGAGTTACATTATGGCAGTGGGAAAGTGACTGAAGCTGAGATGCCAGGTCAGGACCAATAATATTGATGATTCTTTTTGTATTTTGTCAAGAATCTTTAGATACTTTTTTGTCTAGAATCTCTAGACACTTTTCTCCCATAAATGTAGCATCCCTTAAAAACTAGATTTAATCATATATATGTATGTGTGTGTGAAAATTCAGGTATAAAAAAAAATATACAAAAGGAAAACTTTTCTTTACTGATATGTTTCATTCTTTGATGGACTTTATCAAGACAAATATAAAGATTTTATTTTGCAAGATGTATTTATAAACAGAAGTAAAAATGTTAGTTTTCTTTTAATTTTTAAATTTAAGAATACTCATAAATATCTTTCAGTCTAACTGTGAAGGTCCAGGTAAAATATGGAGGATGCTAAGTGATGTAATTTAATGCCTAATAAGCAAAAGTGAGTAAATGTTATTGCTTTAGTTGATTTTTTTGATTTTTTTTAAAGTAATTATTATTTATTTTATTTTAGTTTGAGGAATTTATATATATATATATATATATATATATATATATAGATAGATGTTGTCATTATATTTTAAATAAGAGAAGGTTTTGAATTTAACTGTTTTCTTCTAATTTAAAAAAAAATTTAGTCATGTATGTTGGCTTAGGAAACGAATTCATCTTTTAGAAAAGGAGATATTTGAAAAAAATTAAGGGCACAGATTTATATTTTGTTAAGATTCAATAGCAACAAGAATTTTTTCAAGAATTTTCCCTCTAAATAAGTTACTTTTCTTTGAATAAATGCGGCATTCTTTAGACTAATGTTGTGGTAGAACTTATTTCTAAGTATAACTAATACATTTGATAAATTGTTATTTATAAGATCCTTTTTGTGTCCATAAATATGTTTTTTTAAATTTCTGCAAGTTTCCCCAATATATTATAAGGAACAGTTTTAACAGTTTAACCTGCTTCAGAATTATTATTGTTATAAATATTTTTGGTTCTGATCATATTCATAATAGTAGGTATTATTATATACACCTGTTTTTATTTTATCATCATTGTTGTTGATGTTGTTATTATTAATGTCTATCTTTTTGTAGTTGGATATTTTGCATGCCTTTCTCTTAACATTGTGGAGGAAATAATGAAGACATTGGAATATTCTAAAAGAGTTTTCTATGTATATTTTATCTTCACGTAAATATTGGGTACTGTAGATTCTTAGGGTTCCTAAATAGAATAAAATTTGTTATAATTAAAGTATTTTATAAATTTAAAAATTTTGTAAAACTAACAACATTTTTACTTCTATTTATAAATACATTTTGCATAATAAAATCCTTACATTTATTTGATAAAATCCATCAGTAAAGAAATATATCCACAAGTGTGGATAACTGACATACAGGTAACTATATTATACAAAAGTAAAGAAATGTCTATAGCCTAAAGATCAAAAGAAAGTGTTTATTTTACATAACAAATATTTATTTCTCAACATAATGTATTTCATTGTCAATGTACTATTACTTCTCCATAGAACACAAAGTTTGAATATTATACAGTGAACATTTCACACATCAATATTTAGCTTAATTACTGTGTTAGGCTACAAATTTATTGATATAATATATAGATAAGGTCACTTAGTATGTCTCTCTTACCCTCTATCTGTTTTGAGAGTATCAGATATATATATATATATGTGGCCTGAAGATTGGGTTTAAGCAGGAGAAAGATTGTTGGCACTGGATGTGGACCTCAATGTCCACTTTTATATTTATACACACTGATATTAAACATTTTCACCCACAAATATTACCTACCATAAATCATAAAACTATATTTCTATCCTATATATATATATATATATATATATATATATACATACACACACATATATACATATATATATATATATGTATGATATTCTACACATGTGCACATACACATACATACAGGCATACACAAAGAAGAAAAATTCAACATAACACTGAAAAGTGCATAAATTATTTTTTTAACTTAATATAAAAATAAACAAAATGAGAAAATCAGCAGACAATTGCTGATACCTCCTAATGAGTGGACCAAATGATTACACAAAGGTTCATCTACAAACTCTTGAGTCAAGATGCTGAATATAATATAAATTGGCTAAGTGACAAATTTTATATTTTTACTAATCCTATATATATATATATATATATATATATATAGGATATATTATTAAATTTCCAAAAGTAAGAAATAAAATTCTCAGATACTTGAAAAGCTTACTTTCTTTTGATTTAAACTTATATATATATGTGTGTGTGTGTGTATGTGTATGTATATATATATATATATCTCTTGTGATAAGTAGAATGTAATATTTTATTTTTTTAATCTCATTGAAGCCTCCAGAATAAATGACATTTTTGTCTTGAGATACTCCCTCTTCTCTTCTTCTAAAAAGTTAGCTACTCCCAAATGTTGACATTTCACCCCTTTTTAGATGAGAACTTTGTTTTGTTTATGTAACTTAAACAAAACTGATGCTTTACCCCACTCCCGGCACCATCACCACAGGTTTTGTAACTTTAGAAAAAATATTAAATTTATTAAAAGCATGAAAAATTCCCAGATATTAGATATTTATTGATCAAGGCTCACTGAGAAGTGTTCAAAGATTTTTAGCACAGTATAAGAAAGTATATACTTATATGGTGTGTTTAACCCATTAATGCTCACCATGTTGTTTTTTAGACAGTGGGCGTTAATGCATTATAAGTAGAAAGTAATTTTTAGAGATATAGTGACACAGGAGTGTTGCATCTGAATTTATATCTTTCTCTTTATTGGTTATTAAATATCACACATGAGAATTGATTTAGCAATCCAATAATTCAATTGAATGTCAAGCAAATTATATATGTTTATTTGCTACTATGTGTTTTGTTTTTGTTTTTTCTTTGAAATTTAATAAGAAGAAAGCTGGAATTATTTTTTGTTACATAAAATGAAGAAAAAGTTAGTAAAGAATTTTTGGCAAACCTGGACCTTTGTGCCTGTAAAAAATGAACTGTCAAAAGGATATCACTTTTATTTTAACTACATTGATTCTTTGGTAATGTTTATTGTTTTAAAAAGTGAGGATCAGAATATTAATAAAACCTAAGCATATGATGAAAGTCAATTTATACATTTTTTATTCTCAAGAATTTACAACAAAAATATTAAACCCTATTTATTTATTAGATTGTTTATTTACAAGTATAATTTTATATTTACAGCATTCTAAAAACCAATAAAATTGTATTAAAACTAAATGCAATACAATATTTATCATTTACCAATTTATAAAAGAATAAATATGAAAATTTTTTATTCATAAATTTATTTACTAAATTATTAAAATATGTAAACCAACTATAAGGAAATCCTTTTTATTTATATTTTATAAAGTTTGACTCAATTGGCAATTAGCCAATATTTTGCCAACTATTCCAATAAACAAATAAATAAATACTAAATAAACAAATAAATAAATAGCTTTTTAAAAACATTAAACATTGCTGAAGAATTAGGGTAGTTAAAATAAAAGCAGTGTCATGGGAAAAAACGTCCTTTTGACACTCAGTTTTTTGCAGGCATGAAGGTCTATGCTTGCTGAATTTTTCTTTTCAAATAGAAATTTCTCAGTGTATTTCTAGTTAAGTTAAAGTAATTCTAAAGAGAAACAAAAAATGTTTCAGCCTAATTCCTTTGTTGTATTATTACTTGGAGATCAATTAAAAAAGAAAAAAATACAAATATAAAATACTGAAAGAATTTTGAAATTGTGTGTGTGTGTGTTTTATTTTAAACAAAAAAAGATATTTTCACTACAAACAATTGAAGGAATATTTCAGATAAGGATTTTGGAGAAAGACATTTTGCCACCATAGTCTTCTTGTAGAACCAAAACCAACAACACATAGCCTGAAGTTGTAGGAGAATTTATAATCAGTGAATATCATGGAGTTTATTACTATTATTTCATTAACTTCTGAGTAAAGATGTCTTCAGGCTTAAAACTAGTTTTTCTTTTTTTCATTAAAATTTATTTACATTATCATAGAGAATAGAACTTTGGAAGGTTGAGGGAATTAACATTTGGCCTTGTAAAAATATTCAACTTGTTCACATAGAAAAAGGAAAGGAAATAAGAAAGTAAATAAAGCGTAAATCCTAAATTGTATAATCCAGAAATAGTTGAGGTATTTCACAAATATTGTTTCATTTTTATGTACAGTTTCTTCTTATGAAGACAGTTTTCATACAGCAGGAAATAGACTAGACACAGGAAAATCTGTTAATGACTCCTCTTATGACTTCAACTCCAACTGTACATCTGACTCCTACTCAGACTATCACACAGACTGACTACTTGATACATTGTCCTTTTATTTATATCTGGTGCATGGTTATAATAGATACAAAATGCATGCAAATATTTATCAGAAAAATACTCAGCTCTATTTGAAAGTGTATTATTTGAAGTGTATAACATGTCTAACAATAGTTATGCATGCTTAAAAGCTGAAACTTTGCAGATTAATCATTTGGTATATATTTTAAAAGTGTAATCTTTATCTTTCTCCATAAATTATAAGTCAATTTAATTTAATTAAAGGGCTAAAATTAAAGATGTTAAAAAAAGAAGAAAAATTAACAAAAAAAAGTTTCTTGTTATAACATGTCCTTTCTTATCACTTTACTTTAATTTTGCACACCAAATATTTTAATTCAATTTTATTTTAAGTTGGTAGCCACTCAGTTGGGATATCATATCTTATTAATATTTTTTTTATAAAAAGAGGTTTTTATTTTGTTTGAAACAGATTAATTAATTGAATACAATAATGTGTTGACTATAATTTAAATCTAATTTGTTCATTGTACCATATCTTAATTTATACAGATTTTTAAGGTTTTTCCTCACAAACACTGCAGAATCAGAGAACAATCATTTTGTGTTATTTACTTATGCTAAGCATATTTTTTACACAAGGCCAGAGTAGTAAAGATTTAATAAAAGTACAATGAAAACCCAGCAAATTAATGGAAGTGTTAATTTTTTTTCTATACATAATGTGCTACCCAAAAGTTCTGAGATTTTGAACAGATTGATTTTCATGTCAATAAGTACATCTGCACTGAGATGTATCCTCAATGGTGTACTTTGACTGGGTTCATCAGAGTTTGGGGTCTTCCAACATCAGGCCTCCTCACTTAGCTTACCTAGCCACTGCTGATCAGGCAATGACCTGCATCCTGAAAACTGCAGAATACTCTTCATAGTAAAAATTTGATCACTCTTGTTAAATAGCATTCCTCATTTCTCATTGGATATTTCACATATCTCTGGTAATAACTTTGCCATGAAATAAAGATCCCTATTTACTGTCAATATTTTTTTCTGTAAGAAATCCATTTGCACCTTATGTTCCCCAAGTGAATGTTACGAGGCAGCTGTTCACTATCCCAAAAAAGAAGTTCCATCAATGCTTCCATCAATGGAAATGATGCTAGATAAAATGTTTGGTTTCAAAAAGGGACTACTTTGATGGAGGTTGAATGCTGAATTGATATGTGTTGTAGTTTTCTTTTTATGCTAATGGTCCTAATACTTTTTGATCAGACCTTGTATATACATTTTTCATATATAAACCTGCTGGTGTTCAGTAAAAAGTTTTGGATTTCTTTTTCAGTCTTCAGCTTTTTCCATTTGCTACTTTAAATGTTACTGCTATGATGATGGATGAAGGCTAATGTGATAGCAAGTGTGATCGTAGGATTGCTGTATGGCTGAGCACCTGATCAGCTCCCTCCATATGCCTCAGTTGCATGTCAGTATCTGAGTCTCTATGAATCTTCCAGTCCACTCAATATAATTCTGCTATAGATGTCCAAGATTCGCAGGTGTACAGAACGATTGTGAAGGCACGCAGCAAGATGTTCTTGTTTTTTCAAATGGTTCTTAGTTTTGTGACAGCTGTCATTGTTTGTTCTGTTCTTGAAAGTATTTCTATTCTGGTGCCTTCTTTGCTGATAAATGAGCCAAGATATTTGAATTGTCTCACTACTTTAAGTTCCTGACTACTAACCTTTTTTTTTTTAGTCGTTTCATAAAGATAGGATATATTTCTATAACAAAGGCATGGTCAATAATTTCTTCATTAAATACTCCTTGAAAATGACGATGTGCCAATGTTAGATAATTCCAGCAATTTTTTTCAAAATAGAGTTATAAATCTGAATTATTATTAAAAACGTTATTTTTAACTCGCATTTGTTTTATCACATGCTCGTTTATAACCAATGACCTATAGTCAAAAAACTCAAAGGGACAAAGTTATTTGAAGATTATTATTATTATTATTATTATTATTATCATCCTGGATATTTACAAGAAACAATTTAGTCAGTGGTAAATTGGAAGAAAACATGACTTCAATCGTATTATAGCCCGAATGTTTCAGATGGCAATATATATACAAATAATTTAGAACATAATAAACAAATAAGATACAATAAAATAAAACGTTTTCTGGAAAGATTTTATCGGAAACATTGCAATGACAAAGAAGTGTGTTGACATAGAAAACCAAAGCTAAAAAAAATGCAGGAAAGATGTGGGAACTGTTGGGCTTACATAAGTTTTAACACGCAAGTGTAGCAATTTTATCAAGTCCCATAAGAGCCGTTAAGAAAAACCATTTATATTTTCGTTTCACTTAAATAATTTAGAACTTAAGCCTTTTGTAGGGCGAGGGAATGCGATAGAAAAAGGAAAAAAGAGATAAATAGAGAGAGAGAGAGAGAGAAGATGGTATCATGATAACGGTGATGACCAGGAACAAAATAATACAAAAGAGTGAATATACTAGAGAAAAAAGACGCAAGAAAGGGGAAAAGGTTTAAGAAAATTGAAAACGTAGCTGAAGATAAAATAAAAAGAGAGATACACAGAAAAAAAAGCATGAAGAAGCGATAAAAAGGAAAGAGAAAAAGAAGAGCCTAACTGTAGAAAAAGAAGAATTAAAAGAGAAAAAGAAAAAAAAAACTGACGTCTGAAAGTAGATGAAGAAAAAGAGAAAAAAAAAAGCGAGAATGTATATCTTAAAGGAAAACAAAAAAGAAAAGCGAAGATATATATTTCAATGAAGAATGTGACACAGTATTGTCGGCCAGAGTCAACTCCCAGTCACGGCCCGAAGCTGTGATACTTCTCTTACCAGCGTTTTGGGGGTTGACTCTTAGTCGCTGCCACCATCATGTGACCCAGTCGATCGGGGATCGTCGCTACCCGGTGAAATCCTTTGGTCAGGGTACCAAATGGGATGGTCTGTCGATTCTAACGTTTTCATACAAGATACAACCGTTTTGACACCAGCTCCATCGTTTTCAGCTCGCTTCCAATGACTGGTTACCGAAGTAACTATCTTGATCCCAAGTCTAACCTACCCACGTTGTGACTTTGATCTTAGATCGACGAGATCAATCAGACACCGGGCCAGGTGAGTCTAAACTGGAGGTGACGTCGCACAAGCAAAAAGAAATAAATGAAAACCACAAAAGTTCGGTTATGTTGAAAGAAAGCAAATCAACTTTTATCAGTCTGTTCCATACAGGAGTATATGTTTTTCCCATCATGTTATTGATGTATTTGCGTCAACGATAAATTCACAGAAAGTCAATGTGGCGAGATTTGGCATTTGATTAATGATGATTGTAAAAGTACTGGTTAAGAAAACACAAGAACCAGAAGCGTCGAAGATTTTAGGAGTCGATAAAGCCATGTGTTAATTGTAAGAATTTTGGCATAAGAAGATATTCCGAAAGATATGACGTTCAATATAAAAAGATTTTATTTTTACTTTTCTCAAGAAACCGAGGATTTGCGTAAACGGTAAATTCAGAAAAAGGCCATGTGGCGAGCTTTGACAATTGATTAATGATGATTGTAAAAGTACTGGTTAAGAAAACACAAAATAACCAGAAAGCGTCGAAGATATCATTCGAAATCGCAAGGATTTTAGGAGTTGGCCAAGCAACAGGGCCATGTATTATTTGTAAGACGAAAAGGGAATTTCATAAACAAAGTTGATAATTCTGAACTGAGAAATCCTGAATAAGCAGGGATGTCAAAGATTAATTAATGAAACAAGCTTAGGCACACCTGCGCGACCGAGACGCCATTGGTCGGGTGGTAGCAATGGTGATAGGCGGAGGTAAATTGGTACGAATAACGGGGAAATTACTAACGCCCACCGAAAGGATTTGGTATGAGGTTTCCAAAGTGAGAAGGAGGGAGTTGGATATCTATCCTGCAACTTCTCACGGACGAAGGGATCCCCACCCCCAAATGGAAAGTAATTAATTTTCCAAAATGGGAAGTAATCAATTTTCCTAGTCAGACAACAAAGGGGTCCCTTGTCAGAAATCGAGAATTACCAAAAACCCCAGGCTGCGTCTAACCCCGCACCAGTTTTTGGTCGAATTCCATATAAGCGAGGGCCCTCAGGCAGTTCGCCAGTCGAGTTCCAGTAAGAGTCGGAGTTGCAGAAGTTCGCGCGCAGGAGCGAGCTGACAGAGAAATTCCACGATTCCGGCCTCTGACTTCGCCTTTCTACAAAACAGCAAGTTATATACTGACGAACGAAGCTAAGCCATCACCTAAAAACTAAACCAGTCGACTTAGAAGACCAGAACTTGCCTAAAAGTGTCTCTTTCAGAAATAACATGATGGGAAAAACATATACTCCTGTATGGAACAGACTGATAAAAGTTGATTTGCTTTCTTTCAACATAACCGAACTTTTGTGGTTTTCATTTATTTCTTTTTGCTTGTGCGATGTCACCTCCAGTTTAGACTCACCTGGCCCCGGTGTCTGATTGATCTCGTCAATCTAAGATCAAAGTCACAACATGGGTAGGTTAGACTTGGGATCAAGATAGTTTCTTGAGAAAAGTAACTTTTTTTAAGTAAAAATAAAATCTTTTTATATCGAACGGTATATTGTTCGGGATATCTTCTTTTAAGTTCTCAGTATTTAATTTTTTATAGCTAATTAGTTAATCAATTACCATAGCTAAATAGTATCACGGACAGAAAGAGTGAGGAAAAGAAGTGGTGATGCTTATCTTAATGAAAACAAGCGAGAAAAGTGAGGATGTATATCCTAATGAAGAAAAAGTAAAAAGCGAGGATATATATCTTATGAAAGAAAGAGAGAAGCGAAGATGCATATATTAATAGAGAGAGAGAGAGAGAGAGAGAGAGAGAGAGAGAGAAACGAAAATGTATATCAGAGAGAGAGAGAGAAACGAGGATGTATATCTTACCAAAGAAAGAGAGAAAAGCGAGGATATATATCTTACAACCAATTAAATCGCCACGGCCACGGACTCGGTGCCTACATAAAGGACGGGTTTCCCTGTGGCAGGGACGCAAAACACCAGGATCCTGATCTCCCATATATATGTTTCCGCGTACTACATTCGTTTTCGCTCTCTATCGTACACAGGACGATGGGGGACTAATTTTCGATCAAATATCCGTGAGAATTGATAATATCACCGAATTTACCTCAGCTAGCTTCCAATAATTTATCACCCACAAGGACGTGGAGACGGTTTTGGACTCTAGCGAGACCGGAAAGTGAGGACTGTGCAGCCCAAGTATAACAACAATACTTCATTTTCGGCCTGATTTGGCTCTTGTAAAGTTAGAGGATAGAACGAGGAGTCAGGTGCTTACGGGAGCGGTACAATGAACTTACCATTTTCCCTGCACCTTTAACGGTGGATAGTATGCACGAGTTCTACTTAAAGTCAGGGGTGGCCCAATAGTCTCTCACGGTATGGAGCCTCACCGACTGGACTTCTATTCATCGTGACTGGTGGTAGTCCAGAGCCCGATCGACGATGATAAAATGTAACTAGTTTGGTTTATGAATGTAAGCAGCCAGTTTTTTCCTCACTGAAATGTTAGAGCTAGATCGAATGAGAGATCAGCTGCTAACCGCTGATCATCACGAGTTTGGGAAGTGCATCCATATATTGTCATATCATCGACATAGAGATCCACAAATGATCTGAGTTTACTCTTAGGCAGATCATTTATGTAAAGTCAAAAGAGAGTTGGTCTGAGAAGTGACCACTGGGGGACGCCTGTGTTGATTGCTAGGGCCCTTGAGGACTGACTGTTAACAACCACCCGTTAGGAAGGACTTGAGAAGACTTTTCCAATAATTCTATGGCAAGAGAGCTTGAGTAGCAAACCTTTGTGCCACACCTTGCTAAAAGCCTTCGAGAAATCTAATACTATGTTTTTTAGGGTGTATTTGTTGTCTAGAACCTCACTGATTCCGTGAGTAATGGTAGTTGTCGCTCAAGAGGCTGTTCCTATCTAGTTGCTCAACAACCTTCATGTTGATTATAGCCTCAAAAATCTTACTAATGATACTGGGGGGACTGGTGAGTCTATACTGAGGGGTGGATGAACGCTCAACCGCGTTATTGAAAACCGAAACACTTTCCACATGATTGGAAAGGATTTTCCTTAAACTAGTGATTAAATAACATCGCTAGGATCGGAGATAGTTCTGGGTTGATAAGGAAAACCACGAGAATTTTGTTTGGCTAGTGGCTTTCTTAAGGTCAAGGCTTTTGATAAATCTTGAGATTTCCAGGATTGTAATGAAAATATTACTGAGAGTGTGGTCAGTGAGACGTTGGAAGCAGGAAAAAGGAAGGCCTTTGTCATTTATCGTTGAACTCGATGCGAAGATCTTTGCATTATCTGTTGAGGATGATATGACCTCGGGGCCATTTATAATGGTGGGCACATCTACTTTGCCTTTATTCATAATTTGGTTGGAGATCTTCCAGGGTTCTCGGCATGACGACTTTTAAATTAAAGCTGAAAACTAAACGCCGTTCACTTCGACCTTGAGAAACTAAAAGACCCTGAAGTCACGCAACTGTTCCAGACCAAAGTTGGCAGCAAATTCACAGCCTTGAACCTATTTAACAGTGATATAGACACTTTTGGAGATCACATTAAAGAAGTGTTACTCACAACAGCTGAAGAAGTTTGGTTTAAATAAACGGCAGAGGAAAATCCGATCGTGGGTTACGAATAAAATCTTGGATTTGTGTGACAAGAAGAGAGAACTGAAGTGATCGTGTATGTCATGACGGTCTTTGGCAAATCCTTAAGTAATTCAATGTAGATAATGGAATTATCCAAGTCATCCAGACCCTCTATAAAGATGCCACCAGCGAAGTTCTTCTGCGAAAACAAATGGCAGGATTCTTCCGGACAACTGTCGGCGTGAGACAGCGACGCGTACTTTCACCCACATTATTCAACCTATTTCTAGAGAATCATATAAGAAACCCTGAACGACTATGATCCTTCAGTCTCTATCGGTGATAGACCCGTCTGTAACCTATGTTTTGCAGACGATATTGACTTCATAGCAGATATTAACAGTGAGCTTCATGACTTGACCAACAAACTTCTTGAAAGAGCAGGAGCATATGGAATGGAGGCCAGCTCTGAGAAATCCAAAGTAATGGTAAATAGTACAAACAGTAACACCTGTGTCAACATTACGATTTATGGGAATTCCCTGGAAGAAATGTCCAGTTTTAAATACTTGGGAGCAATCTTGTCTAAAGATGTTACCTGCAACTCGGAAATCCGCACACAGATTGCTGCAGCTATGTCAATGATGGCCAAATTGGCAAAAATATGGAGGAGCAATATCAGCTTTCAAACGAAATACAGACTGTATAAATCGCTGGTAGTCTCCATTCTTCTGTATGGATGTGAAATGTGGATAGTCTTGACAGAAACAGAGAGAAGGGTCCAAGCGTTTAATGAAAATGCATGAGAAAACTCCTTAGCATCTTCTATTGCGAACATAAACCAATGAGTTTGTGCGGAAAAGGGTTGAAAGTTTTGCGGGCCACCAGGAACCTCTTTTCGCCACTGTCAAACGGAGAAAAATGGCGTGGTTTGGACACGTTACAAGGCACCACAGCAAGATCATCATGCAAGTCACTGTTGAAAGTGGACGTAGGAGAGAGCGCCAACGCAAAAACTGATTAGCCAATGGACAATTATGACTATACCACAACTAATGATGGCTACCGTTGATAGACCCTTGTGGAAGAAATTAAATTTGTCTTTTGCATTCGGATCCCCCTTACGATTACAAAAGCCAAGGGGATGATGATGATCACGATGGATAATGTATGTAGCTTGTATATTTCCCTGTTTTTCCAAAGAAGATTGTGTTGCGCTTTCTCCTTTTATATAAAACTAGGTATTTCCGCAGATTCGCTAAAAATGAGCATGCCATGATGAAAAATTCCCCAAACTTAATAAAAACAAAGTTTTATCGTTAAAATCTTTGTTATTATTAAGAGGAAAGACCAAAGGATTTTTTTTATTATTAAATATTTTTATCTTTTTATAACGTTCGAAATTTTGGTTAAAAATTTTTTTTTCTTGCTTCAGCGGGGGGACCAAAGATTTGTATAGGATCTTTTTTGTTCTGAAAAACATTGCTTTGGAAATTTTTTGCAGTAAAAGACGCATTGATTTAGAAATTCTTGCAAAAATCAAATAATTGTCGGATTTTAATGAAACTTTCAGGACTTATTCACAAGTGAATTAAATTATTTTACAAATGTTTTTTCTTTAGAAAATCTTGGTAAAACATTTATAACATCACTTATTTAATTTTATGAATTTTTTTATTTTTTTTGGGTGGTGGGGGCATAAAACACGAACCCCAGTTACCGACAATCTGCTATAAATAGTAAAAAAAAAATGTAATAAAACTAAGAAATTATTAAATTAAAAATGCTTTTAATTGATTTTATGAATAAGATATATTATAGACACTATTGTTTTAAGAAAAAAAATTTCGATGAATAATGACTTTTTACAAAAATTGTTTTCATTTTTTAAAATTTTAATTAGAATAATTTATAAAGTTTTAAATCTTTTAAATTTCTGTATTGTACCGGATGATATTGTTATTAAGTTAAAACTACATTTACTAATCATGAATGGAAAAGCTTACTACAATTCAGCAACCATCAATATTTTAAAAAGAATTTTGAATATTTTTTTTTTTTGTGTGTGTATATAAACGTACCGATGTTTGTAAATATGGACGTCTATACACGATATTATCAGAAAACAAGAGCAAATTTAAAGCCATAATACCTAAAATTCACTAAAATATATTACGGAGAATATTTTCCTAAATTTTGAAGATTACTAGGTAGTTAAAAATTATATTTATAAAAAGCGCTCACGTTATATTCTTCAAGTAATTTTTATAGACATGTTCGCTGTAGAAAAAAATTAGATAAACTTCCGTCTGTTAGTCAAGTTGTCAACACCTTAAATAAACGTCCCCATGTTAAAAATGCATTTCTTCTATATTTTAAACTAAAAATTAAGTTTCAGAAATGTATATTTTATTTTTGAAAGATTTTTTAAGAATTACATTGTGCTGATGGCTAAAAATGTCGCTAAAATCAGCGACTTTTCAAAACAAAAACCCATTTCAAGTCAATTTAAATTAGTTTTGAAATATAGTAAAGAATTTTGCTGATTGGAAATGTTAAATCTTTCTTCAAGCTTTTATTTTAGTTTTAAATTCAAGCTAATAGATTAAATTTAACATTCATTTTTAAAAATTCATTTTAAACCTTAAGTAACGCGTTTCTTTGTTGGTACCCATAGAAAACTTACTATAGATGTGACTGCTGGTGTCAAAGTCCTACTTATTACCGATACAGCCAACATGAGATAATCCTAATATCTTAAGATAGCACGACATTAACAATTAAGTTTTATTTTAGTTTTAATTTCAAGCCAATGTTCTGCTAAAATAAATAAATAACACCTGAATTCCCAATGTCAACACCTGAATTCCCAATGTAAACGGGAGACACATCATACTGGGTCACCGTTCCAATTGGCACTTCAGGTACCACCTAAAGCAAGCAAAAAAACTGTTGGACGCCGTCGATGTGTACCACTCAATGCCATTAGACAAAGTATCTCAGCCACTTACCACTTTCATTACGAAATGGGGATGATTTATGTACCTCAGGATGCCTCCAGGCTATCTTGCATCTGGAGATGCGTACACACGCAGATATGACGAGATAATAAAGAATATTTCCCGTAAGATCAAAATCGTCGACGACACACTTTTATATGACTACAATATCACCGAAACATTTTATCATAATTTCGATTTTTTGCTTTACTCTGCTAAGAACGGAATCGTTCTCAACACTGACAAATTCCAATTTTCTCAGGACGTAGTACAGTTTGGAGGCCTCCAAATAACTCCCTCTGGAGTAACCCCTTCTGATTCCGTTCTACAAGCAATATTGAACTTCCCGGTTCCAAAAACGATCACCGATGCAAGTCAATCAAGTAGCATGGGTATACTCATTTGGTCCAATTATGCTACCTTTCCGCGATCTTGTAAAGCAAAACTCACATTTTACATGGAACCAGAGCCTCGAAGATGTGTTTCAGCATTCCAAACAGGTCATAGTCGACCTAGTTCGGAAGAGCGTCGTGACATTTGACAAAAATCGAATAACATGCCTTGCTCCCGACTGGAGTAAAGAAGGAATGGCGCCTAATATTTGCCGGCAGCAGATTTTGCACCGACGTTCAGCGCAGATATGCGCCAATAGAAAGCGAAGCAGCAGCAATCGCATGGGCATTGGAAAAATGTCAGATGTTCATTATGGGTTGTCCTAGTATCATAGTGGTTGCAGATCACGAACCACTAAAGGGATTATTCGGTGATAGGGATTTAAGCAAAATCCCAAATCCCCGACTTTTCCGATTGAAAGAAAAAACATTAAGATATTATTTTATCATGCAACACTGCCCTGGGAAATGGCACAGAGGCTCAGATGCCGTTTCCCGCAACCCAGTCGCAATGGTACGCACCCTCCTAAGCATATTTCCTACCCAACCCACTCAAACTGAGGTTCTAGAGCCTAATAAAATAGATAATGTCGTGAAATCGACTGCTTTAACAGCGGCATTTGGAATCACCGACAATGTATTCGTCGCTTCACCAGACCACATCCGTGCAGCAGGAGGACGCAATAATCCCCAATACAAAGAATTAATAAATGCAGTACATCACGGATTCCTAAAAACGCGCCATCTCACCGCACCTATACTCCGCGAATATTGGGAGGTAAGACACCGCCTAAGCACTGACAATGGCTTAGTCTTATTGGATAGAAGGATAGTGATTCCAACTTCTCACCGAAAAAAATATTGCTTAGCTTGCATTCAGCACACCAGGGAGTGGTTGGCATGAAAGCCCGCTCCAATGAGTCCATCTACTGGCCTGAAATGAATGCTGTAATCCATAATGTTTGGGCCAATTGCGTAGTGCACTCAAACATTGCCCCTAGTCAACCACGAGAGCCAATCACTTTCACACGATCACCACATTGAACATTCTAGCAAATAGTCATGGATCTATTCCATATCAAAGGTCAGCAATACCTTGTCTGCGCTGATAGATTAATTGGATGGCTCATTCTTTATCATTTAAGCCATGGACACGCAGATGCCTCGAGAATAATCTCAATTTGTCGCGATATATTCCAGACCTATGGCACTCCAGAAGAACTTATCACTGATGGTGGTCCACCTTTCAAATCACTACAATTCCAACAATTCCTGAACGACTGGGCGGTGAAATACAAACTATCATCCGTTGCCTAACCTCAATCCAATGCCCGAGCAGAGCCAGGTGTCAAATCTGCTAAAAGGATAGTACATAGTAACACAGGAGCTTAAGTATCCCTAGATAATAACAGAGCAGCAAGGGCTGCCCTTCAATACAGGAACACGCCCATCCAGACCATTGGGCTATCTCCAGCACAACTTCTACTACACCATCGGCTACGGGATTTTATACCATCCCAACCCAGGCTATACAAGCCGCATGCAAAATGGACAGCTGCAGCTCATACCCTGCTTCCGCTTCAGAAAGGGGACGTAGTATCAATACAACGTGGAACACAGCAGGTAGAGTTGCCGAGACGCTACCTAATCGTCAATATCGAATCAGGGTGGATGGATCACCGTGCAGAACCGCCGATTTCCCAGTAAGCTTCAAACACCTGCAATACCTACTCCCATCCCTAGTGCTTTACCTGATCTCTCTGAGCTAAGTATCAGGGACGCACAGGAGCCCAATATGCATGTCCCACAGGCCAAAGAAAATGAGACAACATCACCAAGCGCCGCCCAGCCACAAAAAATCGCCCGAGCATTGTCTAGACTACTCCCATACCATCAGCCAGGCCACAAAGAACTCATCTCCCCTCAAAGGCCATTGCCTTTGCACGATGTTGAGGGGAGATGAACAATCAAGAGTATGAGACTCCCCTTCGCAAGAAGGTTTCCAACTAGCGTCCAATTGGCTGACAAAAATAAACAGGGTTTTAATTCATTACATGTCCCTCTCTTGAATAAATTCACAGGGTGGATATTGTCCTGTGTATTTATTGAGCACAATATCCACACTGGAATCATCAGCCAATCAGATCTTACAGAACAGACATGCCCGTAACAGAGTGGAATCTTCTAGGCTGTTATATAAACCACCTACCAATTTGCCCAGCAGAGTTTAGTCAGTCAGACTCAGCTTCAATTACAGTCCAGTACTTTCTGTTGCTATTACCAAACTGTACAACATGAAATAATAAAAATGAATAAATGCAAAGACAATATGTTGAATATTTAATTTTGTTACTCACAGAGTCCGTCGTTAGAAGAGGAGTCTCCAAGGTTGAATATCCATTTGTGCGGTTTCTGAAACCACAAGTCGATTAATAGTTTCCTTCTTTCAAGCCCAATCTTTCTAGATCCTAAATCTTGAACGTTTCTCTTTGGCGGCGAGAACGAAAGTTTCAGAACAGACTGGAGTGCACACTGAGATGTCCAGTCAGACTTGCGCTTCTTCGGCCACGATGGATGAAGTAGCCACGTGAGCCCCGGAGCTAATTTTCCGTGCACGATTCCTGATGTCAGGTCTATTTCAACATCGTAACTTTCTGTCAGTATAGAAAAAAAAAAAAATTTTTTTAAATCGTTTCACCCCCAACCAAGGTGATAATGTCACTAAGACGCAAAGAGTTACTGAGAGTACAAGAAAATGTTGAAAAAAGGTAATAAAAGAACAGGTTTCAGGAAGACAGAAGATGTTGATTAACGTTGCATTTAAATTATTGAAGATCGGAAGCAACAGGGAAGAAAGAAACCAGAAGAGAGTTCCACGGGCGAGAAATACGAGAAAAGAAACAATTAGAATAGAACTTACGATTGAATTCAGCTTTTTCATCAATAAAACGGTGAAACCTAGTTGCCAATCTAGTAGTAGGCTTAACTTCATGAGGTTGAGGTATCAGTGATGAAAGTTCATTAGAACAATCTCCATGAAGATATTTATAGAAAGGACACGTAGAAGCTACTTTACGGCGGTGGGAAAGTGATTGAAGTCGAGATGCCAGGTCAGGACCGATAATATTACAGACCCTTCTTTGGATTTTGTTGAAGATCTCCAAATATATATCAGGAGAACAAGACGAAATATAACAGCAATATTCAATGCACAGAGGAATGGCAAATTTATAAACGTGCGAGAAGGTTTCTGGCGAAAAAAAAAAAATGCCTGACGCGAAACCTTGACTCAACCTTCTTAGCAGCAGACCTAGCAATTGATTCAATATAATCGCTCTACTTTATATCTCCTAAAGATCATTAAAACATTATATGTAAATAACGTTCAAATCATTAAACCGTTATGTTTATATAATATTCAATTAGTGGGTTCTAAAAATTTAACATGATCAAAATTGCAATGTTGACTACAGCGGAATGTTGCTTCAATTTTTAGAAAAATCCAAATTAAAATGTATCATGCAATTATTTACAAAAGTTATTAAAAATATCAAGTTATTTTGAATGTTATTTTAAAAATGTTCTTTTATTAAAGGTATTTGACTAAAGTTCTGACATTAGATATGACTTTTTTTTTTTCGGTATGGCTTTGTTGCTGACACCCGAAATTTCTATGTGTTCTTTTCAATCTTCATATTATCGCATCCGACAGCCTTCAGTTTAGCGGATAAAGACATTAGTCCCTTCTGTCCTTGACTTCATGAGTCTATAGTAACTTGAAAGAAATCTAAACTCAAATGTCATAAACAATTATTTTCGAGCCAATAAAAAACACTTCTTTTAAACTAAAAGCTTGTAATTTCGAAGGATTCAGACGATGAAATACGGACAAGTTTGAAAAGAGACGCCTTAGATTTATGGACCAATCAGAACGACTGAAAAAAAAAATAAAGAAAAAGAACAAGTTATCTGATCCAACATTATATAAGGAACCAGTCTACCAGTAGAGTCAGAGTTGAGTCCGTTCGTCCTGCCGTGCCGTAGATACACACACACGCACATACAAAGTCACTCCCTCTACATTCTCTCTCTTTCTCTCTCTCTCTCTCTTACCGAATACAAAGGTCATCTAATCAACTGTTCACTTTGTAACGTACACATAAACATGACTAACTTTTTCTTTCCAGCGACTGACTTTAATTTCTTGTTCAATAAGAAATATCGATTTCATTTTACGCCGTCTTCACAAATGAAGATTTTGTATCATTTGTTAAAAATAATAATTTCAACTGTTATTAAAACCACAGCTTTTGTCTTTTCGTTCTTTTTGTTCACGCATTTTTTAAATTTAATTTCACCCTTTATTTTCTCAATTATCACAAAGCTATATTTTGTTGATGGAAGACATTTTATCTGGGTATCAGAATTAAAGAATTGTCAACTCCGCCAACAGTCCATCTGTTCTCCGATATCAGCGTTCTAGGGTATAACGAGGAAACAGCATAAAAGATGATAATCTGACAAGCGGTTTGAAAACAGGAATTGTTTGCTAAATGGAAAGAACGGAGGCAAAATAATGGATGTACTCACACTTTGATTGAAAAACACTTCCGTTTCGTAATGAATGCTATACAAGCGCTAACTATTCACACACCTCTTTTCTTCCAAGTACTTTTTGTAAATAATGTATAAAAAATTCATTTAATAAGCAATGGCTTTTAGTGTTTATTACGCAAGTGCCCCTCATCACAAGAAAAGTAACTTTAAAAGTTAAAAGTATATTAAAAAGGAGTACTAGCTTGACCCCGCAAAATAGTTTCAGCCAACCAATGTATTTAACATAGTTAGAGCCAAACTATTGTTCGGATCCCTTAATGAATCCATTTAGACTCCTACGACGTTCATCTATGGAAGTGACTAAAGTAAGTAATAAACATATCAATTATGCAGTCAAACGTGCAACCGGGACTTGTATCAGCCAGACGATAGTTTGTTAAACCGCAAAAGCACGAAGTTTACATTAAGAAAGAATCACATTGTTCACAAAGAATCTGATTTCTCCAAATACCTGGAATTGAAAAGAAAAATATTGCCCACGTAGGTTGTTCTAAAGGAACTAACGATGCATATAATCTTCAACTTCACTATGTATTCTTCTCTTTTCCTGTCTTTCTGTAACAAAGAAGATTGTGTGTTCAGACTGTATGTACAGTCGAAATAATGAACGGACTTTGGTACGCACTTTTTTTTTTTTTTTTTTTTTTTTTTGACGACGCCAGCAACTGTGATTTTTTTAGCACTAAGTTATTACTGAAAAACAAATGTCATTTTTATTTTTAACAATATGCGCATGAGAAATAAGCAGTGGCGTAGCTAAGGAGGGGGCGGACCGCCCTGGGTGCCAGCACAGGAGGGGTAACACAATGTCACCCCCAACAAAATTTTTCAACCAGGCTAAGGTGCCAAAAATAGTCTGAAAACAGTGGTGGAGACACAGGGTTTCCCCCCCCCCCCAAGAAATAATTTATGACCCCCCCCCAGTTTCCTCTCAATAATAACAAAGATTTTGACGATAAAACTTTGTTTTTAAGTCTGGGGCATTTTTTCATCATGTATGCTCATTTTTTACAGAATCTTTGGAGGTACCTAATTAAAAGTGTCTCACAATTATAAAATAAAACACAAAAAGTTAAAAAAAATCTTTAATGATGACCACATTTATATTACACTTTAAATTATTTCATAGTTCTTTAATTAAAAATTTGAGAAGGAAAAATACTTTATTCGTGCATTTTTGTTTTTACTTTAGCTTTATTTTTACTTTAGCGTTGATTAAAGTTTATTTTTGTAATTATATTGACCTGCAACGACTAATTTTGCTGTCAGAGACATTAAAAACGGAATCTATAATATAAAATAAAACTTTTTTCTAGAAAATTTAACAAATCTGACTGTTTTCAGTGCAAATACCTAGTTTGGCTGTACAGAAAATCGGTTCTTTAATAAAATTCAAGTTTCTGTCGTGCCGATTTAGAATTCAGTCACATACCTTTCTATTCAATCCAGTGCAAATATATGATAATGCAATTACTTTGTCTATGTCTGATTTCTTACAATCTAAGTCCATCACGCTTTACAACAGGGATATTCCCATGGTAATGTTGATCGCGTGACTGGCTGTAACATAACCGACTGCTATTCAATTTCAGATTAAAAAGAGATTTCGAATTTTAAGGATCGGCGCGCTTGCCGCAGAGCCATAGTAAACAGGCTATCACAGACCACTAATATTATGGCCTTGACCTAGACTAAACATTAGCTGGTATTAACTGACAAAAGTGTCTGTAGGAGTACAGTGATTGTTAGCAAGTTAGTTTCACAGACTATTGCTAGTCGAATGAGTTCGATTCTTACCAGGTTCTCCATATTTGTGATTTTGTGTCAAACTAAGGTAAGTTAGAAGAAATGTAAAAGTGAGCGGTGAAAATATCGCTACGGCGAAAGAAGAAAATATGAATTATGTTTATTCACGGATTCACTCGACACGGTCTAGGTAAGTGACTGTACACTGCTATCTGTTATCATGACAGACTAGCGGACTAGATCTTCATTTCGGCAAATGAAAATTCCATCTGCCTCCGACTCTTGCTCTAGCCATTTCTTCCCTGTCACTAATTGTCGACTTATTCCTACCTGCCCTCTGCTCGTCTCTGTATTATAACAGACCATCTCTTTTTCCATCTGTGATTCTCTACATCTTCGGTCGACAGCTCATCAACCTTTAACGACTGGTTTCTTTCTGACTCTGCCCCTCCACATCTCCACTGACGGCCTGTCACTTTCTTTACTCTAACGGCACTGCCTATATAAGTCCACAATCAGAACGCGAAACCTTCCGTCTGAATGGCATTTGACCCCAAAAGTTTTAATTTATGTATTTAATTTATTTCCTTTTTTTCTACTGGACAGCTGGTGGTTGTTTTGAAGATCTCACTTGTAAACTTTACTGCTGGTCATAAGACACCAGACCTAATGTCCTTCGGCCTATTTTGTTTCTAACATCAACAACCCTCCCAATGTCATCAGTTATCGATTCGGTTTCTATGCCGATAACACAACTATTTACTCCTTCCTTAATGACAAGTCGATATGGTCAAATTGGTAAATGATCTAAAAAATGACAGTCAATCTGTTATTAACTGGGACACGAAATGATTTGTTAATTTGAACGCCTCTAAAACATAATTGCTATCTTTTAATCGTCTTAGAAAAGCTTTTTGCCTTCCATCAGCATGGCTGATGCTAACATTTAAACGATTGACTCATTGCGACTTCTCGTTTTAACGTTTTCGACTGACATGAATTGGAACGATTATATTGAATCAATTGCTAGATTTGCTGCTAGGAAAGTTGGTTCACTATTTCGTGCTAGACAGTTTTTCTCGCCAGATTACAGATTTTCCAACCGTTCGTCCATGCATTGAATATTGCTGTCACATCTGTTATGTATCTCGAGATTCTTGAAAAAATCCAAAGAGGAATCTGCAATGTTATCGGTTCTGATCTGGCATCTCGGCTTCATTCACTTTCCCACTGCTGTAATATAGCTTCCTTGTACCTTTTCTATAACTAATTACATGGTAATTGTTTTGATGAGCTTTCCTCCTTGGCTTTTTAGTGTAGTACTAGATTGACAGTTGAGTTAAGTATCATCATTTTACACTACAGTTGAAATTGCTAGATATAACCATAAGTTCTATACTAACAGTTTCTCCTCTTCTCGTTTGTGTAATTTTTTTCCGGTTTCTTGCTTTCAAATCAACTTTCATCTTCAAAAAATTAAATGCAAGGCAGAGCCGTCTTAATGCATGGTCCAGATGGGCACTTGGCCGAGGGCCCGCCCCACGAACATGGGAGCCCCATGCTAATCTGTTTATGTTTAAGTGACGTATTACAAAAGCTCCTTTTTAGGAAATACTAAAAATAGAAATTATTACGACAAGCCACGCGTATTGCGATTGGCGAAAAAAAAAATATATGTCATAATAGAAAGATCCATTTCATTTGAGTTGGTTCTCGAATAAAAAAGAAAGTGGGAAAATGTCCCCTTTTGACCTAAAAGACACCGGAAATGTCGATGACTTTCTACAAAGAGACCGTTCACGTATATAAATGGAAGGGCTGGTTTGTCTCACCGGTTCAGTTCACTTGCAGACAATTTTGCTATCACGGAAAAGATCAAAGAATTGACCCTGACTCCCGACGATCAGTCTTCGCACAGTCCTAGCACAGACTCTCCGATGAAACTCTCATTTCTCTATCTTTTAATATTTGTAACCAAGACTACTATCGACTCTCTGTTGGAGGCAGTATTAACTTTTATTTTTTTTCTCTGGTTTGATTTAATTCTTAAATTTCCCATAGATTGAATCAATATTGTTTTGCATGCTTAATTGTATATTTATATTGTTACTTTTGTAAATAAATTATTTTTTATTGTTATAAAACTCTAGCATTGATAGTATTTATTTATTATTCTCTCTCTCTCTCTCTCTCTCTCTCTCTCATTTTTGTCGTAACCGTGACAAAATGTAGGCTCGTCTTAAGCTTTGATATTCATTTCACAACAAAGAAAGTAATTTATATTTCTCTTCATATTGTATTTGAGTTTGTTTAAAAATGTTTTCTTTTGAAGGGTTATTAAAAAAAAATCAGTCATTACAACTAGCTCCATATTTGATTTAAACATTAATGAAAATATGAAAGAAGCAGAAGTAACTTTAGACCTACTGTGTAGTACTATTAATAGCAATGACGTGATTGGATATATGAACCCAGGTATAGGGCTATGCATAGATTACCAGCGATTGAACCTGATAATGATTCACAACATTGAACACTTGTACGGTAAGTATGTATTGATTATTTAAGATTATGAATTTTATGATGCAGTACTAATTAACAGGTATTGATAGTTTGTGAATATATGAATGGTAATGGATAAGCTTTTTAATTGCGCAAGTTGAGAAAAGTGTTGAATGTAGTCTTGTAGACCTATAGATGAGGTTAGAACAGTGCCAGATTCCCTAGCTATTCCACTAAGCTAGATCTAGGTTTTGTCCGATAGTTTTGTGAATCAGCACACAGTAGAGATTTTGTACAATTATTAAAGGAAGGACATGTTCATTATGGAAACAGAATGTTTAGGTCTTGTTACAAGAACCCTTAAAACCCTATATCCTGGTGTAGGACTGAATACTAAATTATGTATTCCAACAATTCGCCGAAAAATCAGCATAGCATGATGAAAAAAAAAAACAAGTTTAATAAAAAGTTTTATCGTCATGTTATTATTAAGAAGAAAGACCAAAGTATTTTTGATGATTTTATTAATTTTTTTTTTGTACGTCGGCGAATCAAGTAATATTTACGATTAGTTTTTAGCACCCCTTTTTAGGTGGAAAAAACATTAATTTGAAAATTCTTGCAAATATTAGGTTGGTGCAAAAATAATGTCGTTTTCTCACATATGTTACTATGTGAGAAAACGACATTATTTTTGCACCAATAATTATCGGATTTTAATTAAACTTTCAGAACTTATTGACAAATGAATTAAATTATTTTGGACATGATTTTCTTAAAAGAAAGTCATGGTAAAAATATTTTTTTTTACATCTGTTACCCATTTTACTTAATTTTTTGAAAACTCGAAAATTTGAATTTGTGTATTTTTAGTGATTATATTACTTAAAATCAGAAGAGTTTGAAAAATATAAAGCTAAAAGCAGCAATCTTTTTGTAAAATCGAATGACCTGACTACCCAAAATTCATTTCTGAATTGTATAAAATCCAATAAAACTAAGATTGTTTAATTAGAAAAACTTTTAATGGCTTTTATGACTAATGTTAAGTACACTATTGTCTGAAGCCAAAATATTTTATCGATTAAAAATGAATTTTTACAAAAATTTTCTTTTTTTCAATTTTAAATAAAAAATGTGATAAAGTTGTTAAATATTTTAAAATTAAGTTTGAATTTGTGCTCTTTAGAAAATGCTGCTATTAAGTAGATCTATTTTTACAGATCATGAATTTGAAAGCGACACCTAGGTATTTTAAAAAGAATTTTACACTGTTTTTGAGTCTTTTCCAAATATATGGATGACCGTAAGTGACCTTAATGTCACGTGTTATAAGAGTTGTTTCACCTGATCTCAGAAAATATTCTCTTACTGACTTCAACCATCATCGTCGCATTTTCAAAAGTTTTATTTTTTACGTCCTATTTCAATAAATATTTTAATTTAATTTGTTAATGCTGCTTCTTAAGTGTTGGGGTTACCAATGTAAATGGTGTTTTGTTGAAAAGATTAATGTCACTGCGTGTTGAAGAGCATTTAACGTTTATACATTTTTTGAAAACAAGGAAAAACAATGGAAAACCGATTTGTGTTTCAACGATAAAAAAATCAACAACAAATACAAGGTAATTTTTGTAATGTGTGAATAAGGAGAAAAAAGTAGTTTCCCTTTACCTGTTAGTTGAATATGGTGATATTTAAATGAGCAAGTTTTCTGAATATAATGTTCAGAGTTCTGTGTTGAAATAAAATGTGTATTCAGAAGAACATACAGTAAGTTCAATTGTATATTTGTTATAACTAACAGAGGTGTTGTAACTTGGCTTGTTCACAAAGAACTGGTGGTGAATGATATTCAAGTTCTGTGTGTGTGTGTGTGTGCGTGCGGAGTGAGTAGAATGAATAATCTGTAGAGACGCGTGTGAGTAGTTCAGTTCTACTGTCTTCAACTGTCTTGGTTTCAACTCTACTAGTTGATTTGGGAATGAACCCGGACTTATATTACTATCGGTGGCTCCCAGCACGAACGCGGGATAAATTTTGAAAGAACACGAAAAATATCTGATTGGATGAAAAATTAACCAATCGGTGATTTTATAACAAAAGCATGTTTGTGAGTTAACGGTAGGAAAAATTCAATGTGGTGAATGCGATCAGTAAATTGTCCTGTGATATTTAGTATATATTATTTGACCAATCACAGTTGAGAAAAATGTAGGCGTAGCAACATAGTAGTAATCACTACAAATTTTTTAAATATAATTAATTAATTTTTTTTCAGTGAGAAACATACTGCAATGGTTAATTATTTTCTTTTTTAGTTTCAATTCTAGCGACGGAAACAAAATTAATATAAACAGTAGAAAAATTTAAAAAATTAACACGTTAAAAAGCAACATTTCATTAAAATGAGAGAGGTACCTATAATTATTAGGTACCTATCTTTTTTATGAAATTTTATGGTATTATTTTTAATTATTAATTTTTATATTATTTTAGTTGTGAAATTTTTTCATAACCGAGATATAAAAATTAATAATAAATAAAAATCTCGCTCACAGTTATGAAATTTTACATTTATTTTATTGTTAGTATTTTAAATTTTATTTTTTCAGAAATCCTTTTCAAACATAAAGCTAAAGTACCTACAAACATTAATAAAATATTAGATTGTTGAAAGTATTTCATTTTTTTGATTCACTTAAAATTCGAAAAAAAAGTTGTCACTTCTGTCCTCCTGTCCGATAAAATCACCTGACGTTAGCTGTCAATTATTCATGGAACCACCAATTCACACGTCCAAAATAAGTCACCGCAGTTAAAATTAAGCTAAGACATGCTTCTATTATTTTCAACTAATTTTTTCTGCTAAAAAAGTAAGTAATGTTTGTTTCCAATTACATTAAGTAAACTTTAAATTTTCAGATTTTCCTTAAATAACTTTTGAAAAAAGGTATAATTGATTTTTACAAGATCTTTAAACGGAGAATTTAATTTTTATCGATTTTATAGCAATTTCGCTGACTAAAAGAAAGATTTTTAACTAAAATTTTGGACGTGCTAGGAAGGATTAAAAAAACATAAAAAATAATCAAAAAATAATTTTGGCTTTGCTCTTAATAATAGCATAAACATTTAGACGATAAAAAACTGTTTTCGTCAAGTTTGGGACCTTTTAGAATACCCTTTTTTTAGTGAATTACTGGAGAAACATATACTAAATATTTAAGATATATATTTCCAGGTGAATAAACTTTTCAGCAGAAATGAAACATAATGTTTTGAGCGGAGCACAGAAGAAGAAGAGAGTTGCAGAGGAGAAATAGAAAAAAACTAAAATTAACATCGTGGCTAAACACAGGTGCAACGACAGCCACTCATTTCATTCCTTCAGATATAGCATCCACATCAGCATCCACTCCTGCTGTGACATTGAGGCTGTGAGGTGGTTAAACATTAATTGTGAGCAGAAAAAAAGAGTTAAGCCAAAAATAAAATATAAATTGGAAGATAGAGTGATATATATATAGAGAGAGAGAGAATGGAAGACATTTTTCCTGCTAATGTGGAAATAAAAAAGGCGTCATCCGCATTGTTTCCTCCCACTACGTATTGGAATGGCGTTCCAAGAGTTTACTTTTTTATCTATCAGAAATCTGGCATGCAGGTAAAGCAAATTGGGAAATGGCTTTATCTCTTTCTTGGGAAATGAGAAAACACATTGGTGAGAAGAGAGGCTAATTTTCGTTGGCGAAAAAATATTAAAAAAATGAAAACATGGAATGAATCCGCTAGGATTATGAAAATCGATCCTGTCGTAATAGGCAGGTGATTTGTGTTTTCGCTAAGACGGCGATCTGCCCAAGGATGGAAAACAGCGTGTCTCTTTGTTGAGAATTTAGGTGAACAAATATATTTTCGTTGACGAAAACAAATTGGGAAATAATTTTTATCTATCACTCGGAAGGTTAAAATGAGATTCGGCTGTCTATTTTGTGTTTTCGCTGGACAGAGTTAATTGTAGGGAAGTGGAAAGGAATCAGAGAATAAACTACGCCCTTTCATCTACGCACTTTAAAATTAGATTTGTCACAAATACCGTTATGCCAGCTCTGAGAAGTGGGCAGAGTTAGAATACAGAGAAGGAAGGAGGAAGAGGCAGAATTTAGCTCCGCCTTTGTGGAGTAGTGGTGCGAGATGTGAAGTGGAGCAAAGTTAAGGAAGGAGCAATCTCGGTGACTACTCCCAAGGAGGATACTTCTCCAAATTTGGAAAGTTGATTAAGAGAGCAGAAATAAGGAACAAAGAGCCTTTATTGGATTAATGTAAAAATTGAAGAATCACCGAATCCCCAGAACCTTTCGGTCCCACGCTAGTTTTGGACCAAAGTGCATATAATCAAATGACTTTGGGAGCTCAAAGACTTAGGCTGAAACCCCGCATCAAGTGCTTCTGGAATCCACATCAACTGCCACCAGATTTCTTGATTCCAAGAACTTTGAACCCAGCTCCTCCAGAGGTTTAGACAAGGCTCAGTGTCACTATAGAGATTAATGCGGTAAGGGTTAATTTCTGTTGTACCAATAAATAAACCCGTGATCGCTCAGAAAAAGAATTATTATTATTATTATTATTATTATTATTATTATTATTATTATTATTATTATCATCATCATCATCATCCTTCTTCTCCTCCTCCTCCTCCTTCTTCTTCTTCTTCTTCTTCTTCTTCTTCTTCTTCTTCTATCACCCTTTATAAGAGATTCTTTTATTACAAAACAAATATTCCATGTCATGTATTCAGTTCTTAATCATTAAATATTATTTTTTTCGTTAAACACGCTTACATTTTTTCTTCACACATTCCTGTAGGCGTCCGTCCCCTGCTTACATTACCTAATGAAACAGGAAGGGAGTGACATAAATAATGTCAGTGCGGGTGAGATAACATTTTTAATAGCATCTCGCACAGATATGTTTGTAGAAAGAATTAAGATGGAAGTGCATATTTAAGCTTTCCGCAACATTGTGTTGATCTCGACATGCTAAGAACAAACTTGAATAGCAAAATGATAAACCCAACATACCAAGAAGACACGTCCATAATCCAATTAATCATATTTAAAATGGCTACTTCTAAACTGTGCAAACCAACCAGACACCAACGTAGATAAAGAATAAGCTAGCTAATTCAACAAAATAATAACACTGCTGTAATATGGCTTCACTGATTTTAGAAAATCGTCAGTCATGTTGTATTTGCCACCTCTCAGTCACTCTGAAAATGGGGCCTGGTTTATACAATTTGATTTTAAGACCTGGTTTTCACAGCATTAAGATTTGATCTTTATCACATTAAGACCTGTTTTTTACAACTACAGGCAGTGTTGGAGACCAAGGGAATTACGTCTCAAAGATCTAAGATTGCTACTTCCAAACATAGCGTCTGAAGTGTCGAAAATACTAGAAAAGACAAGACAATTCAAACGAAATTCTCAATGCAACCATCACGAAAAGAACAATGTCTAGAAGACTTGTTCAGCGGCATTATCATAGGAGACAAAACTCCTTCACAATTATTAAAGCACATAAAGATGTCATCTCGGTTAATATGTCATGGCCGAGAAAAAGTTTCCAGCGACTATAGTTAGACAAATTTCATTCCAACATAATAGAAAATTTTAGCGCCACACAACGAAGAAACACGTTTTTAAATAATTTCAACCCAAGCAAGGCAATAAAGCCACTAAGATGCAAGGTGGCTATTGAGTGTGAAAGAATAAGAGAAAACGATAATCATTATTAAGGAAATACATCAATAAAAAACAGGAATTAAGAAGACAAAAGATAACGATTGACATTGCATTTAAATTTTTGAAGATCAATTTTTGAGAAGTACAAAGCTCTGCGCTGAACAGAGAAAAAATAATTTCAAAGACGGCACTTCCAGCCAATGAAAGCGATAACACTTACTGGAACCAAAGTCGTAAGTAACTTATTCTTCATCTAAGATAACTCCCCAGGACTTGCATTTTTCGTCGACACAGGTTCACGGATAAGCATAGTGCTACTCACCAGAGACCAAAGGATGAAGACTGGAATTAAAACTTTAAGCAGTTAACGGCATAGCCATAGAGACATATGGAGATAAATCGATCACTTTAGACTTTGTTTTACGACGTCAGTTTCCGTGATCATTCACGATAGCCGATGTATAAATGCTTATTCTTGGAGCGCATTTTCTCTTTCAATTTCATGGCCACTAGGACTTTTGTAAGTTGCATAACGAGATTTAGATTAACAGGAATACGTGTGAGTTACAATTCCACAAGCATCAACATGGCACTCTCGCAAAATAGCGTATATACAAAAATATTACACCAAGAGCCGAACATCATCCAACCCATGAAAAACACGGATGCAATCAAACATGCGACCAAACATTACATCCAAACTACAGGATGTTCTGTTCATTCTTCACCTCGACGATTAGACTAAAGAAAAAAAACATATAAGGAAGTATCCCAAAACAAGACGCGACAGAGTATAATCAGTCAAAAAGCGTCTGGTTATCTCCAATACATCTGGTTTTAAAAGCACAAACAACATGGAAAATCTGTGGCGATTTCAGACATTTTAATGCAATAACTACCCGGATCGCTATCCATTGCCTTCTTCTGCTTCTTCTATGTGATATGTCCCTTCAGGATACGGGCTATCATTCCTCGCCCAAACTTCCTGTCCTTAGTAAGTTTGTCCTTTTGCTATATCTCCTAATGACTGTTCTACCAAACATTTAAACAAGCCTGTTAGGTAGGCTATACACCACTTTCCCCTGTCCTGCTTGCATTCAATATCTCCTGTGAGTATCAAATTTTCCATGTCCTCTTTTCTCATTATGCACCCTAGACGTTTCAGCTGTCTCTTTCTGATGCTATATAAGTGTCTTTTTGTTTCCATTTTTTCTAAAATTTCGTCGTTGCTCACGTGTTCGGTTCATGGTATTCTCAGAATCATTCTATAGAACCATGTTTGTGTTGCCTCAAGTCTTTTCTCCATCTGTCATGAGATCGTTCACATTCAATACCAAATAGGAGTACCGATAATACATATCAGTTCATTACCCTTTTTGCTTCCAATGAAAATTTCCTGTTTCTAAATGTTTTACTTAACTTTTGGATTTCGGTGTCGCATTTTTCATCTTAAGTTAAAACATTTTCTAAAAATTTAAATTTTTGCACTTGTTTAATTTTTGGTATCTCCAATTTGTAATTAGAATGTTGGGCTGTTTCATTTGCAGACAGTCGTATATTCTGCCTTCTTACAGTTTTTATTTATTTCTTCTCGCGTTCCTTTATCACCTTCTGTAGACGTTCCTGTAATTTTGTTTCTGTGTCTGCTATCAATGATGTGTCATCTGCAAATCTTATGTTAGCAGGATTACAAGGCACTGCAGTCTACTCAAAACTCATCATGGAGTCTATTACGCTTTAGTCATCACGATCCAACATAGCTACAATAAGGTCTTCCGCCCTAACTGCCATGTCTATGCTGATGATATGCAATTGAGGTCTTCAAGGGACAAATGAGAAAAAGAACTCATTCTCTGTTCATTTTCTGCCCGCAAACTGGACTCATCTATCTTTCACTAGGGAGGAGACAGAACATAAGATGCCATATATTATTTATCTGATGTCTCCAGGAAAGATATTTAGCCGCCATAGAAGTCTTGTGCTGGTATCATATAATCTTTGCTTAAGTTTTGCTTACATTTTCTGTTTCAAACCCATACAGGAGTACTGACACAACTGCGGCTCCAAATAACTGTACCTTACGCTTAGAGACCTAAATATTATGTATGCCATTTGACGCGACCCAAGACTTAGTTTTCCTGACATTAAAGTCCTTTAAAGAGCCTAGGTATTTGTATTACAAATGCTCAAAACTGAACCTAGTGAAAGCATATCATTAATATATCAAAGACACATGAAAATGTTCACAAAATTTCGGCCTGTGAGGATTTTTAAGAATGCTTTTCGGGCTTAGAAACACCGCATGGACATTTCAACGATTCATGCACGAAGTTCTTTTGTGGAAAGCTGAACTTCTACGTTATATCAGTCCTCATATATGGCAGTGAATTCTGGAAAATCTCCTCAAAGATGAAGAAGAGGCCTGAAGCAACAGGTATGTGGTTCTACTGAAGGAGGCTCAGAATGCTATAGTTCGAACAACGACGAAGTTTTAGAGAAAATGGAAACATAAAGGACCCTTATACTTAACATCATGAAGAAACAGTCGAAATTTCTAGGCCCCATAATGAGGAAAGGAGCTTGAAAATTTGATACTCACAGGACAGACTGAAGGCAAAAGAGACAGAGGAAAACAAGACATAACCAACCTAGCGAGCTTAAGAATTTAGGAGCAAGGTTTAGAAGAGATAAGGTTTAGGAGAGATAATAAGGTTTAGGAGAGATAACAAAAAGACGAAATTTATTAAGAGCTACAAAGGACAGGGAATTTTGGAGGGTCATAATCGCCAACGTCCTGAGTGAATATGGGACATAGAAGAAGAAGAATGTTTGCGAGTAAGGATAGTAAGGACAGATTCAATATGTATACCAAACCTTCCAAACATTACCACATTACAGATTATAAATTATTCCATATGAGTGCATGCTTAGAGTACCCCAGTTAAACTTCTTAGGACAGATATAATACTATTAGTTGATAAAGTGCAAGCTGTACAGTCATTTCTACAGCCCAAATCGTTTCAAATTTCGATGGTTAGGACGATATGTAAGATTAATGAGCACTACTTTAATAAACGGGTCCATTCTTAAAAAATATGGAAATTTATTTTTGTGAGGGGGGGATAATTTTTTAATAATTCATTGCATCTTCTACAAGCCATTACATTTTTAACAATCGAAAACATGATTTTTTATCGAATTAGAAGTGGGTCCTATTTATAATATTGATACAGGGTAAAATCGATCTTTTAAGAGTTATTGAACTTTGTTGTCAATTACAAATATTAAGTTTGAAACTTGGTGCTGGGTATGACGTTAAACTACATTCGTGTCCTGGTTATGACGTTAAACTACATTCACGTCCTGGGTATGACGATAAACTACATTCGCGTCCTGGGTATGACGATAAACTACATCCGCGTCCAGGGTAACACGATAAACTACGTCCAACAGCAAGGCCTCTGATCAGGAGGTTTTGAGGAACGCGGAACAACCTCTTAATTCCTGGTGTTCCCAGGTCCACCCTGACCCGGGGTAGTAGCACCTGTTAGGGTCCCAGCTATGGGCAAATAGTTAACACTCAGATTATATCCGCGTCCTGGGTATGACAATAACTACATCCGCGTGCTGGGTAAGACGATAAACTACGTCTAACAGCAAGGCCTCTAATAATACATTTTTGAAAAAATAATGTTGCCAGCTGTACGTTTTTGAAAAATATTACCAGCTATACGTTTTTTTAAAAAAATATTTCCAGCTATACGTTTATGAAAAACTAATATTACTAGCTATGCGTTTTTGAAAAATAATATTACCAGCTATACATTTTTGAGGAAAAAAATATTAACCGAAATAGATTTTTGACAAAACAAAAGTATTACCAGGAAAAAAAAAGTTGTCGGCATTAAATGAGGTTGATATGCCGTAAAACAAAACAAACAAATAATTTTGAAACTGCTGATATAATTGATATCGGCATATTTTTTTATTTTTCTAAATTTTTAGAACATTTAAAAAAATCATGTGTGGGGACTTTTTAGGAAACACGTGTACAAACATTAGGAGATAACAATTATTTATCCTAAATAAGGATAAACGGTTACATGCTTTTATTCATTTATATATATAGTTGTTCTTTAATTAAAAAATGTATATATCGGTTCGTTTGTAGTGGTGCTGAGAGGATTCTTGGCTAGGGTCACCGTGAATATAATCAAGAAGGAAAGATGTGTTCTTGTAAACAACACCCCACATGAATCATGTACAACATACACGAGAGAAAAATAATCAAGCTCAGTGAACATTAATAAAATATTGTATTAACAATGGTATACAAATTTCAACAATAAGTATAAAGAAAGTTGCTTCCCTTTTTCCGTAATAAAAAGGGTAAGTTTAGCTAATTAATGTTGAGTACAATATTGAATGTTATTTAACTACAAAGTTCTATTGATGTCTTAGCTAAATAAAGAATAATTCCACAGTGTGTTACCAGTGTAGAAAGATATAATGTTCATGAGTGATATCAATAGGAATTAGTATGATTACTCGAATGAGTAATAATTAAGAATTAAAATGTCACAAGAATATGCGCCGTGCCGTATTTTCCAAGAATTAAACTGCTACTGGCTGTTGGCTAACAGCGAGAGGGTTTTTATAGTTACTCATAGGCTCCAGTGAGCTTGGCGCCAAAAATATAGAAAGATACTAAAATACGCGATTGGTCAGGAAATGGACCAATCCGTGATTTTAGAGAAAAATTCAAATTACGTGCGATGGCAAAATTGTCATATAATAAGTATCATATATTTATGAACCAATGACATTAAAGAAAGCGGAGGTGTGGCACATGTAAGTGATCACCACACGTTCTTTATTTAAAATATACTTTAAAAAAAAACTGTTTTACTAACCAGAACGACTAAGGCCAATAACTCTGTAAAAGTCAGGGTTTTATTTTACACTGTATCAATATTATAAACAGGAGCCTTTTATTCGATAAAAAATCAATATTATTTGATTCTCACAAGTATTGCGGTTTAACAAAGCTCTAAAGAATGTACAAAAATTATTTCCAAACTATTTTTATGAGTGGATCAGTCAACTTAAGATGTACCAATTATCAATTATTATTAAAAATTTATTCTACACTGCTTGCAACATTAACGAATCTACTGAAAGAAGAAAAAACAAGATCATTGCCTTAAATGAAGAACAGAATGCAGAACTTAAACTAAAACAGATTTAGTTAACTATACTAAACTTGTCTATGTAGTAGACGACGAACAGGCAAAAAATAATGTTAACTCCGAACCTTTTGTCAATGAAATAGCAACTGTTTTTGCAACAAGTAAAGAATAATTGAGTGAATGGCGAAGAAGAGTTTGGGAAAGATGATAAAAAGACAACAGTTATTAAGAGCTACAAAGTACAAGAAATTGTGGATAGCCATGATTTTCAATGTCCTGAAAGGACACGGCACATAGAAGAATAATAATGTACTTCATTCCATTTTAATTTTTCTGCTAAGATGAGTTAAATACAGAAGATTTATAGCATATTCCCGGGGGAATTCTTAGCTATATATTTGGCAATAAAAAATCTTCCGTAACATATTAAAAGGAAGAAACTTTATAGTCTACACAGACCATAAACATCTCTAACATAAGTATTACACACAGTCTCCGATATATATATTTTCATGCGAACTCCGACAATTATATTATATATTACAGTAAACTTCTGATATTAGATATGTACCAGGTCTATTAAACATTGTTGTTGTTTTACAAAGAAGAATCTATTACAACAGTCAAGACTTTACATCCCACTCACTCTACGAAGATGACTATTTCAATATTTTTATAACTTATACTACTCCATCAAAAGAGCAACGGTTAAGCTGATAACTGATAGATTCTTTCCAGTCATATTTGATTGGGCAAATTGCTTACAGTTCTAGAAGCATAAAATTCACAGACACACTAAACAATCTATATGCACTTTCCCCAACACAAACGCCCGTTTCACCAAATTACATATCGATCTCGTTGGATCACTCCCATCTTTTTAATGTTATACTCAACTTCTAATTATCATCGATAGGTAGCCTGTGATTTTTCATGGTTGTTCAGACACTGGCTAAAGCAATATTAGGACAATAGATATCCCATGATTGTGTGTGGTGAATACAAAATAATAATAACTCTCTTTACCCAGATCCTTCAAATTCGGATGAGCTGAGGCAAAAGACAGAAAAAAATTCGCGAGCCTATGTGAAATATTATTTGGACCAATGAAAACCTTACCATCACAGAGATTGGCTGCTGAGCTGAGAAGGAAAGAAAATAAATTCGTAGTCCTATGTGAAATTTCTTTTAGACTAATGAAAAACTTGTTTCCACAGAAATTAGCCGTTGAGCCAAGAAGAAAAGAAAAGAAAGTCTCGAGCATATGCGAACTTTCTCTTGATATAAAATGAGAAGAAAAAAAATTAAATTAATAAGAGAAGAGTGTCCGAAGTCATGTGAAAGGTTTCGTTTCAGTTTCTCGTGATCAGCGTTCAAGTTTTTACCAGTGTAAAATTATTCACCAATTATATTACCGGCTTTTAACCAAGCACGTGGCACTTCAAAGAACTTTCTTTCAACAATCCGAGAAAGCTAAGTATTTCAAACTATCGCTCCTCGTCTACCTAAGTATGCAACCGTATATCCCTTTGGTTAGCCACGAACTTTCTTACCTTTGTTTTAAACATTTTTTTTAATATTATTTTGTATTAGATTATTTAATCTGTTGTATGAACACTTCCTCCTCATGACGTTAAAACTACGAAATTTAAAAATTTATGATTTATTTTCCTGAAACGAGCTACTGATACAACTTCAAGCGTGTAAATTCGTAAATAAATTCCTTACCTTGTTTTGTTAAAATTGTCCGTGAGTTTCCGCGTCATTATCATCCACGATTAATCTTCTTGGCGTGGGTAAATCAACTGTTCATTTTAACCCCGAAGCGCCACGCCACTATAAGTGTACCTTCTATTGTTAGAACGAACAAGTACTCACTTCATTATTTGGTGTAAAATACATTAAAACTACAATGTATCATCCTTGTTCAAATTGTCTTTGGGGGAGATTCCATAGATAACTAAAATCACCGCTGCAAGTGGAATGTTAATCTACCTCTGATTATGCTATCTTTACATAACACAATCTTAACTGTATCGCTGAAAAAAATTACTCTATAGAAAAGCATCCTGATCCTACATGGGGAGTATTTCGAAAAAAAACAAACAACTAGAAGCTAGTAAAGACGTTTATCGAGAACTTTAAAAGAAAAATATCGGATCTCGCAATTGTACCCAATAAAACTGTTGGAATAAAATATGCATAACGGCGGTCTTACTGTTAACAAGAAAAGATATAGAAGTAGCAAAAGAGCAAATGGAGACAAGTAAAAGTAATTATTTTATATTTTATTTATTTTTAATAAGTTAGATATTTTGCTCAATCCGGGCTATCATATATCAGTCGTAGGAGACAGAGAGTTCATTCGAAGTAATAGTCGTGATAAACACGTGGAGAAAATAACGCACACGCAGATGTAGTCGAGTGAGTTAGACTCGCGGGAGAATTATTCCACAATTTTTCGCATTGTAGTAGTTGATCTACCTTCGTTAGTGAAATTAGCGTTGGCTCTCGTATAGTGGGACAATGGCCCAGAAGCAGCTGCTTTGAAAACCATGTGGACTTTTTTACTGATTGATCAGAAAATATATTTTATGATCCTGGTATCTCAAAAGTGGGTGCACGGAGTCGGATGAAATTAAGTTCTGTTTTTGTTATATGAGTTGTGGATGTACTTTGTTTGTGTTAACGAATTGAAATCTGAGTATAAATTTGTACGTAACGATCACACATGGAGGTTACTCACACAAAGCTACTCTGGTTCGTACAAAGTAATTCAAAGAACGGAGAAATAGTTTACCTGCAAACCCAATGGCGAGAAAGTCAATATAGTGGCTGGTAGACTTAAGCTAGCATATGTATACGCAGATAATACGTAAAAACAACAGCAGGACATAACAACACAATGAATGATTCAATAACAGCAAATTCGTCACCAGCACAAGCACAAAAGCACACCAGTAGTAACAAAATCAGTTAGAAGAGTTTCCTGGCCCGAACATTACAAAGCATACATTAATTCCTTAATTTGTTCAATGTGTTCAATTTAGGTAGGGTATTTGTAGAGGTTGAACTGGAAGCGTTCGCCTCCATAGATAGAAACCAAATATGAAATTAACGGAAAATAATCTTGATCTCTGAAAGTGGATCAAAGGAGGCCTGAGAAGAAAACTGAAGCGGTCACCAGGCTCGACATTGCTTAACTTCGGTGATCGTACATGAACCGGTGTATAAAATCAGATGGATAGTAGCGATTGGATGGTCTTTCCTTCCACTACAATGAGAAAAAACATAGGAAAACTTTGCACAGCCCAACACAGAGGAAATGAAAAAACATATAGGCATCGTCTGTTATTATGTGCCATGTCCCTTCAAGTCACATGCGATAGTGATTCTCTATATCTTCCTGTTTTTGTTGCACTCAGCAATACTTGTTCCTTTATGACCCCTCTTTGACTTTGCAGTATTTGTTTGTCAATTTGCACAAACTATACTAAATTTGTTATAACTGATCCATACATCAAGGTATTTGAATTGTTTACAATTTATAAATTTCACAATGTATTTTTAATCATTTCACTCCAAGACACAAAGAGTTTCAAAGAAGAAGAAAAAAAAGAGCGGGAACATTAAAAGAACAGGAATTAAGAAGATAAAATATAACGACTGACATTGCATTTAAATCTTTGAAGATCACTCAGACTGGAAGACAAGTGGTAGGAAGAGTTCATTAACCAGAAAGTGCGAGAGAAGAAGTTGCTAGCATAGAACTTACAGTTGCATCTAACCAATTTAACTGTCAAGCTAGTACAGTGCTTAATTTTCGTAAAGTCTTGGTACCATAGCAGAAAGTTAATCAGAACAATTACCATGAAAGTATTTATAGAAAAGGCACAAGGAAGCTTCTGGTGGCGGAAAAGTGACTAAAACCAAGATGCCAGGTCAAGACCAATAAAATTTTGAATTTTTCTTTGGATTTTATCAAAAATCTCGAAATCTATAGCAGGAGGACTGGACCATATGTGGCAGCAATATTCAAAGCATGGACGAATGGTAGGTTTATAAATATGGAAAATAGTTTCTGGAGAGAAAAATTGTCTAGTTTTGAGTTGTTTTAATAAGTTATAATGACTCCAGCGTCTTTCGAATCGCTTTAAGCAATTTTTTTATCATTTCAATCGAAGCAAGGCAATAAAGCCACCTTAGGCGTAAGGGGCTACTGAGTGTTGGAGAATATGAGAAGAAAAGACTACTATTAAAGAGAGAGAACATTATAAGAATTAAGAAGTCAGTAGATAGAGATTGACATTGCATTTAAATTTTTGAAGACTGGGAAGCAAGAAGACGCAAGATAGTTCCACAAGCGAGAATTACGATAGAATAAACTGTTAGCTTACGGTTACATCTAGCCAGAAAGACTGAGTGTAGATACATGACGACTGCTAAACTAAACTATGTTGCTATGAATTATAGATCAACTTCCATGTCCAGTAACTCAAGTAAAAAAAAAAAAAAATAATTAAAAATGCACTAACCACAAACTGTCATCACCATGAGTTCTCTGATAAAAAAAACAAAACAAACTTTCTCTTTTAATATATTTATCCTTTTCATAAGGCATTCTTTATTACAAATCAAATATTCCACGTCAAGTATTCAGTTTCTAACCATGAAATATTTTCTTAATTAAATACGCCAACTCTTTTTTACACGTTCCAGTAGACCCACCCACTGCTTACGTTAACTAGCCTTGTGCACCAAATCTCCTCCAATTCCCTCCTCCACGGGAACAGTGCAAATTTGGTACGAGAGGGTTATTATTTCTCAAATTATTTTCTCGGCGGCACAATTATTTTGTTCGGAGTGTCAAAACTTCCCAGCATAACGCTTGATTCCCGCTAACATGACTATTCCAGACAGAACTTGTTTTTGATACAAAAAGTACTATAAGGAAATGGCATAAATAGCAGCTGAAGTTACTCTCATTATTTTTTTTTAATACGCTTCTTACAAATAATTTTAGAGAAAGAATTATAATGAATATTCAAAGATTTCCGCAACAGTAGCAAACTCGGGAGTATTAAATCTATTTACATATGTTTGGTAACAAAATGAGTCAAAATTATTCAGTAATAAACTGAAATTATCATTTTATTTATTCAGTGTAAAAATAATTTTCTTGTGTGATCATTTATTCTGTAGTACTAGGCAAAATTTAATAAATAAAATAAAAATATTTCTTAAATCTCCAGAAAAATGTCATATTTACTTATCGTCCCCTTAATACCTCATTAACATTTTAACACGTGATTAACATTAACACCGGTCAATCAGCTAACTTCGTTTCTGAAACCAGATACTTGGATAAGCAAAAACAAGTTCATCTTCCCAGTATCAAAGCGAAGGACAATACAACTTGCACTCACCGCAATCCTCCGCCCACTTAGCGACCTCAGTATAAATCCAGGAAAAGAGGACTTCTACGTCAATCTTCTCTACCCATTAACCAGATGTTCTGATCATCTCCACTAACCACCAAAAAACTAAACAGGACAACTGCCTACTACAAAGAAGAAAGGACATCTCTCTCTCTCTCGCTTTCTGTCTCTCTCTCTCTCTCTCTCTATATATATATATATATATATATATATTCCATCGTACCGCGAGCTACGAACTCTGCCTCACAAGAAGTATACAATTCGTATTCATAAAAAAGAAAATAAACCTTCCAAAACAACGTTCGCATGGCGTTCATTCATTTTGAATGTAAAAAACCAACATTTTGCGCCAACTTTTCACAATTCTATTAAATATGGTTTAGACACAGAATTTCTAACAAAATCAGGAAGAATGGTTCTAATAATTATTTCAGATCTCGTAAAAACATGTAATTTTGTAAGTATAACTTTGCAGAGATAATGAAATTATCTTGTATAGCTGATTGCTTAACCGTAATTCAAGTGACATTTGCCTCCGCCCCCATTTAAACAGTGTTGAGAAAAACGTTTGTACTTATTCTTTGTTTATTGAAAAATGAAATTCTAACATAAATAAACAACTTCCACGCCCTTCAGTTGCCTTTCTTCGGTTCGCGTTGTAAAGAAATCTGGACAGTAATGTTCGCAATTGAACATACTAGTCAGCTGTAAAATATATTTAAATTACCAAGAATTAAATATTTGTAGTGACATTCTTTACTCTCCGAAGACCGGAAATAAAAAAGGAGTAGTTTTTATACGGGGATGGGACTGAAATAGAAAGTCCAAGCAACTAATAAAAAATAGGAGGCAAAAATATGATGAAGATTTTCTGTTCAATCAGAAATACTGCCGATAATCATTTTTCGGAACACAGTCACGAGGCTGTCTGAGCTTCCCTTACACTTTAAATACTGTTTTACTTCAATCAATATGTCGACGTCTGTCGTTATCTTAGTTAAAATAAAATGTCAAAGAATATTAAAATAAAAACGTATAAATATATTTATAATCTTAATAAATATATTGAATAATCTTAATGCTCTCCAACGATTATTAGAGTGAAATGTGTTGCTAAAAAATGTACCAAACAGCAATAAGATTTTCAGATAATTTGTTATACTGCTGTCAATGAACACGCAGCAAATATAACAAGTCTCTCAATGAAATTTAACAATACTATTGAAGAATTACGACATATCCTTGTACAAAATTATATTTCGCAAAAATGTACGATAGAGAAGCTGATAAATAATTATGTCACAGTGTAGCGTTACAAAACATAATTATCTTCCCTTGACTCAGTTATAGTTTATGCACATGTCTAAGGATAAGAAAAGCAACACGTGACAATCTAGCTTCAACCACGAAATTTAAGTCACCATGCCAGTTGTTGCCAGTCTCCTGAAATAACAGCAATTCTACTCCTGCCTTACATCCATATCACCGGTCCTCGCACGATCACCAAAATTAAGAAACGGCGAGCATGGTTAGTACCTAGATAGGTGACCGCTTGGGAATATCAGATGTTGTAAACTTGGGTGTACAGCTGGTGTAATGGATAAGGGCTCCGAATTGAAAATCGGAGAGCCGAGCTCCAGTTTCAATCAGGTTCGTTATATTCACTTACACACAAATACTTTTGGGAAAAGTGTGAATCCACCTCTTCTCCCCCAGCTATGGATTAATTAGTAGGAATTGTATCAATAAATCTCTATTGTCTCAAAAAATTCTTGAAATCTAAAAATATTTTCTGGCTTTAAATAACTTGTAAAGGGTTGATAAGCTATAAAAACAAATCAATCAAAATCAATCACGCCCTACATAATTTTTCGCTATCCATGGTCTGCCCACATCCCTGACACAAAGTACGACCAAGTTAACTATCAAGTAAAACCATAATTCATTTTTATTTTCTCTCTTTTTATATGTATTCGTTTCGCTGCATGAAAAATCTATGGTTTCATTCCAGTTTCTATAAACATGGAAATGAAGTATTTTCTCTCAAACATATAATATATTAAAAACAAGTACATGGTAAATTGTCGCTATTTTAAAAGTTTAAATTCGCGCATGCGCGTTGTTTGTTTTTTTATTTTGTCGACTGAACAGTATAGTAGGGTCAGTTGGGCACCGTCTGTGAGAAAAAGAGAATCATGGCACAATTAACTTTGGAAATTTGGAAACGGCATGCTGTACTGCTTCGCGTTAGCACCGGAAGCTCCAATACGAACATTTCAGAGTGTTTGGGTGTCAATCTGAGGACAGTACAGAGGATTTGGAAGGAGTTGGGTGAATCTAATGGCGATTACAAAGATGCTTGAAGTGATTTCTAGTGATGGCGACGTTATGCCTCCAATGAACTTCCCATATGGCCTCAGACTCAACACGGAAGCTTTTAGGGCATAGGAGAACGGACGAAATATTTCATCGACTATCTTGTTTACCATGCTTGGTCGTCTCTGAGTTTATCCTTTTTTGAGATAAAGAAATTCATTTCAGAATTGTCTTTTGATCTCTAACTAGTTCACATGATTCATTTGACCACCCTTTTTCTTCACTTCCATTTAGGAATGATGACCTTTTGGCATATTTTATTTATTTATTTATTTATTTTTATCTTTTTGTTTTTATTAATTTATAGCAAACCAACTTTTAGTTTTCTATTTTTCTTTTTTGAAACAGTGAACTTTTTATTTATCTATCTCTACATGTGTCACAAGGCCTTTCCTTTAGAAATGATAAGTTTATTTGTTAAGAGCAAAAAGTAATAAAGTTACAACTCCTACTGATCAACATCTCACTATAGTTTGCAGATTCCTCAAGTAGACCATTATTACTGTGAAGTGATTTTGTATCGGACAGCAGTAAGTTATCGCTTGTTAGTGTATAATTTTGTGTAAAAGTAATTTGAATTTGATCACGTGATTATCGTTTTAACTTTGTACTGAATAAGACGATTTTTGTTACTGGCTTCATTTCTTGTCATTTTCACACATCCAAACTTGTTTACTTGTCTGCTTCAACGATCTTTTCCACGCCTACACATATAATGAATTCCTAAACAGAAAAAAAGCTTTTATTATAATCATTTAATGTTTACTTAAACTTTCATAAGTGCTTGTGCAGTACTAACACTAACAGACAGGGTTGGCAAGTCTTACCCCCGAAAGCCCTGACCGGTGGGGACGCGTTTTGGGGGGCCCGTTGTAGTTTCTGCCATTTTTTCAGCACTGTTTTTAAACTGACGTTACATGGTCAATCATCAACTAATAATATACATCGCGTATCTGCTTGGACGACGTGGTGCGTGCTACGCAGGAACCCCGACAAAGTTGGAACCCCAAAAGGACTCGTTTCAGCAGCGTTTTTTTTTTTTTTCGCTTTTTGTATTTTTTAGTTTTTCCTACCTAAGTTATATTGTCAATCATCCACTATAGTAACCGACAACTGCGTAGGAGCCCCATGCCTATTTGGGAGGGGGGCATAAGTGCTAATTTAAGTAGCGCTTATTTTTTGAAATTGTAATTTTCTTTCTGAATACTTATTTTAAATCAATTAAGAGGATAATATAGCCCGGTAAAATCATTTTTTATTCTGAGATCATCCACTAAGGTGGATTTCTGATTTTTTTTACTAATAGTAATATTAGCCAGAAGTCCACGGCTAGTAATTAAAATAAAATTTCTAGATACCTATATTTTACATTTCTAGAAAGATAAAACCAAGAAAATGATCGCTTAAAAAATAAAAATGTTTAAAGATTTCATCACATGAAAAATTTTCCCGAAAAATGAAATACAGTTTTTAAAACAATTTTTTGAAGACAATCCCGTTTGTGTTGTGTTGGAATAAAAAAAAACTTTTTATTTTTCAGCGGAGATACGTCAGCGATTAATCTTTATGGAAATGTAAAAAATTGCGGCTTAAACATTTTTTTGAGTAAAACTTAGTCATGAAAATATTGGTGGTTATTACAAAAAGAATAAGATTTTCTCAGATTTAAAAAAAAATAAAAAACTATTATAAAATTAATATAATTAATGAATATGTACTGAAATTTTCATTTAAATTGGATAATTCCCTGATTTCTAGTAATTTAAAAAAAGCGCTGTCCTGTCACCACACAATTTTCCTTCGAGGGCTTGTAGCCTCCAGGTTGGGAAACTGTGAAATTGGCATGTAGTAGAGAGAGGACCTCGTATCAAAATTTTCGGTGAGAATGGAGACCCTAGCGCCGGCCCTGCGAACAGAACTCTTAATTTTTTTCATCATGAATATTGGAATCTCAATTTTACCTTCAATTTTTGCATTTACCTTTTCTTACTTGAATTGTTCTTCAAAAAACGTTCACCACTCTACAGAAACCAAATAACTTATTCTTATAAATCTTTTCTTGCTTTGAGCTACCAATTTAGGAACTTAATTAATTTTGCAAGGAATTAAAATTGTTTAAAATGAATAGAGGAAAGCTGATTAACCATGTTGAATTTTCAGTAAAAACTTCGAAACACCGAATGTGAAAGATGCGAAAAAGAGAAAATTGAGGTTTATGCAACGTATAGGATATAAACTCTTATTTTTCACGGATCTCAAACCTATCACTTACGCCTTGCACATGAATACAGACAAATATACACCGAGAGATACACGACAACTGGATTATATATCCCAATTTACTTCGGATATGCGGTCCATTAAAGGTTCAGACAATATCGTGGCAGATACGCTCTCGCAGTCTACAATGCCATCTCTCCCTTCGACATCATCGCAGAGGAACAACAAAAAGATACCATATTAAACAGAGTAAAAGAGGGCACTTCTTTATAATTGAAGGAAAATCCTGTCCCATTTGGAACAAAAACACTACTCTGCGATGTGGGGACAAGTTATTCGAGACCATATATATACCAACTTCACATTCTGGACGCCGAGCTACCGAGAAGCTGATTAGCAATCGTTTTGTCTGCCCAAGGTGCGTACTGATATATATATATATATATATATATATATATATATATATATGTATATATATATATATATAAAAACTGAACTCAAACTTGTTTAAAGTTTCAAAAAAGCAAAGTAATCAGACACATAAAATCTCCTGGGCAATTTATCAGACCAGATGATAGGTTTACGAACTTCCACATCGATATAGTGGGACCATTACCAGAAGCAAATGGCCGTCATTACCAGAAGCATATGGCCATCATTAGCTACTCACTATCATTACAAGATGGGCTGTCACTGTTCCTCTAAAGGATATATCTGCAGAAACAATCTCTAAAAGTATCTTACATGAATGGATAGGTGTTTTAGTTGTCCCTCAATAATAACAACAGATCGAGGATTTCAATTTCAATCTACGCTTTTCGCTTTTCATAAAAGTACTTGAAGTCAAGCTTACAGCAACTACATCATATCATCCTTGTACCAATGGCTTAGTCAAACGTTTTCACAGGCAAATTAAGGCAGCACTAACAACAAATAACTATTTCGGGACATGGTTAGAAAATTTACCAGTGTTTCTGTTATCCATCAGGAATGTAATGAAGGAAGATTTAGAATGCACAAATCCGGTTAGACTGACCTCACAAGCGTAATCTTGAAAGCAGATCACTGATAAATAAAACCGAATCTTTTTATAAAACAGGATTGATTAAAAAGAAAAAGGAAAAAAGGAACTAAGCTGATTGCTTTTTTTCTGAATAGTTAGGCGAAGTTATTTAACTTATTATTGGTTTAAAATGTGACTGGTGGTATCGTATATCCACTTTCACCATTTCTAAAAGTAGTGCTAGAAAAACGCATCTAAACATTCGTATTTATCATCCTATCACATTCTTTCTAACAATTTCAAATCCAAACCATATCTTTTTACTTTTTTTTTTTTTTAGCTTCCCCTAAATCGTACTGAATTGATTTCAAGTAGCGTGAACGTAAGCGTGAGCATACCAATTGCAAATTTTTCCATTGATAATATAAATATGATATAAGACGAGTTCACTTTTTTTATACCTAGCTGATCACATAAAAAACAATAAGACGTGATAAATATTTTCACCCCTAATATTCGGGCAGCATATTCTTTTTGAATTCGGCGACTGTCAATTGTAAAAGTGCCATCAGCCACTAAAACACAAAGGGTTACTGATCGTGAAAGAATATAAGAAAAAGAAAAATATTAAAGAGAGAAATCACTAAAAGAACAAGAATTAAGAAGAAAGAAGTTAACGATTGGCATTGCATTTCAATTTTTGAAGATGAAAATTGACTGGGAACCAAGATAACCCGAAAGAGAGTTCTATAATCTATAAGTACGAATGAAGAAACCATAGAACTTACGGTTAAATCTATCAATTTCAACAGTAAAATGGTGAGATCTACTTGCCAATCTAGTAACTGAAGTCAAGATGTCAGGTCAGCACCAATAACATTGCAGATTCTTCTTTGGATTTTATCAAGAATCACCAGACTAGATGTGACAGCAATATTCATGCATGTACAAACGGCAGCATTATAAATGTGTAAGCTAGATTCTGTTGAGAAAAATTGTCTGGCACGAAACAGCAGCAGACCTACCAATTGATTCAACATAATTTTTACACTTTATGTCAGCAGAAAATGTTAGCTCAAGAAGGCGCACACCTGCAGTTTTACTCCCCTTACACTCTTTTCTTCTATAGAAACTTCCACACATATGTATATACGCCATATGTATATACACCAACTTTTTCAACAAGTGCTATAATTTTAAAAATGGACTTTCATTACGATGTGACTTAAAAAAAAAGTTTAGTTTTACTACAAAGACATTTTTATTTCGGAAGTATATCAAAACTGTACCTGTTTTGTGTATGCCTTATTTGTTAGATAAGATTTGTTTCTTTGTCTATTTATATTCATGCTATTTCCTTTCTTTAAGTATTTTCACTGTAATGTTCGAAGGCTCGGTATCAGCTGAATATAAAGAACCATCTGCTACAAACGAAATTCAAATGATTCTAATCTGTGATCTTTTTTTTGCACATAATTTATGCCCGAAGGAAAAACAGTGTAATGTTGTCCGATCCAAGATCAATCATTGCTATGCGTTTTACACTTGTGACTTTGTACCAATTAAAAGTGAAAACAAAATATTTAACCCAGATATAAAGGTTGTTTTAAATGTTTTCTTTTTTATAAATTCAAACACTACTATGCCCAATGTTTTCAGTTACTACTTAAATAAACTGGTCCACTCGTAAAAAATAGGGAAAAATATTTTGAGATATATTTTTTTGTAGATTAGCATTCACTAGACTGTCCTTAAGTCGCGACACTTGCCAGAATAAAAAAAAACAACACACAAACATTGATTTGTTATCATTTTAGAAGTGGGATCCTGTTCATAATATCGATACAGCATAAAATCGACCCCTGACTTTTAAAAAATTATCGGAAATTAGCTGTTTACAAAGTTAGAGGCCGTGCTTACGTCATTGGTACTTGCGTACGAAAATAGACTTTTTTTTATTTTACAAAAAGATTAATTTAAAAGAACAAACGGATATAATTTTATGTGCCCTATTTTAAGAAAATATTTTGAACATGCAATTGTTTGGAAAAATGGATTTCTTTTTTAAAAACGGATATTTTTCTTAAAGAACAATATAAAGTTTTAAAGTAGCGCCACTTTTGTAATTAAAGAACAAAACATTATATAAGTTAACAAAAGAATAAAAAATTATGCAGATATTAATGACGGAAGCAAATTTTCAAGACACGATATTTGTGAATAAAAAAAAACCCAGGGACAGATAACTCTGTAAAAGTCAGATATCGATTTGACACTATACCGATATTATGAAGAGGACTAAAAAATTAATATTTTTCGATTCAGACAAATTTCACGGCTTTAGGAAGGTCTAAAAAATTATTTCCGGAAAAAAAATTCCCTTTTTTTTTTTTACGAGTGGACCAGTCTATTTAAGTAGCCCCCGTTTTCATCATCATCGTCTTCAGCTTCGCTACAACTATCATGATCATCAACTTTTTAATGCTCTTATCATTGTTATAATATCTTCATGTCATATTCATCATTAGATCATTTAATATTATCACATTTACACTAATATTTTATGTTTACAACAATGGTAAACTTCATCCCTATACTTTGAAGAATTCGTAACTTGTATTTTCTAAAAATAAATGAAACCTCATTGCTGTGGAATCTTCCACAACACAACCAGCCTTACCTCTTTTTAGGAAATGCACTCTTCCTATCTGATAAGCAAAATTCTACTGTCATACAATATAACAAGTATTCATTGGTCATTCGCCTCCAATCTGGCTTGCTGATTGGTCAGTTCCGACCAATCAAATCGCCTGCACGCGACCAATCTGTTTTCCCGCTCATGTGCTGGGAGCCACTTGACCAGTATAAAAGCAAAAACACGTGTGAACTTTTTAGAGAGAGAAAGGATTAGTAATTTTCATTCATCTCTCTCGCACGTCTCAAGATGTAACCTTCGCCAACTTCCGTCTTAGTCATTGCTGACAAGACGTTTTTAAGACAATTACCAACATTCATGAACTCTGAAATCACTCCTGAATTTTTATCAACTTTAGAACTCACAATTCCAAACTTTATTCTTCTGAATTACAAGTTCAATATTACAGTAAAAGGTAAATTACTTCTTAAGAACTTTCTGTTTAAAAGACACTTAATATTAACAACTTTAATATCAACATTAACGAACGATTACAAGAAAGACATTTTGAAACCTAACACATCATACATATTTGCCAACATAACATATACCAAATATTCTGCTTGTACATTTTTTGAATGTTTTATTAGTTTCTAATTAAATATGTCTTGTTCGTAATATGAACTCTGGTACAAATATTCCCAAATCAAAGGGACACGACTCTGTCCTATCTTTTCTTTGCATGTTGTACACCAACCTAAATAAATCTAATTGTTACGTTTTAAAACAATTCAGTTGAATTTTGTATTTTGTTTTGATGTTAGTGGAAATAGTTAATTGACACGCAACTTATTCTCAACAAATATTACCACATAATTAACCCATCCACTACATTGCTGAAGGCATTTATGAGACTGGTGTTATACAAGGATAGACATTGAGCTCAAATTTTAGACAAGAACGTCAAAATAAGCCAAGTGCAGGGTTGACCTGGGGGCAGGCTCTCGGCCACCGAATGCAGAACACATACATAATGTAGAGTTCACGTGTCGAGCCGAGACTAACTGATGGAATGCTGGGGCGAATAAAATGTAATGTTAAGTAATGAAGATTCAAGTCTCATATTATTAATCGGAAATTCATTACATGAGGTTTAGTAAGGAACGAACTATAAACATACTGGACTTAATATGTTGGACTTCAACACTTTTGGAACATAATTACATCAATAAAGCACCCAATAAGCACTGTTAATGGCTTGCAAAAAGAGCAAACTTTTGACTATTTTACATATACGTTTGTTGGCAAAAAATTAGAAAAATATGAAGCGTCATTTGAAAAAAACAAACAAAAAAAAATAAAACAACAAAAAAAAAACAACAGAAAAAAAAAAACAATTCCAAACCTCTAAGACAGGAACTAATGACATTTTTTTTTAAATAAAAATAAAATGTAGTTCGATCGTCGAATTAAATAAATCCTACCTGACCTTAAGCGTAAACTTTTCCTTTTTGATTTCTCAACATATTTTCAAAATAAAGGTTCTGGTAATGATTTGCAGATGACGAATAATTTTAGTTAAAGAAATAAAATATATAAAATGAATTATTGTGCAAATAATACATAAACGAGAGATTTAAACTTATTTATTTTAGGTATTTTCAAAGATTCGCTAAATATGAGCATACACGATGAAAAAATACCCAAAATTTAATAAAAGCAATGTTTTATCGTCAAAATATTTGTTATTATTAGGAGGAAAGCCCAAATAATTTTTGACTATTAAATTATATATTTTTACCCCTTTTTAGAACCTTTTAAAGTTTGATTAAAACTTTTGTTTTTCTCGCGACAACTGGGAACCATAATTTTGTATAGGAAATTCTGGTGTCTTTTTATAAAGAAAAACACTAATTTGGAATTTCTTGCAAAAATCATAAGTTTTGTAGCACTTAATGTTTATATTAGTTATAAGAACAAGTTCTCGAAGAATTTAAATCATCATTAAGTTAAGCAATCTTGGCCAGTACCTAGATGCTGCTTGGATTATTTGAAAGATAATGTTTTATTTAATTGTCAAAGAATCAGAATTTAATCGTCTTCCATTATCAAACTTTTAACAACTTGATTTCGATAATTTCCCGCTAGCTATTGCTATTACTGATCAATCGTTTCTCCTAACGATTGAAGTCGTAGAAAAACGACACTTTTTTAAAGGTTACTCTCTTTGGCATAATTGCATAAATACATATCCATACTATCTATTGAAAAGTGTAATGTGGTAAACAAATGCTTATGACTACAGACTACAGATGTTCACACAGGAATGTTGCCAATGTAGATACAGATTTTTTGTTCGGCTTTAGTACCCCTACTTTCTGAATTAAAAAATTCAAATTCGGCGAACAAGACAAGAAAAATGAATACAAAAGAAAAGGCTACTTAATTATAACCGTGAATATATGTATTAAGTGTAATAATGAATTGCAATGACCTAAACATGTTTTCATGCAAGTCAATTTATACTTTTTTAAACTAATTTTAATATGCCAAGTTCAAAATCTTTTTTACTGGTTAGCTCCACATTTTGCAAAACAGGACTTGAGTATTAAAAATGACAATTTATAAACATATTTCCCATAATGTTGAAATTAATTCTGAATGTCTCCGAAAAAAATACGTTATTGAATTCCTGATTGCTCAAACACCTGCTTCTTATATTATGAGAACGCATGGTAATGATGACAGTGTAATTGTTTTGTTCTAAGTTATGAATGGAAACCATTATGAAGTCCTTGGATATAATCACTTTACATAGACTCCATGAAGCAATTGCGATAGTGACTTGAGTTTATCAGTGATATAATTTAGTTTGGGTGATATTATTGATAAGCAAGGTAACAGATTCCACCAGGACATTAAAGTTATGGAAGAACGGTATCAAGGAAGGCAGGACAAAAAATGGTGGCTGACGACTGCTGGAACTTAAAACGCGACATATCTACTAAGCATTCACGAAAACCAAATAAGCGAAAGTTCTTGCCATAACAACTGTTATGGTCCAGGTTAGGACCAAGGAAGAACAACACGAATACAAGAGTAGAAATAACGAAGGTATATTAAACGAAACAATAATACAAGATGTGGAAGGTTTTAGTATGACTGTCAGTCTGGTTTGGAGTGAACTACTATCGGCTCGACTCGATTCGACCCTCTCTCTTGAGAGGCGTAGTATACATAGTGTTAGGAAGTGTTCATTCTGTAGTTATAGGTAAGGAGCCATGACACCCCCTCCCAAGCTTTTACCTCGAAGGGGTCTTTAATATTTTTTCCTCTTCGGATTAATCATCAAAGGCTCTGTAAATTTTCTTTTTCTGCTTGATTTCTGCGGTTCTGAAATTGCTTGTGGCCTTTGCATATTGAATGTGTCAAATATTGTGTCCATTACTTCCTCCTCTTCCTGAGGGAGACCGTTAGAATCCTCTAACAGCCTCTTTCTGATCTGATTTAAGTGCCTTTTATGCGAGAACTTCGATTCCTGAATTATGCAAATAACGTTCCCGATTCGTTTCTCTATTGTACCTAAAGGGACATGGGGAACATAAAATAAAATCTTCTTCTCAAACGCCCTACACCTACGCTTTCATTTTAAGTAATACCTGATAGATGTAATGTGCGATGGGCGTAGATGTTACGAGCAAGAAATGACCTTAACAGCTAACCGACAAAATTCTAAACACTAAACAAGCGATAACATCAGTAAGACGTTATTTCGAAATAAGTAAATCATTTTTTTCACATTCTTGTTTTTGATAACATTTCTTTTAGGCGTGTTTGAAAGAAATATTCGAACAAAAATTTCAACTATTTACACTATTTACATACTTAAAACGCCAACATACAAATTGACTACTCTTGGTTCTATTCGAAATTCAAAGAAATATCACCTGAAGAAGGCTGGAGCGTACAACAGTTGAAATGTTGTGAATGTGACAATAAAGATGAGGATATAGAATCGTCAATGTTTGTCTACTCACCCCTGTTAAAAATAGACTCTTCTATAAGAATTAGCTTTGACCAATCAATACCACACATTGTGAAACTCGGCTTGTTATTGGTCGAGACGACCCTAGAATGTGTATCCATGGTCAAAAATCTGCTTTCCAGCCAGGCCGCTGGGAGCCTACTTTGATTTCCCAAATCAAATAAAAGGACGAATTTCAGTCCAATTCACCAGTCAGATCTTCATCCCTAGAGAGATACCAAACTGACCCACGCAAGGACCAACCAGGACTTTGCCGCGCAAAATATCTGACTCAACAATCCACAAACGCACTCTATCTCTCTCAAGCACATTACTTACAATACTTTGAAAAAGTGACATTTTCTTCTCACTACTCAAAAAGTATTAGTAAACAATCAAATTCTAACACAACTAAAGGTACGCAATTCCTGCTAATTATACAAACATACTTACGCACACACACTAGTAACTGAACTCGCACAAAGGACAATTTAGTACTTAACTGCACACTTAGTTTAATTTTGTGAACAAATCTAAATAGCAATTGCAAACACCTTCAAACATTCACAATAATATTCTACACAGCTAAATACACCTATATCAATTTAAGTTCAAATCAATTGTTATTCTCAAAATTGTATATTATTTGTACATAAATGCATTATTTTGTTCTATTGAAATCTGATAATCGGTGTGTTCCTTACTCACTTGCCTGTTGATTGATTCGTTTTTGAATGTCTATCTATATTGTTGCGGTTAAGTATTTTGAACATGCCCGTAAACTAATCATCTAAAAATATAAACCTTCTGATACCAAATTCAAACCCCTAGCAAACGCAACAAATTGATGACCCCGACGTTCGTCGTTTGACGTTGCCAACAAAATTGGTAACTACCGACGTTTGTACCAACAAAATTGCTATCTCCGACTTTTGAATAAGGCTACAACATAAATGATGGACACGTACCATCAGATGACCCGACCCCGGATGTTAACCAGCAACTTCATGTTTTGACGACCGAGCTAAAGAAGCTGTCATCACGCCTCGACAGAATTCAAAGTATTCCTGGACGAAGTCGCAGTTATTCAACTAACAGACACAATACCGGTAGGCGGCGATCAACGTTGAAACAAACTCGTCACCATCAGAGAGGCTATTGCTGGTACCATGAAGTGTTTGGTGCCCGCGCAAGGAAATGTCAGTCACCATGTGCTTATAAAAACGCGGGAAACGCCGAACCTGGCAGCCATTAAAGGCGTGGGCCGCTAGGGCAGATAATGAAAATCGCCTATTCTACGTATTCGGCAACAGCAAGTTAAAATTCCTAGTTGACACTGGCGCTCAAATCAGAGTTATACCGCTGAGCTACTGTAACAAGTTATCAATAATACCCAGACAAGCCCAGCTAAAGTTACAGGCCGCAAACGGCACATCCATAAACACGTATGGCGAGCGTGTCATGGCTCTAAGTATCGGCCTACGGAGGGAGTATACATGGACCTTCACTATAGCCGATGTCGAGATACCTATTATAGGAGCGGATTTCCTCGCACACTTCAACTTGTCCGTCGAACTGTCAACTCGTACGCTTACCGATACGTGCACAGATATACGACGACGAGGATTTTTATCCAAGCTTTCCACGATTGGACGAACTACTTTGATACTTAGTGCAAATGGTTGCAAAGATTTGATTAAGCAGTACAAATCTCTTTTATCACCGTTCACTCGTACAGAACCCATAAAGCACAACACGACACATATAATTAAGACAACTGGACCCCCAGTCCACGTTCCACCCACTTCCGGAATACCGTCTAAAATACCAGTGTCATAAAACATCTTTTCTGACCAATCAGAAAAGGCTCACGGGGTTTTCGCAGCAGCTGTTTCTAAGCCACTGACTCTCTATAAAGCCAACGCTGATTTCATCCACGAACGCAAATCCGAGCAGGCTGGCATTAGTGACGGACTCCGACAGCAGGTAAGCTTAACCAGCCCATCAGCATCTACATCAACGTACTTCCATGAATAGCAATGCCTTCATCCAGCAATGAAACCAACTAACTCTCGATTACTATAACGCCATAATTCGTGGAATATTTCTCCTACGAGTTTACCTCGACTACTACCTTGTATTACACCCCAAACGAACTCTCAGTCTCCCACGACTAATATACGATACCCCCTGAACGAGCAAACGATACCCAGGATACATGCTTAATTTCTTGAATTCCAATAACAATCACGTACTTCTAAGAAAAAAGACATTAGTTTTTATTCTTATTAAAACACAATTTCTTAATATTTTAATCATCTTCAACGTTTAGATTGAAGATATTAATCTAATTTTTAAAGGGGTTACCTCAAATTCAATTTTTGATTTCTCTTCGTTGTACTGATTTCATTTAGATAAGCAGTTTGAGTAGGTTGTAAGTTAAACATGGGCAATGATGAGGTAAAGGGCTGACTACCTTGCGTATTTCTAACTAAAGCCAGTAATTATTACTGCTATTGTTCGAACCCAGGTAAAAGGAAATATTTCGAGTACTGGTTTTCAAGGCAAACAGGAGACCCTTATTCCAATATCGTACTAAGTTATGGGCAGAAACAAATAGTTAGGAAAATCACGATTTAATTTTCTTTTAAACGAAACAAAACAAAATATTTAAAAAGTAAATTGAAATTATTTTAATTATTATATTTCAATCACGTTCATTAACTTTTTTTTTTTTTTTTTTTTTTTTTTTACTGTCACCTTTATCTTGCTACGGTTAAAGCAACCTTGATAACAAAGCATCCGTCTTCCAGATATGATTACCCCATTGCATTTAAAGGGTCTGTGTTAAAAGTATACGCTGATTACTGCAGAAATGATACCCAGAAAATAGGGTAATTTTTGAATGATTATATAACTGTCTGTTGCATACTGGGCTTCACACACACACAAGCACAAACGCACGCACGCACACACACACACAAATGGATCACATTGATCCCCAAAGAATGTCGACTAAACATTTTCTGATAGCTTTTTAAAAAAAATTAATCTATTTTTTTTAAAGATCTGTTTATTATCCAGAAAAACAGATTGTACACACACACACACACATATATATATATTTGTGTGTGTACGTATGTAATATCTTTCTACTTCACCAAAAGAAACCGATACGTGCATAAGTATGAAGCGTTTAACCCAGCGCAATGATACATACAGTAAAGCAATCCCAGTAACAAGAATCACGTATCTCAGTCCACTATAAAAACCGTTAATAAATAATATTTAAAAAACCTACAACTTTTGTCATCAACCAATCACCACAATCACATAATGGAAATCGAATTTTCTGTTATTTTAAACTTGATAAATAAAATACTATAATTTATTTATGCCTAAAATTGTTTTCATCTCACATATTATTTTAGCTTGCAGATAAGTGGATAATGATTTTGTAATTGTCTTGTCCGAAAGATACTCCGAAAATATCACCTCCCTTTTATTTTCACGGAGAATACAACAGACACAAGGGGTACAATAAAATCGTTGGATAGAGAAAGTTTTCAGCTACAGAACATTATTTATCCACATCGCCAACCAACATTGGCTATGGATGCATTTTCCATCTAAAGGTCGTAATGGTTTGCGCTTGTGGCGGCGACCTATGTTTTGCTGAAACGCATTACCCACTACCTAACTGTACTGACATACATTGTTTAGTCTCTGTAAACGCTCAGCAAACGTCGATTAATGTTAATGGGGGTTTTGCACACTAACCTTTATGCCAGTTGTTACTTTACCAGGTTTTACGAAACAAGCCACTTAGCTGCTATATATAACAAGGCAAAAAATATATAGGTTACTGGTTGGAATGCTCAACTTCTATTACCATATCACTAACACGCGACCCGTGGAGCGTTCCAGCATAATAAAATAAGGCGCATTGATTTCGAAGCGACCCTTGTCCTTATAAGATATTAAAAAATTACATATTGTGATCATACGATGGGGTGCTAAATAGTTTTTATCCTGACACAAAGGAGTTTTTTTTTAAACTTTAATGTAAGTTAAACCGATAATTTGTTACAACCCCTCTCGTTTTTTTCACGGCACGAATAAATTAGTATTTGAATAATGTATTAGAATATATTCACAGAAAAAACAATGAATCTTTACCATATTAATATATAAAAGGTAGCCAAATTATCACGTAAAAAGACTTGGGAAATAGTCATTCTTCTTCTGTTGGCATTCTTCCCATCGTGGCAAGCCAATAATAAGATCTGAGAAAAATGTTCGAGTCATGACTTTGAACACGAGTTATTGATTTTCAGAACTGCCACACCAATTCACACATCCTTTATGGATATTTTTTTTTATTTTATTAAAGAGGGTGATATAATAAATGCAGAAAATATAAACGGAAACATAAATATGAAATCCTGAGTACAAATGTAAAATTATGTATATGCGTAAGCAAGAATATGGATATATATGCATATGCAAGGATGTATATATAATATATGGATATAATATATATAATATATATAATATGTATATACGGATGTTTGCATATATATGCACAGGTGTAGATTTATAGTATGTACCTCTGCGGGCTTTCTAAAAAGCACATTTTAAATAATTTAAATGTCTTCTTTGAGGTTAAATTGTGGTTTTATTTGAAAGATAAAGTTAATCCATACATAAAAGAAAAATATTATTTTGCGTTCTTCATAATGATTTTAGACATTTTTAAAACCTAAAAAAAGTACAAATAAACTCACTTCCGCCCAGTTCGATTAGCGAATTTGATGGATGCTGACAAAAGAGAAATTAAACCACTTTAAAAATCTCTTAAAATCCAATATCTCTTCCAGACATTTGTTTCAGTGAAAAATATCAAAATTGAGGATTAATTAATTAGGTCTTATAAAAATACTTTTTCCTTAAAATATTACAAAAAAAAAAAATACATTTTCTAGTAGGTATGTCCTCACTTGTCAACACGTACAAAAGTCAAACAGTTCTTATCTTACGATCCTGCTTCTATTAAAAAAAAAATATACGCCATAATTAAAATACGGAAGCGAATCTACTGTTAGCATTCTATCAGAAGTTGACATTGAACGCCTGATTCCCCAACTGCTACTGAAAAAGTCAATGACAGTTATATCTGCCTATGGCAACCAACAGCCCAACCCAGCACTAGTATAATTCCAGACCATCCTTAATGCATTCCTAATCGGCACAGAAAGAAAAAGACTATCATAAATCTTAAACTAATGTCATTCAAAGAAAACCTGAATAATTTTATCGAGGCCTAAATTAAGGAATCTTCATCGTCACTTCAAAGGGAATATGCAGACTTATTTGACGACAAATTTGACTAACTATGGAGAATGCACTTACTCTCTGTTCCTCAACACTACCAACGTGCTGCACTTAATGTCTGAAAACACATCAAAGAGCATATTTTTCGACGCCCACATTTTATTCGTCCGCGATTGGCTAATAAATCAATACTGCCTTTCTATAGGTCAATTTAACCATCGCAGTCGTTGCTTTGAATTTTTCGGTTTTGAACTTGCTTACTTGTTTCGTTAGTACAAATTTAGCGATTGGTCAAATTTTAACCAATCACATATTTTAGTGCAAAATTAACTTTTCTCGCGGTTTCGCTGGGAGTCTATCTGTAGCTTTAAAAGAGGCGACTTTTTCACAAGCCACCGGTAAAGTCCAGTAAATTTCGCCTGTCAACAAAAATCTATGACTTTACTCACAACATTTCAAACGCACACACAGACATAGAATTTTGTAATACATATATACATATGTCTATGTAACTCAGCCAAGTTCAGTCAATCAGGACTGTTAATTTTTCTAACACAACACACTTTCTGATCAATTGTATTCTTGTGTTATCTATTCTAACAGCAGACTTGTTCTAACATTGATTCATGAACACTTCTCTCTAAAGAGAACTTTATTTTGAACAATCAATTACAAATTAAAATACAGTAAAAGGGGAGAAACTTCTTTTCCCTTAATCTATACATTGAATACAAATTAATTATTGTATATTTTGTTCTTGTATGTTATTTCAATATATACTTGTTGATTCACATTTGGAGTTTCGTTGTTTTCTTGAATCATTAATAATACAAAAGATATATGCACTAAAGAACACGCGCCCATAACAAACATATTCAGAACTATGAAGAAATGGCGGTGATTGAGAAAGTAAGGGAGCTAACTCCATGGATGTCTCCAATCGTTGTGGGACCGAAGAAATCGCTAGAAAAGGAGGGAACGTCTCGCAACGGTCGAGGTTCTCAAAAATACATTTACAATTTTTTTTCACTCAAACCAACATAAATAATAATCACCCAAGTCGCGATGGCTTACTTTCTGCTTTAGTTTTATAATGTTATTATTATTCAGTTACGATATTTCGGTGTAGTAATTGTGTCTGTGTTCGTTCATTCACATTCTACAAGACACAATTACTACACCGGAATATCGTAACTGAATAATAATAACTTTTTAAGCCTCGATGTTCTTATCTTTTCTTGCTAGCTCTATAATAAACAAAAAGTTATTAAACACTACACAGGTGTTGGGATCATTATTTATTGTGAGCACAAATCGAAGATATTCTATTTCATTCAAAGAAATAAGAGGTCAAAGAATCCTTTTTACATCATATAACAAATCCACGGACACCCAGCAAACGAAACGACCTAGCATTCTGTGAACTGTTATTAGACAAACCACCACTATCGACTACAAATGTGAGAATCGATTGCCCCAGTCCCATACAAGGTCATACCAGTACATTGATGTATTTGAGAAATATACGATATTTATTTGGTATAAACTATAAATATCAACATTAACAGCATGATTTAGCGTGTACTTTCAATAATAGTATCAAATACAGAGGTTTATATTACGGATGCTTACGGATAATCCGCCTACAAATAATGAAGAGAATAAATAAAATACATTGTAATAATCACAGACTTGAATCCAAACTATGAAAAATGAGCTTTTCGAAGTTCACATTTGTACATTTTATAGACAATTTTTTTCATTTTCTCGCTTTTATTCAAGTACTTAGATACCGGGAAATATCAGCAACAAACAACCAGAATTTGGTGAAAAAACACAAAGCATGTTTACTAAACAGTCTAAACCCAGTTTTCTGACCACATCACCAGAACCACCGTGAAGTTCTTAAATACAGACGCACATCAGAGTAAAACCAGTGATTCAACCGATTCGACAGTAGACAAATGCTCCTAAAATTTATTCACAAGTCGAAACACAACCATAGACTTCCTTACTCGTACAACTATACTCTGTTCTATACTTTGCATATATTCCTGCCAATGACCTTTTTGACACATCAATGTAGCATGTGGTAAAAATACGTGTTATTGTTAACTCTAGAATTTACTTTTTTTTATTTATTAACTCTAGAATTTACTTTTTTCTCTTGTTCCAATGTAATGCCTGTTTGATGTCATAATTTTTCCGCTCTTGTTCAGTAATCAATTCCCAACTGGATCTGCTGTTACATTAGGAAGACGCTTTTATACTCAAAATTAAACAGTCCACCAAACAAATATTAAATCAACCTTTTCAAATAGTTCACTTCTCGCTACAAGAAATGACGCTTCAAGCAAACTCGCTATCTTAATGTCAAATATAAAAAAAAGAATTGTTTTTAAAGTGAACGCGAAAACGTGTGAAAAAAGATAAATAATGAATCGTGTGGGGATTGATTTCAATCTAACATTATTACAAGTGGGTCGTATTAGGCTTTTCAAAAAGAATGTGTTTAAAATTCTATTTACAGAATTTATAAAAAAAATTGTAATAATTTACAAACAAGACGTGTGTTAGGTAAAGGCAACTGAAAAGTAAAAAATAAAATCTAGGTTAGATATAATAAATGTTAAACAAACTTCAAAATCAAATCTTCCCAGTAAACTGATCTTATACGAACGTTGAAAGATGAGAACTATTTGTTAACCTGCTATTGTCAGCAATTATAAAAATTCGGCCAAGGTGTTAAAAATCGCTGAACCGCTAAATTAGTCTTATTTTGTATGCATTCATGACACACTCCATTACACTCTTGACTCTTGTTATTATCGCGTGTATCACAATTTTGCTATCGTTGGAAAATAGAATAGAAAGTAGACATTTGGTTTGCATATTTGTGAAATCGTCTTTCCACAAAACTTTCCATCCCTTCTCTCACCATTATTTTTTACATTTTTATTTATTGCCGATATTAATCTGAAAAAAATATACTATACAGAGCAACCTCGGTTCTCGAACGTCTCACATGTCGAACAAATCGGTTTTCGAGCAGAAAATTCGAGATGAAAATACCTCGGTTATGGAACAAAATTTTGGTTCTCGAACAACATTAACGAACCGAGTTAACACGAACGGAATAATTTGTGAGTCGACCGTCGTGTTGTATACATTCGTGTGTTGTGCCGTACTTTTCCATTTTTATTGTACTGTCATTTTTTTCTCCCCATTGGAGAAATAGTTTCGATTTAAAAATATTTCGGGTTACGAACGGCCTTCAGGAACAAATTAAATTAATGAAGCGAGGTTCACTGTAGTTATTTTTTTTTTAATCAGAATGGTCTGGGATGGGATATAGTACAATTTTTAATACGCAAAACCCGAACTCTGCATAAAAAGTTACCAATAACACATAGGAACATGTATAAAATGTTGCGATATTTGTTGAGCTTTTCATTCGTGAAAATTAAATATCATGTAGATATTTAATTAATTTTACTTTGTCTGGTTGTCTGCTACAAGGCCATAATAGCTGGATACCTACTCAATCACACAGGTGAACGTGAACACATCTTAAATATAGAATTATTTTAAACTGAATTTGCTTAAAGGCTGCCAAAGACAGGCTCTTACGCTCGATGTCAACTCACTTCCTATTTATAGAATATATAGTGTAATTATTCGCAAATAAATAACGGGAATGACTCTGTAATTAGCCCAACTCCAACTATATTTAAATTTTTAAATTAGCTTTACTTGTAACTCATCAGCAGGCTTATTGTTTAATGATTTTTTAATATATGAGCTCCTTAAAAAGATGTTAGTTGGTCGGATTTTTAGTAGTGGGTTAGACCGAGAACTTTTCAGCATCATCACGTACATGCTTACATTTTTTTAAATATTTAAGTGTGGAAAAATCTTGACAGAAATGGAAAAGATGAAGAGATTAGACTGATAATTTTTGCATAAAAACTATACCCAGGAAATAATCATACGTTTATTTTGTTTAAAATATTCTAATATCAAACTGTAGGGATGCAAAAGGAGCTTATCTACCTTTGGTTGAGATGAAGTCACGAGGGTTACGTAACGGGCGTTTAGTGACATCAGTTCATAGACTGACGAAAGCGATCAGGCTTTAGTTTGCACTCCTGTAGTCAACACGGATATTTGCATTTTTAGCCTGGGCAAAGGCTAAATCTGCCTTCCCGGGCAAGTTGTCATAGCGCCGTTTTCCCGTTGGGAAAATATGTCCTCGCCAGAACATATACAAACCGGTTCGCAGTCTTTATGTTGGGTAATACCCATGGCTCGTTTTTTTCCGTTCGGAAATATGTCTTCACCAGAAACATAGAAGATAAATTTTCCCAGTTCGAATGCTTGTTTGGAAATATAAATATAGATTCCCCAGAAACATAGAAGAATCTCCCGGTAGTTCTAATTCCCGTTGGAATTATTACAAGTAAGTCTCTATTTCTCCTCGTCATTTTCACACTGATTGTTATTGTATACATGCGTTATAGTTTTTCTGTGTAGTATAAGTATAAATATTTGTGTATAAATTAGCAGTATAAAAATCTCTTTAAGAACACTGTATGTTTATCATTCCTTTTCTTTTGGCTATTCTGTTCTGTCCATGTATTAAGGTGTTACATGGATATAATAATGCCCGTAATGGAGGAAAGGTAAATAATAAATATCTTTTTCTCGCATAGCCAATTCCATTACCTGGTGACCACGACGCGATCTGAACACGTAACCTTTTTTGCATGGCACACCCATTAAAACTATATAATACAAATATTTTTATTAACGCATCATTATTGCACAAATAAAATTATTTTATGCAATAATTAGTAATCTTTTCATTTCTTTAAGCCTTAATAGAATTTTCTTTTTAAGTTTTGTAACAAACACACATACAAGAATCGGAAATTATTACCGTGGTGATCCCGGTCGAACATCCATACTGTTATTATTAATTTGAAAGTTGAACTGGAAACTTATTTATTCTTCAGGTTATGAAATTTTAACAGGATTGACACAATGAAAATCTCGCTATGATGTGCCGTTTTTTTAAGTATTACGATTACAAACACACCAACAGAAATCGAATTATGATATAGATAGAAACATCTGAATAAGTGTTATTTAAGATTAAACAATTAAAATGGTAATTTAAAAAAAAAAAACATTGAATACCTACCTAAAGTATCCTCTACTGAAGTCGAGGGATTGAAAGAAATTGTTTTATTCTTTTCTCTTTTACTTTCAAGGTTTTCAGTCGTTGAATTTGGCAACTGATTAGTTTCAGTTGAAGTTACTTTTGTCATTGATTGATTTAATTTGTCTGTTGAGTTAGGAGGCTCAAAGACGTCACTCGATCCCAGGTTTCTTCCGGTTTCGTGAGTACTGATGTTACCATCACCAACACGGTCCCTTCCATCACCACCACCACCACTACTACTAATATCCTTTTCATCAGTTTCCAGAAAAATTCGTTTCTCAGTCGTGATATTTTCGAAGACCTCACTTTTTCCGCTTTCAACCACTGCATCGGACACTGTACTACGGGTGGGACGACACGAACACTCGCGGATACTTCGCAGTTCTTTACGTATTTTGCGCCAATAGCGGCGTCCGATCAAGATATGATTCTTCCACGTGATATCAGTCTGAACGCTGGGACTTGGGGTGATTGCTTTGTCTCTTAGGTTTTGCAAAGCAACCGCCTGTAGTTCAATCATTTGTAATACTGAGCGCATCTGGGATCTCATAATTGAAACTTCTTGACCGATACGCCCCAGATCCCACTTTTCATCAATTTTTTCGTATTCTTCCTTGTGTCGTAGAAATTCTTCTGAAGTCGAGTGATGATCACTTTTCCTGACCAAATTGTTTGTGTAGAAGTAACCTTCACTGACCTCAGGAATCTTTAAGAGGATGGCCGCAATTATTACCAACATTTCCATCACCTTTGGTACCAATCACAAGGTCTTTGTTCTGCTGAGGAAAATCTACACAGGCAACTATTTAATCATTGCAAAATAACTGGAACCACCTGGATAAAAGAAGAACAGAATTACTTTAGGATAGAAATAAAAGCACCAGTGCAGAACAGATAAATTATTTTTAAATGTGGCAATTATTAAGTAACTAGCTGAACCCATACAAATTGTTGACACTTGACATATTGTTTTTAGCCCAGGATCATTAAGGGTTTCGAGTCTTACAACATCATACCCAGTCGTTACTGACCAGATAATGACTTGTGTGCCATTCGTCAGCAACAGCTATTCTCACAATGTAGCCGTAACACATTGAAACTGCTCTGGCATTTAAAGCTCGATCACGAAGGAATCGGAAACCTAATCCTAAGCAGGAAACAAGGGATAAACCCCTACTCCTGTTCAAAAGACGATAGATGAACGTATCTACACCTATTGAGGAAAAAAATAGATAAATAGTAAATAAAATTTCAGTGTTTAGGTGGAAACGTTAGAAGTATAGAGTTGAAGTAGAATTTAGAAGGAACCGGAAACCCAATCATAAACAGGAAACAAAGGATAAACCTCTAGTTCTGTTCGAAAGACCGAGAAGGAGTGTGAATCGGGTAATTATTTAACTGACGCGTGAGATCTGTATTCATGCTGTTATTACATAAAATGTTAATTTTTCCTCTTTCCATTAACCTTTTTCCCCTTTTCTCCTCTTCACTCAAGTCTAGCTGTACATTATATAATAATAATAATAATAATAACAATAATAATAATAATAATAATAATAATAATTAAGGTAAATAAAATCAGAATGGAAACGACGGGGTTCTAGGTGTAGGTTCGACTGAGGTACTATAGGGGGTAGCTAGTAGATTATATTCTGTCAAGTTTTTAACTACGTATAAGTTGCGATATCTCTTATCAAAGTAAAATCGAGCGGAAGATTAACTGCCCTAATTATCACTTTTGTGTGACACTATTTAGTGGTCGCATGAAAATGAAAAGCGAGAAATAATTAAGGCGAGAAGAAGCTGAAATAATTAAGACGATAAGAAGCTATCACGAAAAGACGTACTGACCGAGAAAAATATCAGCTAGACCACCCACAAGTTAAAAAGAAGGGAAGGAATAAACCATTAACTATCGTTCGGAGATATCATTTGGTTTTGGGAAAAACACCTGTTTTATTGTTCAGACCTAGATATGATAAAAGTTTGGATAATTGGATACAGAGTGCGAAGTCGTCCAGATGACCACCCACTTGATGCTGGCGAAAATCTCGATTGATAAAGTCCAGGTGACATTCGGTTAAGATAGAGATTAAGGATCACACTACGAGTCGTAGGGGTTTGTTGTCGAGAAGAGAAATAAAAGAAAAATCAAAGAAGATAATTTTTTTTCTTTGAGCGATAATTGTAAACACCCGCGGTGCCGAACATCATTGGTTGAGTGGTGGCGTGAGCGATGGGCGAAGGTAAACATGTAAGAGAGAGGGAGGTCTGTTGACGCCCCTGAGGGGATTGGTGTGAGATACCAATATGAGAAAGGAAGAATTTTGGAGGACGATACCCTTAAGAACCCCTCTAAAGCAAAAAAAGTAATGGACTTCCAAAAATGCAAAGTGATAATTTTTCCTGTCCGAAAACAAAGAAAATCCTTGTTGTGGATTTAGAATTATCGAGGACCCCAAACCACGACAAGCCCACACCCGGTTTTGGTCGGCGTCCATATAAGCAGAGTCGCAACGAGTAGACGGCAGTTAGTAACACAGACAGGCAAGCAGTTGCAGTTAGAGAGAGAGTTGAGTTGAGCTGTGAGCTCTGAGACCCGCCTCGCAGGAAGCTGACTGAAAGATATCCACGCATTTTGACTTCAACTTCTAACCAAGAACAATTTATTTTTGAAGAACGACTTAGACTCACACCACCAAAACAAGTTTTACGAATATCACCTGAAGATATACCAAAAACCAGTTTCTTGAAAAAACAACTTAAGATGTTAAGACTCGCCTAACAAACGCAAAGTGTTACGTATCCATATTAGCGGTTTGGGACAAAAACGCAGTCCTGTATTCAGCAACCAGATATAAAATATTGTTATTCTTTTTTTAACACATTTGAACTTTTCGAGTTGTTACTTTATTTTCTTTTACATATACTTGTGCGGTGTTACCTTTGCTCAGACTCGGCTGCATTGCGGCCCGGCGACTGATTGATTTCGTCTACATAAGATCAAATCACAACGTGGGTAGGTTAGACTAGAAATCAAAGCAGTTACTTCGGTAACCAGACGTTGGAGGCGAGCTGGGAACGACAAAGCTGATACCGAATCTAACCAGATTCCCATCCGAATCAACAAAGGGTTAGAACGTCACATTTGGTGCCGCGACCAATACCAAGTCACATTTAGTCGTCACAGGATAGCACGGCGACGGGCAGACAGTCCGGGGTGACGTCACATTTGCCCGATGACCAGTATTTGAACATTTTTGGTGAAAAATATGCAAGATATTTTGGAAAATATACCTATAAATGATTCACCTTTCAGTCCTCATTTCGGTAAGCGACTGTTTATGTTTGCAATAGATGGTTACAAGCCAAAATATACACAATTTGGTCAGAAAAAGTGATCATCACTCGACTTCAGAAGAATTTCTACGACACAAGGAAGAATACGAAAAAATTGATGAACACATTCAGAAATAAATACTTAAATAAAATAGTTTGGTGAAATGCAACAATATATATATATATATATATATATATATATATATATATATATATATATAAATAAATATAAGAAAACTTTCCTGTTTCTCTTCCATTGAAACTGTCCAGATTACTCGCCTTCTTCGAGATGCTTTGTCCAAATTCCTCCACTTGCTTTTACCATAATTTTTTCTTTCTTCTATCACTATTTCCAAATATCGCTTCTCTCTCCTTCTCCATACATGCTTTTTTATGAGAAAGATTTTATAACTTTAAACCGACAGCAGCACTGACTCTTCGGTTAATTTCCTTATAAGAAAATGGTTAATATTACTATTACCCCCCCCCACACACACACACATGTATAAGCGGATATAAAGTACATAATATTCACATTTTCATGCAGTTTATAATTTTATTTTTAAACATACCAAACCAAATTTTCTTTTTAATTATATTTAACTGAAAAATATTTAAAATAATTAACTTAGGCGAAAAATATTTTAGCCAGTGAAACTAAGCTTAATTTTAAACATTGTAATTAAAACATTACACACCTATTTCAATGCATAAATATAGTCAGTTGAATTAATTTTTATTATTAATAAAAACATTAAGAAAACTTGTTACTTTTCCCCAGTCCATAGGTCGAGTATTCAGCTAGTAATACTGTCCGATGAAATTAAAATAAAATTAAACAGAGATAATTTATCTCCCTGTTTAGTCGCCTTACTATGAAAACAATAATGAGTAATATTTATGCCTACATTTACCACGTCGAGCACCAGAGGCCAATTACAAAATCTGACTTCAAGCGCCGACTTTGTAATAGCCAACTTAAGCTATAAAAATTATGAGTTGATCTATAACAGTCATTGGTAAACTGGAGTCCGTTTGGCCTTCTGAATGGTACACCTAATTTAATGTTAAAGGTAAGGTTCTCAGCATTTTAAAACCATTGACGATTTTCATTAAGGAAGATAGTACGTGTAAAAATAGTTTGCTTTAGAAATGAGAAATGTTCATATTAATTTTTTACTCTGGAGAAAATTTTTATTTTTTATTTTTTTGTATTTTCAAATGAATAAATTAGAAACAAATCACATCCACCAGTATATGTTAATCACAGTTGTCATCAGTGATATAACATAGAAAAAGTCTTTTCTTCAAAAAAAAAAAAAAATTTTCCTTATTTCTAAAGCAGATGCTTACGGATACGATATTCTGTAGGGAAAATGAGCGCTTTATTTTCAACCAAAAAATTATTTTTAATTTTTTAATAATGCCGCTCGCATTATGATGAGCTATATCTCATGCAGCCCAATGATCGGAAAAGTTTGCCCATGCCTGATCTATAGCTTCAACTTAAGTCTGAACATTGTTTTCACACTAAAAGTATGACTGCAAATAAATTCGTTGTTGGCGCCCGCAGATGAATATGTATCCGAAAATACGAGTTATCTCGTGATTGGCAGTCAATGTGTTAAAATAGTTATAAAGCCTACATTATAAAGCCTAAGTTAAAAAACTTAAGATTTGTTCCTCCCGAGAGCCAATCACAATTTCCTTTTTACACAATATTTGTTGTATAAACATGTTGTGGCCCTCCTACTACGTTACTACGACTAAATAAAATGATTGAATTTCCCATTTCACTGTCGGGGGTTATTGACATATAAAAATTATATATTTATATATATATATATATATATATATATATATATATATATATATATATATATATATATAAATACACACACACATATATATATATATATATATATATATATATATATATATATATATGCATGTATGTGTGTGAGTGTGTACTAAATATACTGATATAACATACACACGTAGGTAGGTATTTACCAGAGCGCCCACATCGCTACTGGGTGTGACATACGGTCGAGGTTTAAAGTGGGTTTAACGGCAATAACGTGGAAAAATTGCCTAAGCACCCTCGGCACTTCCCCTTTTGGCCACGACGGTGTGTGTGTGTGGGGGGGGCTAAACACGCGTAGGTAGTTATAGCAAATAGTGCCAATTCAGTTGTAACTATTGGCGTTGTCAACACCGTGTCTACTCCATCAAAAGCAATGGATATTGGAGAAGGGACCCAAATCCTGATGTAGGTCACCAACTGATAATCTGCGCCAGTTTTGATAATATAGAAAATAAATACCCATTCAACTATAAATGCTTACAATTAATACGTAGTATAAAATTAATACGTAATAATTAGGTACTCCCACAGACTTTCTAAAGATAAGAACGAAAACTACATTTTCAGATTTTAAATGCCTCCTTTGAACATAAATTTCAGTTCTATTTTAAAAATAATGGTCTAGAAACTCATCCGAATTAAAAGAAAAATTAATTTCTGTATATAATTAAACTTTTTAGGCATGTTTAAAATATTAGTCCTTTTTTCGTCATTCGTAGATTCATCGAGACGCTTTTATATCCGAAAAATGTAAATAACAAATTTAAAAATTCTCTTTAAAATCCAATATTTGTACTAGTGATGGTTCAAAATCTGTTAGTAAATTTAAGGATTAATTAACTGGATTTTCTAATTGTAATGCTTAACTTTTACTTAAAATTGAATGAAAATAAGGTTTTATTTGCGCACGCTAGCCTGTGAGGTCAAAGGATATTGTAAAGAAAAACACTAATTCTGTTTACCTTTGCCCGAAAAAGCGCGGGAAAAAGTAAAAATAAAACTTAAAGCATTACGAAAGACGAGCAGAGCAATAATCAAGAATTTGTTATTTATGTTAAAAACTAAATTTTCTTTAGCCTTATATAACTAACAGTTTAAGAATATAATTTTTTATTCTATAGGCTTTCAATAAAGTTATTATAACGAATGATTTATTTTTGATACTGACTGAAATAGAAATATGAAATTAGATTAATATTAAAATACTCCTCCGATACTGAATAGTAGTCAAAGTATCATATCAGAATTATTTTCCTTTTAGTACATTCATACCAGAAATAATCTAACCGTTTCTAAAATGGAAAAATAAAATAAAATTCTTATTAAAAAGAGTCATTTGATTTTAACTTTTCATCAAAGCCTATAACATACGAACATTTCCAAAGACTTACTACTTACATGTCGTTACCATGTTCCTTTATCTGCACTACCAATCTAACCACATTTGCATATCTACACATTCACAATTTGGGACATTTTAATGTTTTTAATATTTTACCTCTTACCAGCTGGTGACTCCTTTCAGTTCTTACAAATCAACAAATGTACACATCTGTAATTAAGTTGTTGGTTGTTTGTCTGTGGGTCGCTACAAATTTTCAATAATGTCTTTATTTAATAAAATAAACGCTTGTGACAAACAACAACGGGATTAATTTCAAAATTTCATTGCACTGAAAAATTACAAGTAATTTAAAAAAAATTAAATTTACATTTTTTTCTGTTGAATATCTGAAAGAAAATAACGTGTTTTATTAAATTATTGTAGCACCAATTCTCAAAAAATATTTTTTGAGCTTTATTGAATTGTTTTTGGTAAGAGGACAGTTGTGAGGGTTTCTACAAAATAAATGTCGCACGAAATCATTAGTATACCAATGCAATATCTCTTCTATTGAAGGTCCTGAAAACATAAAAATCTATATAGGTTGCACAAGCCATGAGTTCAAAAAAGGGTTGAACCAACATCAAAGTTCATTTAGGATAAATAAATATAGAAATCAAACATCTCTCTCAAAGTACTTCTGGCACCTAAAAGAATTCAATAAAACACCTACAGTAAAATGTAAGTTAATAAGAAAAGCTTGAATATGTAACTCATTAAATGACCCATGTCCTTTGTGCATACATGAGAAACTATATATTATTAAGTTTATAAAAAATAAAAAATTACTGAATCAGAGAAATGAAATAGGTATTTTTTGCCGTTATTGTCAAAAAATTTCCTTAAATAATGTCTAAAATAAAATTCAAAAAAATCTGACCTGGTAATATACATACTTATACTTGATATGAAAAAATAATTTCATATACTGTAAGTAATTCTACTACATTTACTTGTTTTAAAAGAAATATAGTCTATTAAAAATTAAAAGTGAATATATTTTAAAATTGTAGTTAAATAAAACGTATTCTAACCTAAACATCCACAAAAAAATCTTTAAGTATACAAATAGAACAAATGCCGTAAGAATCTTTTGCCGTTAACAATAAAATAAAAAAAAAACCCAGACGACATGGATTTAACGGATGTCAGAATTCGCTGAAAAATACATCCCTACCCTACCTAAACATAACCCCTTTTTCGAACGTAACTAATAACTGATACAACAAAAGTTAATAAAAATGAACACGCTACCACCACTTGTCCGAATGATTGGAACTCTCTGTATCCTTGGGAACAGTGAATTATGAATTTTCTGTGCCTTTAAAACTCAGTAAATTTAAAAAAATAACTTACTCCAAAATTCGCTTGAGGATGAAATGGAACTAATGTTTTTAATTTAATTACAAAATTAAATTCGAAGCTTTTAGCTTCCATTTTTGAAATATGGTTATTACTGTGCAGCGAAAAAAACATATTTTAAATCAGTTAATTTATAATATTAATGCTCTGTAAATTTACATTGAGCACTATTTTGTAAAAAATAAAAATATCAATAAGAACACCGGATTATATATCTTACTGTCCTTTCTATATCTATATATCTATCTATATATATATATATATATATATATATATATATATATATATATATATATATATTGTTTCAGGCAGTAGCCATAATTTTTTTTCCTACAACTCCTTTTTCATAGATGAAACGTGACGAGCTTCTCGCTGTCCTACGGCATTTTTCATAGTGTTTAAACGAACTACATTCCTTAGTTTCAACAGTTCTAACCTTCACAGCCCAGACCCGCCATGTCACGCACACTGTAGCTAACCACCCTCATTCCTTTCGTATTACATATGCGAACAGTAAGTTCCACTCGAGCAGCTTCTTCCCACAAACCACTGCTCTATGAAACCGACTCCCAAAGGGATCACTATAATATTAACCTGCTCAAGTCTAAAATTAACTGTTATCTTCTCCACATATCCACATAAACTGTGCCTCTTATTCTGTAAGCCTATACCACAAGTGACTCCCGGGCCTTGTACAGGATGAGCATCATTATCAAACTTTTTTGTGTATTTTTCAAGTCTCATTTTGGCTACGATATTAATGAATCGAATCTTCGCCTTTTTCCCTTCTTTCTTTGTTACATAAAAGTCTTTTGGCATCACCCCTAAGGTATATCGTCATCAGTGTGAGCTTTTTTATTCGACCTAGCAAGTGCATTGTGTATAGTGCACATATATAGACCTGTTTTAAGAAATTTCTGTCGTTCAGATTTGTTGCCAACATTTTATTATCCTTCTACGATAATCATTCATATTATTATTATTATTATTATTATTATTATTATTATTATTATTATTATTATTATTATTCAGGTATTTACACGTGCACAGCAAGCGTCTGATAAATGTTGCCGGATATAAAGTGACAGTGTTTCTATTCAAATCTTCAGCCTCTTTCTCAGTAGTACAGAGTTACTCAGATATGTCAAAAACAGTCTCATTCGAAACGCAATGAACCTCATTTATTCAACTTCTTTCAGAACATAAGCACCTTCATCTAATGATTTTAATTCAAATTTGAATGTACATTCATTAAAGTACTTTGATAAAACAAAAGCCTAATTAAATATGACTCCACCACGCAAGCAGAATTAGCTAGTGAAATGGATCAAATCGCCTAATAAATTGGTCATCAAAAAAAAAAAAAAAAAGTAAAAAGGGAAAAAGAAACACTGCAAATGTTGCGATTAGCATGTCCAGGAAAAGGACGCTTGAGAATTTCAATCCGGATTATAAACCGATATTTACATACTTACACGATATATATATATATATATATATATATATATATATATATATATATATATATATATATATATATATATATATATATGAAATAACGATATATATTTTTATATATTAGGAAACAGTATTGAGTATTTTTGTAAGACAAAATGGAAAAAAGTTTATTTGTTACACGTTTCATAAGATCTTCATCGGACTAGGTTTGTTTATGTTCTTGTGATTACATATGCGCATGAACGAAAAACGCTGGTAGTTTCAAAATTTTTTTATGGAATTTTTAAAAATAAATAAATAATGTAAATAACCTACATACCGAATTTAAACGAAATCGGAGGAAAAAAGTTAAATTTATCGATTTTGATTGGCTTTGTCTATTATTGATTTTTTTTTAAATTATCGATTTTTTACGCAAAGAACCTATCACTTACATTGTACAATGTAAGTGCCAAATTTGGTCAAAATCCCTTGGATGGATCTCGAGTAAAAAGGTATCACACAGACAGATACACAGACATCCTTTGTTATATATATATATATAATGTTATTAATAATTTCTTACATAAAATCTTTATCCCACTCTATCCAGCGCTTTTTTTCTTTTCAGCGTTTCATATGCTCAGTAGCGAGTTTCATCAAACACATTTTTCAGGCGGTCGGTTCTCTGCATTTGAAACTTGTGAAGGCAGCTGACTTTTAGACATGGGTTAACCCGTGGTATCATTTTCAGACACTTTCCAAAGTGGGATCGTTTCCCTCTCCAGCACTTTCTTTTCTCCCCCAGATTGATAATATCAAGAAACACCTTTTTGACAAATCGACCATGGGTTTCATGGTCGGAAAGCGAATGTTCTAACCATGCCACCACCACTACAATTATATATATATATATATATATATATATATATATATATATATATATATATATATATATATATAATAGAGAGAGAGAGAGAGGGAGAGAAACTTAATAGTGCGATTAGGAAACTAGTCAGTAATGAAATAAATTAATAGAATATCACCCTAAAAAAAACAGACTTTGTGATCAACCCTAACCATGTATTCCAACGTGCCCCATTATATAAAGTATTGGTGGTACTCCCAACAAAATGATACTCCATAACAAATCTATCTATCTATCTATCTATCTATCTATCTATCTATCTATCTATCTATCTATCTATCTATCTATCTATCTATCTATCTATCTATCTATCTATCTATCTATCTATCTATCTATCTATCTATCTACATGGATAAATTGTCGTTTAAATTACGCAAAAATGAAAATAACACTGACTTCTCATTTTAACAGATATATTTACCGAACTTTCACAAAAATATCTTGAAATACTAAAGAGTAAATTTATTCAATAAAATCGCCATTGGCTTCAACCACCTCCTCCAGACGACTTCGGAATCTCCTGCATCTCTTCTAGACGGTCTCCTTGTTTAAGTGGGTGAATGATTCCATAATCCTTGTCTTCAGTTCATCTTTGGTATTACAAGGAGTTTTGTTGGTCTCTCGCTCAACTGCGCCACACAAATAATAATCAAGAGAGTTGCAGTCTGGGGTGTTAGGTACCCAGATGTAGGGGGTGATGTGGTCGCAAAAATTGTCTGACAGTCATGACTGGGTCCTCCTGCTTGTGTGACATGGTGCAAAGTCATGTTGCCAGACATAGGGTCTTCCAACAGCCACCCTCTTGACCCAGGGCATCACTACCTCATCAAGGCAATTGATGTAGGTCTTCGCGTTGAGTCTGAGGCCCTGTGTGAAGATGAATGGAGGCATAACGTCGCCATCACTAGTGATCCCTCGAAACACCTTTGTAATCACCATCAGACACATCCAACTCTTCCCGAATCCTTTGTACAGTCCTTAAATTGACTTCCAAGCACTCAGAAATATTCGCATTGGAGCTTCCGGTGCGAATGCGAAGCAGTACAGCACGCCGTTTCTAAATTTCTGGCGGAGTGAATTGCGTCATGGTGCTCTTTTTCTCACAGACGGTGCCCGACTGACCCTATTATATTCTGCAGTCGACACAACAAAATCAAAATCAAACAACGCGCATGCGCGAAATTAAAATATAAAATACCAACAATTTACCTATCGAACCCTATATATATATATATATATATATATATATATATACAGACAGACAGATAGATATTCTTGCTCTTTAAAAAATATTTGATGTTTGGTAATTTCCGCAGATGTTTGAAGTGGATTGAGCCAAGAATTTTTCCTTGTACCAATGACTTCTTTTCTTATGGCCGTCATATTGACAAAACAGAAAAGAATAAGTTATTTTGAAACGACAATAAAGTTTTCCTACTTTTACCAGACTAATTTGTTTTTGTATTGCTCATCAGAATTTTGTTTGTTTGTTTGGGTTTTATGGCATATCAACCACTGTGGGTTATTTAATGCCAAATCCAGTTTATATGAATTTTAAATGCCTATTTTGTATGAAACATGTTTAGCAACCTAGTGCTTATTTGCTTGTACACTGCAAAATAATCCTAGGTATTTTTGTTTAAGTCAAGAATTTCCATTTGATAAAGACAATTTATTTGCAAAATGGTAAAAGGTAGGATATGTTGTTTATACATCAGTCTACATCTTTGATAAGAGACCAATTCTTTTTAGAAAATCCAATATATTTTTTAGTTCAGTTTGTTTGTTTGTTTGGGTTTTATGGCATATCAACCACTGTGGGTTATTTAATGCTAAATCCAGTTTATATATATATGCCAAATATATGAATTTTAAATGCCTATTTTGTATGGAACATTTTTAGCAAGCTAGAGCTCATTTGCTTGTACACTGCAAAATAATCCTAGGTATTTTTGTTTAAGTCAAGAATTTCCATTTGATAAGGACATTTTATTTGCAGAATGGTAAAAGGTAGGATATGTTGTTTACACATCAGTCTACATCTTTGATAAGAGACCAATTCTTTTTAGAAAATCCAATATAATTTTTGGTTCAGTTTTTGCAAATAATTTCTTCATGTTCTTGATTGATTGATTAATTGTTTTGTTTAACGGCATCTCAAACTTAGTGGTCACTTTATGCCGAAAATGATTTTGAGTGACTTTAAAAGTCAAAAACGTATAGCTGGCAACATTATGGTTTCAAAAACGTATAGCTGGCAACATTATGGTTTCAAAAAAGTATAGCTGGCAACATTATTGTTTAAAAAAAAACGTATAGCTGGCAACGTTATTGTTTCAAAAACGTATAGCTGGCAACATTGTGGTTCCAAAAACGGATAGCTGGCAACATTATTGTTTCAAAAACGTATAGCTGGCAACATTATTTTTCCGAAAACATTATCTGAGGCCTTGCTGTTGGATGTAGTTTATCGCCGTACCCAGGACGCGGATGTAGTTTATCGTCATACCCAGGACGTTCAGAATTTTGAATTCTATTTATTTTTTTAAAAAAATCTACATCTTTGTGCGAACAGGTGTTGTATACAACTAGAAACATTTTGGTGGCAACGAAAACAGAGAACGTACTCTAGAAATTGTACTTTCAAAGCTTAGATTTTGAATGTCTTACAATTGCTACTCTGCTACTGGTGTGGGTTCGCACACGCGCGTTCGCGCACACACTTCATTTGGCTTGCATAATAAAAATTGCTGATACAATTTTTTTAATTATCATTCAATATCAAGTTATTTATTTTTAAAACTATAAATTGTTGAAGTTATCTAATTATTAGTTCTTGTTCTTCCAGTTTAAAAATTATATTAGTAAGAAATTAAAATATTTTTTGTACGACCACTTTGTCTTTTGTTTAAATCAGTAAGCCGGCCTAAAATTACCCAGAAAACAGTGTTCATTATGAGAAATCTAAGTTAATTTTTTAAATACAAAGTGGTAATGACACACAACTCTTCCTGTGCCTAAATCTTATGTTTGGTTAAATTTGGCTAGTGAATCGGGAATTTTCAGCACTTACTTGTGAAAACTTATCTGTCGAAATTATCTATTCTGTAAGAACTTTATGTTCTGATAATATTATGTATTAACATATTGGATTATTATCAAACTTAATCCCATTGTTTCTATTAATCAAATATCGGCTAACTTTATTTTTAAATCGTTTGATAAACCAAGTTTTATTATTAATCTATATAATTCATTGTACGATCATATTACTCAAGTATTTGTCGAGGACGAATTTTTGTAAGATTGTCGCCCTTGACTTAGAATTACAGGTGCAGCGATTTTTGAAAGCCTCTGTGACACCCTCTGGTGGTCGCAGCGCCAATGTGTGACGTCCTCTGGTCGCGATACCAAAATGTGACACTGCGCTGTCGGCCCGTGGTCAACTTCCAGTTGCGGTGCGAAGCTGTAAGGTTTCTTCCACCAGCGTTTTGGGTTGACTCCTTGTCGCTGCCACCAGCCTGTGTTCCGGTCGATCTGGTCGTTCCCGGTTCGATACCAGCTTTGTCGTTCCCAGCTCACTTCCAACGTCTGGTTACCTAAGTAACTACTTTGATCTCAAGTCTAACTTACCCACGTTGTGACTTTGATCTTAGGTAGACGAAATCAATCAGGCGTCGGGCCGTAGTGCAAGCTGAATTCGGGGTAAAGGTGATATCGCACAAGCGTAAGTAAAAGAAGCAATAAAACAAAACTCAAGAGGTTCAAGTATGTTGAGAAATAACAAGTTATCTTTATCCGTCTGTTATATACAGGTGTGTGATTTTCTCCCAGCCCGTTTTCTATGGATTCGTGACACTTTTGCGTTTCTTAAGTGAGTTTTGGTATCTTAAGTCGTTCGTCAATATAACTTGCTTTTGGTAGGAAGGTGAAGTAAAAAAGACGTGGAATCTCTCGGTCAGCTTCTGCGAGGCAACACTCTGGTTCTGTCCGGAACTGAACTCCAACTCCAACTGAAACTGCCTTGAGACGTTCGTTTATATGGACACTAACCAAAACACAGTGTAGGGCCTGACGTGGTTTGGGTTCTTCGATAATTCTCGATTCCCAACAAGAATTCTCTTTGTTATTAGACTAGGAAAATTAATTACTTCCCATTTTTGGAAGATTAATCACTTTCCATTTCGGGGGTTTCTCCGTCGTCCGTGAGGTCAAAGGAGAGTTATCCTTCTAGACTCTTCCTCTCTCACATTGGTATCTCATACCAATCCTCTCAGTGGGTGTTAACAACTTCTTCGCCTTTCTCATACATTCACCTCCGCCTATCCTTTTTTTTTTTCTTTTTCCGATCGGTCAAAACATTTTTTTTCACAAACCCCAAATTGCCAAATAATTCTTATCACACCTTTCTTTTAGGGACACCCAAAATTCACTTAGTCAGGTCTCTCTACTGATTTATTAATCAATGTCAAAACCCGACATCTGACTTCTCCGCTAAGTCAACTTTTAACTGGGGGTCCGTGTTTACCTGAGAATCAAATTCTTTATTTTTCTCATGCCTTAAAATCCTCTTGTCACTAGATGCCCATTTTCGACGACGCTGTGTCTGACGTCAACAGTTTGAAAAATCAATAATAATTTCTTCCATGATTTTCTTCCTCATGCCAAAATTATAACGCATACCAGATGATTTCCCTTCGTTGGACCCAGGAATCAAAATTAAATGATATCTCTGAAAGATAACTAATATCGATTCTCTATGCCTGTATCGCGGTCGTCTCAAGCCGAATTTTTTTTCTGACCGCCATGTGTCGGCCGGCTTTGTTTTTCTTTCTGAATTCTGTTTCCCTTGGCGCGTCATTCCCTTACCATGACATTAATCAGTTTTGACAGAATCTCATATCTCGCTTTTTCTTACGGATTTTCTGTCTCGTGCGAAAAGTATCTTCCTTCGTAAATAAAATCAAATCTTCTTCTTAACGTCGCTCAGTCTATCTTTCGATATAGCTCTTTCTCCCCTTAAGTCTTTCCTGTTTTTAATTTTTATGGTTAATTAGTTAGCCAATTATCATGGCTAAATAGTGTCATACTTCGTTCTCATTTACTTCAATCAGTTGAGCGACAACACGTTCTTCTATACCTCTTGCAACACACGCTGCATGTATTTTATCACTTTAGAAACATCAACTGTTGATTGTGAATGAATATTTGGCAACTTCAAACGATGAAACGATGATTTACCTTTTTTCCTGTATAACTACGACAACAAAAGAATGTTTTAACAATTTATTTTACTTGAAATACCTGCGAAAATTTCATGGTTCTGCTATTTGAGTTTTATGATAAATCATAATTCTCAAGTTAACAACTGAATAAGCTCCTTGTGAGATCCACGAGTATAAAATACCCGTGGAAATTCCTTTATTGCATCGTTATATATTTGAGTTTGTGAGTGGGAGGATTCGTACATCCTTCCGGTTAATAAATTAATCCTTTGAAAATAAATATTCAACATTTTTCAATCAACAGGTTGCGTTCCCGCCGACAATAATAATAAACATGTTCCGGGATCCAACGTTTCTAGACCAGATAAATCAGTAATGGGGTAGAGACGGCAAAATACGACAACTGTTTGCAGTGCGGCTTAAAAGAGATTCCCTTACTCAGCTTACCAAGCTACGTGACACTTACACTTTCCTCTCATTTTTTCTCTAGTCCTTATTTTCTAACACATACACGAGAAGAAATCCCGTTTCTTTTGTATCTTAACAAACGTCTACAAACAAGGAACTTATCACTCATAGACGCTGAGAAAAAATGTATTTGTAAAAACACGAAAATAAAAATAATTTATATTTAAAAACCTTTCTCGCCTTTTTCTTTGTTGTGGGTTGATTGAGTCGTAAAAAGAATTATTTGCTGTTTTACAACACATTATTATTTTTAAATTTAATATTTAATCAACAACTACGATAATTAAAAAAGAGTTAAAATTGTTTTTCAAGAATTTGTTAACTTAACGGCACAGTTGATTTGTTCCATAGCCATATTTCATCCCAAATTGTCTCAGTTGCTGAATTCTTTTTAGTTATTTTAGAAAAAATAAAATTTACTGTATCCCCATAATATCCCCCCCGCCCCTTCATCTTCCCTTACAACAACTTCACTAACCCTCTACCTTGAGTGGTCCATGGGTTTTGTATTGGATTAACTAAAGTAAAAAATAAAATAAAAAATAGGAGCAAGTACAGTTCGATTCTCATTTGGTGCTTCACACTTTCGGCCTTGTGCCACATCTAAGTTACGCTTAGAAAATTATTTCGGGTACTTCGACGTGATGTAATGGTTAGCAAGCTTGTCTCGTTAGATCAATTATGACTGCATAGTGAGTTCGATCCTCGCTGGGTGCCCCATGCTCTCAGCTACACTTAGAAAATCACCATAGGAGTAAGTATAAAGAATAAGATCTTTGTGTAGATCAGCGGTCTCTTGTGCTGTTTCTTATTTTATTTTCCACACACACATACACACAATAAAAATTAATTCACACCACGTGTATCCAAAAAAATACAATTGCGCGGGAACTCTCTCCTTACCATACCCTGTGGTGTCAAAAACAAGGACGGCGCACCCAAAAGTGCGGACGTAGTGGAAAGTACACCACGTGGTCAAAAATATGATTTATTGACCAATCAGGGCTCGACATAAGAAACCCATTTCTTAATCTCCCCGGATCCTCATCATTCAGATATAAGGAAGATAGAAACTCTCATCGGACCAGAGGGAGTACAGCGGCAAGCTGACATCACGGCTTTACGGACAATTCCATTGTGTACAAAAAAAATAATTCTTATATATTTTTTTTTACGAAAATAAACAAAAGTTTATTTTACTTTATTTGTAGTGTATTTTCTTTTTATTATTTGTTTGAGGGATTTCTTTGCTCCCTCTACATTCTTAAACATTTTTATTCCATTACCCTAAATTTATGTACCGAGGTCACCGATTAAGTAGAGTACAAAAATATATCTATATGTACTTATCCAATTCTTAATGAAATAAAGACGCTGCACTATATTCAAAATGTATTATATTCTATACAGTGTAACCCGGATATAAGAGAGATTTTATATGGTCCCGTCCTCCCCGATATAAGAGAGTTCGTTTTAAGTGACAGTGTGATATCGTAAATCGGTCAAACAGAGGTCAGTTAGAGAGAGAATGAAGTTCAATGACTTAATCTTGACTAGTCTAGAGACACGGTGTGTCCAATCTGTGTCTGTAGGAGACACCCTCTACCTTATGATTTTGCTTTGTGTGTCTAAGGGTAGCGCCGCCCGCTTTTTTGCCGACTTTGCTTGTCGTTGCATTTACTGGACAGCACTTTCACTTTACCCACTGTTCTGTTGAGTCAGAAGTTTGTTTGTTAATTTTGCCACTGAAAACCGTTTGCTTGCGATCATTAGTGATGTCGGCGTCTCAACGAAAAACTCTGAGCATTTCTGAACAGTTGGAGCTCATCGACGATGTCAAAGTGAAAAAACTCAAACTGGCCGCTGCAGCCAAAAAGTACGGAATCGGTTTTTTAACAGCAGCAAAAATTCTCAAGAAAGAAGACGATCTCAGATCTTGCATGCAAATGAACGGAAACACTAATCGCAAACGAAAGCGCCAATCCGTACACAAGGACGTTAACGAAGCGCTTACACAATGGTTTACGCAAGCATGTGCTCATGGAGCTACCGTCACCGATCACGTCATCAGGCAGAAAGCATCACAACTGGCCGTAAATCTTGAAGTTGATTTTGAACCGAGCAATGGCTGGCTCATGCGCTGGAAGCAGGCCAATAACGTTTCGTTCAAAAAATTTCACGGCGAATCAACGTCAGCAGATCACGGTTCTGCCAACGAATGGGTGACAAACGTTTTGCCGCAACTTTTTCGTGGATATGATCCAAAAGATGTTTGGAACTGTGATGAAACGGGAATTTTCTACAAAGCCATGCTGTCTGGATCTTTGCGATTTGCCGGCGACGACAATTCAAATGGGACAAAAGTTCCCAAAGACAGACTCGCGATGCTTCAGTTCACAAACATGGACGACAGTGAAAAGCAAGCTGTAGTTGTTGGTAAGTCGGCAAAACCACGGCAAACAGATTTTGACGAATTTATCAGCTTCGACGACCGTACACAGTGTTATGGAGAACTGACTGACACGGACATCACACGTCGTATAAAATCGGATGATCAAGATTTTGACGAAGATGATGATGCTGAAAGCGTAAGTCCTGAAGTTTCTGAAAGTGACAAACCAGTGCCAAATTTTCTGGCTGCATTGAATGCGCTTGAAACTCTGACAGCCTACTTTGAAGCAAAAATCAGTAATCCTGATGGCGCATTGAAAATGATTTACGGACTGTATGAAAGTGTTCATGATGTTAACAAAGAGATTTCTGTACAATCAAAAATGACTGACTTTTTTAAGAAAAAGTAATTTTTGATTTAATTATTTTGAAAACTGATTGAAAATGTGTTTTTGTCTGTTTTTTATGCCTATAACTGTTAAATAAACTAGTGTTCTGTACGTAAAAAGCGTTATATGAAGTGTCCCATACTTACCTAAACAAAATAGATCAAACCCGGATATAAGAGAAACCCGGATATAAGAGACTTATTCTCCGGTCCCGACAACTCTCTTATATCCGGGTTACACTGTATTCTGTAATAACATTAAAATTACATATGGCTGGTTGCTTTTGTTTAACGGCATATCAACCCGTATGGGTTATTTAATGCTGAAATTTAAATATGAAAATTCACACTTTATAATTAATTCAAGAGAATGACATCATTTCATGATTAAATTATAATAACTTAGCTGCATTTTTTTTAACCAAATAACCTTACAAAATCAAACTAGGAGTGAAAATTTGTTTCTCCTTAAAAAAATGAAATTAATCATTGCAAATTGTTTTTGTTTTTTGACAATGTGTGCCATGTCTTCAATTTTACTTTAAAATATATAGATTCTCATTTTGCTATAAAAATGTATTTTTGGTTATTTTAATATAAAAAAAATACCAGTTTTGAGTACATTTTGCATCGAACGCACACAAAGATTTTTTTTTTTTTTTTCATATCATTATTTTCATCTTTCTTTCTTTTTACAAAAAGCAGAAAGATTTAACAATAAATTTCACTTTTATACAAGTTTAGGATTTTTTTTTGTCAGGTGTCGATTTAGTACAGCGAAGTAGTTCGGGTTATATATTCAAAATGCCTTCATTGTTCAACTCAGAATCCCGACTTTTTTCTTTTTTTTTACACAAATATGGATAATTATAATTTAAGAACCTTTGGTATATAGAAATGTTAATAGACATATTATAAAAAAAATATTTTTATTATTTTAAAAATGTTAGAATTGTAAATGTATAATCGTCTAGGTTGTTTTTTAATACACGGTTTATGAGTGGAGTGTATTTTTCTGAAGGTCAGACGATTTGTGCGAAAATTGTTGTTCAAGTTATTATAATTTAATTCAGCCTAAGTTATTATAATTTAATCATGAAATGATGTCATATTCTTGAATTAATTATAAAGTGTGAATTTTCATATTTAAATTTCACGTAGCTTGTTAAGGGAATCTCTTTTAAGCCGCACTGTTAACAGTTGTCGTATGTTGCCGTCTCTACCCCATTACTGATTTATCTGCTCTATTTCGATCAAACGAATGATAACGCCAAAATTATTTGTTGAATTGTTGCGAATTAATTTTTGAATTCTTGGAGAGAGGTTTATTGGCCAATGAGGGACGAGATCTCTTCAAGCCTTTATGAAGACTTGAAGTGAGTCGGTATGGCGCTCCTTTGTTCAATAAAAGGACTGCTTTTTAGCGGATCAACATCAGAGAGATGGAACCGTTGATAACGGTCGAGGAGGAAGAAGGCATTAGCGCCTACGCTCGAAGAGGACTGGATCAGCCGAAGTAGGTCATAAATCAATACTGGGAAAGAAAAAGCCGACAGATTCACCAGATTCAAACCCCAGAACAGAACATTCCTTTCTGTACCTTCCTGAGAAGAATTCAAGCAGAAAAAACTTTCAAGTTTAACTTTCCAGAAAAATACATCAAAAGGCCCTCGAGATAACAATTTGTGAAAACACGAAAACCACTTCGTGCTGAAACGTCCTATTACTGAATATTCTGTTAAGAACGGAGGTGGGTGCATTTTGTATTTTCTGCCTTGTGCAATATTTTTTGGTTCCTCTTTTTTTCCCATTTTTTGTCTTTGAATCTGTGTCTTTTTAAAAAATTGTAACACATTTTTCCTTGACGCTAATCCCTTGTTTGTAACCGCAGAATATTGTTATCCTTCCTCCACAACAGGCGCAGAAAAGGAATTTTTTTGTGCGCCTGTTGTGGAGGAAGGATAACAATATTCTGTGTCTTTTTCAAAAAATTGTAACACATTTTCCTTGACGCTAATCCCTTTTTTGTAACCGCAGAATATTGTTATCCTTCCTCCACAACAGGCGCACAAAAGGAATTTTTTGTGTAACCCTTGTTTGTAACTTTTCTTTTGTAATATTCTAAAATAAATGTATTTTTCCTTTTTAAAATTTTACGCAGTGGTTGGCGTGTTTTGTAATATCGCGCCTATTATTGTGACTTACTGTTTCTACTAATTTTTGTGTCTGGTACAATAACTTGAACTTTTCCAATCAATCCGAGGGCTCCAATGACAACAGAGATTGTTGATGTTCTCATGTGCTACATTTTTGAGATTTCGATTTCAAGGTCCTTGTATTTTGATAGTTTTCCTCAAAGATACATTGCAGTCTGAAGGGACTGCCATATCAATAAGAAGGCAATTTTTTGTTTGCGGTTTCTAATAACAACGTCTCGGCGATTGTGTAGTCCCATAAAATTGCTACAGGTTCTATCTCCGTAATCGGGTCTGGGTGGTGTTCATACCAATTCTTTCCGTAGAAGTTGCAGATTTTCCAGTGCAGACATTCGTCCACTCTGTCATGCCGTGTTTTATATTTCGTGGTTGCCAATACCGTGCAACCTGATACAAGATGATTATTTGTTTCTGGATATTTATCACAGAATCTGAATTTTGAGCAATAACAATATTTTAGTATTATGCTTGATAATTTCTAGTTTACAAGCATTGGTCCTTTGCAGCAAGGATAAAACCTTCGGTTTCAGCTTGTAACCCTTTGAAACTCCATTTTGAACTTGTTAGCTTCCTTTATTACGGAATAAAGTCGCTTACTACTTTCGTGTTCTTTGTCATATATCATCCTCCAGTCTTCTGTAGTTTCCAAGCATCATCGAAGGTCAATTGTTGTAGATTTGTAAGACAGTTCTAGTTGAACTAATCCTATGCTTCCTTCGGATCTGGGTACATACAGACGATCAACATCAGCTTCGGGATGATGCATGCGGTAGCAAGTGAGAATCTTTCTCGTTTATTATTATTATTATTTGATTTCTGTTGTATACTCATTTCTTTCCGAGTCCCAAACTGAGAATTAAGGTCAGAAATGGCATCATGACATTTTCCACTGAGCATTTTTTTAGGAAACCCCCCTAAGATCACACGTATATGTGGGCTGTACTTGTGAGTACAATTTATTATTATTATTATTATTATTATTATTATTATTTGTGTATGTTATATTTCCTTCTTTATATCCTGCAGGGCCGGGTCCAGACGATGGTCCTTAGGTCCTATAGGAAAATTGTCATTTAACTGATAGCACTTTTCTTAGTATATGAGATGTTCCCAACAGGGCGATCTTCTGGGCAACTTGTATGTTGATGTTACCTGGGACACTGTTAGTAAAATTGTCCATTCCTTTTTTTCACGAGGCCCACAGTTCTGATTACTATTGGTACAGTCTCAGTCTTCATTCCCCGCATCCTGTTAATCTCGATTTCCAGGTTTTTGTATTTGGACAATTTCTCGATAATTTTCAAAGAGGTGTTTCTCTCAGATGGCACTGCTATGTCAATAAGCATACACTTCCTGAATTTCTTGTCTTTTATGATAATATCAGGTCTGTTGGTGCTCATACCATCTCTCAGTGGTTACGACTTTGTGCTTCTTGCATATCTTTCAGTGCACATATGTCGCTACATTGTTATATCTTTGGGTATATACATTTTTTGTTTGTTCGGAATATCCTGAGATAAAATAGTCGATAGTTTCATCATATTTTCCAAAGATCCTGCATTTCAGGTTAGTTCTATTTTTGATTATGTGACAGTAATAGGATTTGGTTGCGAGGCTTTGGTCCTGAGCTGCAATAATTAGGCCTTCTGTCTCAGCTTTCAACCCACTGATGTGTTTTCTCTTGGTCCACATCTGCTTCTTTCGTTCTTTTTAGGTATTTGCCATTTCCTCCCAGATTTTTTAAATTTCATTTGGCCAAGTTGTTTTGCTTTCTGTTTTACTCATATGGCGTAGATGGTATTCGCTTCGTTTTTTGTTGGTAGGGTTTCGGGTACATTAAGCTGTTTCTTGAAGAGTGCGACCTCTTTGTTGATGAAGTGGATTTGGTGTTTTACTATTTGTAGGAGAGTTCATTGGTTTTTGTGAGGTATGTTTCCAATCCAATTTAGAGTTAGTTCAAGTTGGATTAAACCTCGAACCCCTAAAGCTCTTGGTACGTACATGCTATCAACATCTGATTTCGGGTGGTGCATCCTCATTTGGGTAAGCATTTTTTTGGTCTTGGTGTCCAATCTTTTAATGTCATTAAACTTCCATTTAATAATGTTGAAGCTGTGTTACTATGAGTATAGCTAATGTGTTTATAGGCTTCATTTTATTGGCCCCATTAAGTTCGTTTTCTAGTATCAAATGCATTCTCCTATGATATTCTTTTCGGATCTCTTTCTTCATAATTGAATGTTGTATCCCGTCTCCTTCATTAATTCCTAAGTATTTGTATGTACCATTTTGGTCTAGTTCCTTAATCTTGTTGACCGGTTCTCGTTCGAGATTCTAATTTATCTAGTCTGGATTCTAGTGATTTCGTCACGGTTCCAAGCGCAACCCTAACCTCCATATTGGCCTTTTTTTCAGTTCCCAGACGAAAAATGAACTTTCCAATTTTACGCTAGTTTTTGTGGACGAAGTGGTATGTATATCACACAGTAGAGACTCAGTTCTAAGGGGAAAGTCAGGCAAATCGACTCCTGACGAGCCGAGAAACTACTACTAAAATTGGAAAAATACTACGATAACGAATTAATATGTCTTCTTATCCTTGTTTATGATTATCAGATTCGGTTTTCTTGTTTGGGTGGGAGATTGATGTAGATGTCAGTCTCGAAGTATACTATTTTTTCTAAGACAGTTTTTTTTATTGACGTTGTTGTTGTTGTTTAATAATCAGGTGCTGGTCAAAAAAGATGACTATGCGTCTTGTTATTTCTTTACCTCTCTACATTGACAAAACCGTTCTCAGAATTCTGGCTTTCCCAAACAATGCTATTTTCTGAAATATGAATGACACTTTCAAATTTACGCAGCCATTTTTGGATTTTATCTGTTATTACCCAAGGCCACCCACAATGATAAGAGCAACTTTTGTATTCTTAAGCTCACACAAGCGTACTATCACATGATCCAGTTATTATTTTTCATGTCATTTCCTTTGATTTTTGTTGCACAATCATTTTCCCCCGGGCCCCAACCAAAGTCATAAGGCGAGGAATAGCTTCATGGCATTTTCCACTGATTTGTGTACAAAATAAAGAAATAAAATAAACAAACCTACAAACACATACGCATTTTATATAGATTATGCCCTTTGTTGGGTGTGAGCTGTACTTATAAGAAAATTTATTTTGTATTTCCTTAAAACATGGGCTGCCACGGATCCATTCTATGAATCTATGAGAACCATTTCCAATTAAACCCATGGTCTCAACCACAACTAGAATTATTGATGTCTCCATGTGCTACACTTTTTAAATTTCTACTTCAAGATCATTGAATTATTATGATTATTATTATTATTATCATTATTATTATTATTATTATTTCACCGCAAAGAAATCAATAAAAGTCACTAGGATGCAAGGGTTTACTGAGAGTGAAAGGAACAGGGCGGACAATAAAAAAACAGGATTCAAGGAGACAGAAGATGACAATTGACATTATATTTAATTTTTGAAGATCGTAGTTGACAGGAAAGCAGGAAGCTGGAAGAGAGTTCTACAACTGCTACAAGTGCGAGAAAAGAAACAGTTGGCATAGAACTTAGCTGTCAATCTAGTAGTGCGCTTAAACTCGTGAATTTGAGGTACGAACGAGGAAAGCTTATCAGAACAATTATCATAAAAAGATTTATAGAAGAGGCAAAGGGAAGTGACTGAAGTTAAGATGCTAGTTCAGGACTGATAACGTTGTAGATTCTTCTTTGGATTTTGCCAAGAATGCCTAGATATATAGCCGAAGCACCAGACCAAATTTGGAAGAAATATTCGATATTCGGACGAATAACAGACATATTAATGTGTAAGTTAGATTCTGGTGATAAAAATTTGTCTAGCACGATAACAACTGTTCTTGCAACAGATTTGGCGATTGATTCAATATAATCATTCCACTTCATATCAGTGGAAAACGTGAGACCAAGAAAGCGGAGTCAGTTGCTCTCTTGGGGGTTAGCATCAGCCATACTGATGGAAGGCAAACAATGTTCTTTAAGATGATTACTAAAAAGCAGATGCATTAAAATTAACAAGACATTTTTTTCCCAGTTCAAAATAGATTGTAAGTCATTTTCGAGACCAGCTGCCAATTTGATTTTATCAAACATATCAGATTTAATATTAAGACAAGAGTAAATAGTTATCTCCTTCGCACAGGTACCGAGTCAGAACCTGATGACAACAGGAAGATCATTGCTGAAATTAAGGAACAGAGTGTGTCCAAAAATGGGTGACTCACGCGTTAATGCAAAATGATCTAGAGGAATAGCCGTTTAAGATAACTTTAATTGCGTAGTTTGATAAGAAAGATTGAAAAAATTGAAATAAAAAGAGACCAGAAACACCGTCCTCCAGCTTGTAAAGAAAACCAGCATGCCAAACCCTGTCAAATGCCTTCGAAATATCTAAAGTAACAGCCACGCTTCGCCATTCTCATCTAAAGCTTGACATACACTTTCAGCAATAACAGTCAACACATCAACGATTGATCTAGAGAAGCGAAAGTCATTTTGCTTGTCTGAAAGAAGACCCTAGGAGGTAAGTTTCTCAATCAATTTAGCGTTGATTAAAGTTTTTTATACTTTGCCAAAATATGGTAGAAGATTAATAATTCGACGGTTCGAAAGATCAAACTGTTCTCCAGAGTTCTTAAAAACAAAAACTACAGATTTTCAACAATCTGGAGAAAGCAGAAAGCATTAAAGTATCTACTGTAGAACTTGGCGAGAACAAGAGCCAGTTCAGAGGCACATTTCGTACCATTAAGTCTTAATGATTTATAGGAGTCAAGTTTGGTGAACACATACCTCAGTACCAGTGTCGTTTGTTTAATTGTTTGAATAACCAAGGTGATTTAATCAACACAAAGAGTGACTCCAAACGTTGTAAAAATAACTAAGTGAAAGCAAAGCTAGAAATCTGAAACCCAATCTCACAGACCGTTATTATTGTTCAGATACATTTTATGCTCCTACGCATGAGGTTACTCCTCCCATCTCTACCCATCTAAATTAAATCACAGTCTTCGAGATTTATACTTATGCTACATAATAGAATAATAATTTGTCTAACTTATTGACAATAATAATTGAATTAATACTATTAATAATTAACAGTATGCATATAATCAAGCCATATAATAATTATCAATGTGTATTTATTTATATATTTCTTGTCTCATCTGTAGTGGAAATGGAGGTAAATCAACTTAAATTGCTAAGTTTATGAATGATTATTTCCCTTAGTCATTTTAATAATATATACGAATAAAATATACATCTGCATTTAAACAAAATTAGTTCCGGAGCAAAATGAACCGTTTAATTAATGAGTTCCTTTACTCTTACGTTTTTTAGATTGCTGTCTTATTTATTCAAACCTTTTATGTGAGACACTCAGATACCTTTTGTATTAAGTGATCGTCTTGATTCAATTTGGTTTTGAAATAGGCTTTGTTGTCGGCGTCTTTGTCATTCTGTTGCCAATTTTCTTTCTTCCGAGAGATATTTCCATTTCACTGTTATATTAAACATAAGATTTTTAACATGAAAAGATATTGGGCAAACAGCGATTTATATAATATCAGGAGTAATTCATGACTCATTATAGATACCGTTGAACATCTAAAAATATAAAGGGAACGGATTAATTAAACTGCTCACTGGCGTCTGTTTTAGTTTTGAATTCTTTATCTCCGCTTCATTGAAACTCGATACACCGTTTCAAGACTTTTGCTTCATTGCATCTCACTATTAAAACTTTGTAAGAATCACCGTCATATTTGACGGCACGGATACATTAGTTAAATAATAAACTTCGGAAAACTGTAGGGATGCTCTCAGAGTAAAACGATGCCAGTAAATGCACAGAGCTGTCAGAAAAGCCATCTCAATGGCGACAGGGATTGTAAGTTAATTGCAGAGACATCTCTAAAAGAATTCGGATAACTTTCTCCTCTGATTATTCAAGATTGTTATTTACTCAAGACTATTTCAAAACAGAAAACATTCCAGTAATATACACACGTACATGCATGCCAAGTGAGGGAGAGAGAGAGAGAGAGCGACATATAAACTGAGAGAGAGAAAAAAAAAGAAAGATATGCAAGGGGAAAGAGAACAGACGACAGTGGAGGGAAGAGAGAGAGAAAAAAAAAGAGAAAAAGAGCGAGCGACAGAAGGAAAGAGAGAGAGAGAGAGTCAATTAAATTGTACAAATGAACAGTAAGCTTTCAAATGCTTGATTGATAATTAAAACTGAAAGATTAACTTCTCCCAGTGGCCAATTGGCTAACTGGCTTATTAAAATATTTTGGAATAACAGCAACAACAATAATATTGATTCGTTTTCTACGGCTTATCAACCCATTGCAGGTTATTTAAAACCAAATACTTTTCGATTGTAAGATTTTTTTTTTTTTTTTTAGATAATTATGGTTTTTAGTGACACAAGTCTTACTAATTAACCTATATCTGGGAGGGGAGAAGAGATGGGTTCAAACTTTTTCCAGAGGTATTTGCGCGTAAGTAACTTTACCGAACCCAACGAGAATTGGAACTCGGCTCTTCGAATAACAATTCTGACTCATTCTATTACACCACTCGCACATTCAAGCTTACATCTCCTGGAAATCCCCAGACGTCACCCATCTATATACTGACCAGGTTCAACGTTGCTTAACTGCGATGATCGTACGAAAACTGGTGTTTCAACGGGATGTTACCGTAAGATTATAGCAATTAAATAATAACTATCCCATCGACATGATCATACCGTGTGACAAAACCGTTTCCGCGGAAGTATTTGATAAACTCTACAAATATAAAAATCTGGAAAATATAAATTCCATGAATGTGGAATTTAAACACACGCATTATTCCAGTAGTTATAGGAACACTAGGAACTAATATGCACATTAATAAGATCATCGGAAATTCCAGAGATTGCGTTATTGTATATTGCTCACTCAGAAAATTATTTCGATAACTTCTTAAGGAGAAAAGAAAATCATTATTATCTCCTCAAAAATTATTACAATCCCAAACCCAAATATGCTTTGGCTTTAAATAACCTTAAAAAGGGTTGGTAAGCCGTAAAAAAACAAATCAATTACTCTTCAGAAGAGAAAAACTTCACTTACCTTAGGTCTCAGATAAAAGACTTCAGAAATGATTGTATCAAACAGAAAACCAAAAAGAAGAGATGAGGAGGGTGAGGAGGAGGATGAGGAGGAGGATGAGGAGGAGGATTTGCATTCATTGATCAAAAAAGTAAAACCATGAATACATTTTCTTACCTTAGTATTTTTTTTAGTAAAACTGTCCAAACTCTTTTCCAACGTGATGCCATAATATGGACATAGTGTGTGTGTGTGTTTTTTTTTACAAAATACAATGCCAAGAGAAACCTGTGTGAAACCGGCGACCGAAGGAATAGGCTACTTTTTATGGTACGTTATATTTCAGCATTTATGAAATGAGTTTGTTGTGCTGAAATAAAAATAAGTTTGGTAGCAATGACGCGTAGTCGTATGTATGTATGTATGCAGATAAGTGTGCGGGTGTGTCTGTGTGCACGTATGCATTATATATGTGTATGAGAAAGAGTGAGAGAGAGTGAGAGAGAAAGAGAGAGGATGCGTAATTGTAAATGTGTCTTTTGGAGCGACGAACAAGTTTTGCGGTACGATGTAAAAAGCGAGAGAGAGAGAGAGGCGTGAGAGAAAAAAGAGTAACTAAAAGAAATGAAACTAAAGAATGGAAAAATAAAAGAAAAGAAAAGAAAACAAGACATAAAAAGTGTCGAGAAGTTTCAACGAATTGATGTTTTTGTTGAGCAGTCAAGTTACTTCTGTGCGTCGCAACGAAAATATATACGCACACACTTATGCGCGCATACACACATACAATTATAAAAACTTTAATACAAAGTTAAAAGAAAAAAACATATACACAAACTTTATCATGAAATGCCACAAATCATTCATCATTGTAAATACCTACCTAACGACTTAGCTACGCGTTGCAGTTATTGGCTTAATGGTTGATGTGTTGGAACAGCAACTGTGAGACCTGTGGTTTCATTCAACAACTTGAGATATAAAATATTCACTTTTCAAATAACTCCCAATTGCCATTATATTTTTAATACAAACGAAAATAGCTCCTCTGAAAACCTTTACAAACTAAAAAGTATTTATATTTTACGCTTAATCAGCAATTTAAAGTAAATAATTTGAGTTATTTACAACGAAGTTAATTAGTCTCTAATATTAAATTAATCATATTTTAAATGACAGGAGTAGTTAATTTTGTTATAAGGATAAGGAACCTTCTGAATGATCAGAAATCAGTTTTATTTTTATTTGAGGCTTGAAATACAAATTTTAACTCTAGATTTCATGAAGTTGAAACCCTTGAAAAGTCTGGCACGCAGTTATTAGGTGAATTTTGATCTCAAATTTTCATTGTATAATGTTTGAGTTATGTGATTATTGTTCGCCATTGAATTAAATTCATTTACAAAGAATTATGTTGAGAAATAAATATTTATTTTTAACAGAATGTTTCTTTCATCAACAGACTTATTGATGCCCGCCCACACACACACCGCACAAACACACACATACATATATATATATATATATTATGTGTGTGTGTGTGTTAGGGAAATCTATGACAAATGGTAAAAGTTTTCGTGTAACTTGTTTCGTCTTTTAGGACTTCATGGGACAAAAGTGATGTTTACGTTTAGTTGCTCATCGTAATGAGTCTGACCATGATTTTTAGTTACAAAATGCTACTCTAATTAAAAGAGAAAGCACTATACTAAGACGAAAATGTATAGAAACTGCTTTAATTGCTAGATCATCAACAATAAATTTACGTCCAAGTTCTTAAAACATTTCAACTTGGTAGATCTGTTATCACAATGTGGGATATTTAATTATTTAATAATTATAAAAGCGATAAAAAACAAATTAGGAAAAGGAAATTCAATGAAATCAAAAAGACTATATACACAACACATATATTAAAAAAAAGAAAAAAAAAAGAAAAAAAAAGAATTAGATTTAAAATTATCAGCATCGCCTTTCTTTCTTGACTATATATAGTGGCATCAACGTAAACATCACTTTAGTTCAATGAAGACCTACAGGACGAAACGCGTCACGAAAAAACTTTCTCCACTTTGTCATAGATTTTCCTAAAATTGTTCTTGATATATAAAAAAAATTATATATCGTTTATAGGTCAGCTCCTAAGAAAGTTGGTTCACTTTATCGTGCGAGACAATTTTATCTGTAGAATCTATAATACATATCTATAAGTACATTATTTACATTATTCGGACTATTGTCCTCATCTTTGTCGCCATATTTATTAAAACGTTTCGTCCGTTGTACGCTCCGGCCTTCTTCAGGTGGTTGGAATGTCGAACTGAACCCTTTATTTCGCTCACTGGGGTAGACTGTTCTAGTTCCACGTGCCATGTTTAATGGATGTCAGATATCAGTTATCTCTGAGTCGCTTCCTTGTAGATATAATTGACCCATTGATCGGAAAGTCTCCTTCATATATCCGAAACTCCGCCCACTTCGTGGAAATAATCAAAGATGCTCCCATCCTATTCAACCAGATGGTCAGCTTGGACGTGGTGAGTTTGTTCACCAAGGTACCCACGGAGGAGGCACTCTCAATAGTCAGAGATAGATTGGTCTCTGATTCATCCCTAGAAGAACGGACCAGTATTCCAATAGATAATCTGATGGAGATGTTGACTTTCTGTACACAAACAACACACTTCGGAATGGGATCACACATATATCGAAAGGATGAGGGTTTAGCAATGGGCTCGCCATTATCACCAGCAATAGCGAATATATACATGGAATACTTTGAGGAAATGGCATTAGAATCTATATCTCTAAAGCCAACTATATGGTTAAGGTACGTAGATGACACCTTCATACTCTGGCCACATCAGGAAGATATTCAGGTTCTACTGGACCATGTGAACTCAATAAGACCTTCGATCCAGTTCACAATGGAGAAAGAGAGTAACAACACACTCCCATTCCTGGATGTTCTAATATCTCGAACAGAGCATGGGTTTAAGAGATCCGTATACCATAAACCGACATTACCTGACAGTGCCTCAATTTCAACTCCCACCATCCATACAGCGTAAAGAAAAGGATCGTCCGCTGCTTACAACACCGAGCAAAAGTCATGTGGCGACCCAGAGACATTAGATAAAGAATTGGTCAGTATAAGTAGCACCCTACAACGTAACAACTACCCTGGGTACATGACAGCAGCCCCCAAAAACTGGGATAGGCGGGTACAAGAGGAGGATAGCAACAACACTCAGAAAACAGTCTGCCTGACTTATGTGAAGGGGTTATCAGAGAAAATACAAAGGGTCTGCGGTCCATATAACATCAGGACAACCTTCAAAAGCTTGACAACACTTCGCAGATATCTCTCCCGAGTAAGAACCCCCGCCCCATAGAGGAGAACATGACTAAAGACTGTGTGTACGCTATCCCGTGCAGCTGCGGAAAGAAATATATAAAGGGGAGACAGGCCGCCCCCTTAAGGTAAGGCTTCAAGAACACCAGAAAGCTGTAACACGAGGGGAAGTGGAAAAATCAGGCGTGGCTGACCACATATGGAGAGAGAAGGGAGATCACCGCTTTCTGTGGGATCAAGTTGAGATCATAGACAAGGAACATCATTGGAAAATTTGTAAACTTAAGGAATCAGCACATATGGTAGGTCACATAAATCTCCTGAGCCGACCAAGCATAGAAATGAATACAATATGGGAACCAGTAATAAGGAGTGCCAGAGAAAAGCGATAATAACAACAAAAATTGCAATATGAGCTTTGGTAAAAACATGTAATGATAATAGCAAAATTTGCAATATGAGCAATGGTAAAAATGGTTGCTGAAGACATTAGGTTTATAATACACAGATGTCTTCGTGTTACACATGGCACAGTGGATAAAGGCGTTGGTTAGATCCAGAGTGGGAGTTCAATACCCGGCTAAGGCAGTAGAGAACTTTCAGAGGGAAAATTAACAGGACATAACTGATAACTGACATCCATTAAACCTGGCACGTGGAACTAGAACAGTCTACCCCAGTGAGCGAAATAAAGGGTTCAGTTCGACATTCCAACCACCTGAAGAAGGCCGGAGCGTACAACGGACGAAACGTTTTAATAAATAGGCCGACAAAGATGAGGACAATAGAAATATAGTCTATCATTCACTCATGCTTAGAATATTGCTGCCTCATATGATCCGCTCCTCCTGCTATTTACCTAGAGCTTCTTGATAAAATCCAAAGTAGAATCAGCAATATTATTGGGCCTGATCTGAGGTTTCGTCTTCAGTCACTTGCCCACCGCTCTAAGGTTGCCTCCTTGTGACTTTTCTATAAATACTTTCACGGTAATTGTTCGGATGAGCTCTTCGCTATGGTACCTAGACTTTTTGAATTTAAGCGCAGTAATAGACTGGCGTCGAGATCCCATCAATTTGCAGTTAAGTTGGCTGGATGTAGATTCCGTGGTAACAGTTTATTTTGTTGCACTTCTGGCTTCATGCTTTCCAGCCAACTTTTAATCTTCAAAAATTTAATTGCACTGTCAATCGCTATCTACTATCCTCATGATTAGATTTTGTTTCCGTTCATTAGTAATGTTTCTGTTTCTAATTATTCCACGCCCAGTAAGCCCTTGTGGCTTTACTGTCTTGCATGAGGTGAACTCGATTAGTGTATATATATATATATATATACACACACAGTTGTGGACAGAATTATTCGCCCACTGAATATTTGTATATTTTCTAAGGAAATGCGAATATTTGCAAGTACTTACCGAATTTACCATAAATAGTTGGTTCCGTATTTAATTTTGAATAATTCGTGAATTTTTTTAGAAGTTTTGATCTATTATATTCATAGTTATAGATTTTTTCTAAAAATTGGTGCACTCCAAAAATTTTCGCCCCCCTACCTTATGGAAATTATGACAAAATATTACTCTATGTTAATTGTAATGTTTTTCTTAATTTCACATTTAATACAAACACCTTTTGAAAAGGAAATAGTATTGACCTGATTCTATAAAATTCATGAAGAAGACAATATGTGAGTGTCACGTACTGTGATAGCTCATTCGTTCTGCAACCATGGCGAAGACGGCTGAACTTAATAAGAAGCTCCGAATGACGATAGTTGATGTGTACAAACAAAGCGGTGGATATACAACACTTTCCAAGCGTTTAAATGTTCTTAGATCAATAATTCATAGCATTATCAATAAGTACAGCAATTCATTGCGTTGAGAATAAATTAAGGACTGGCAGATAATGGTTGATTTCTGGAGAATGTAAAGGAAAATTGTTAGAGATGTCACGAAAAATCATCACTTAACAACAAAGGACATTGTCAATGATTTAAAGACATTTAAAGTTGATTTAAAGTTGAATGTATCGACGAAGACAGAAACTAGATGCTTTAATCGAGGCGCACTTTGAACTTGTCACACAAGGAAAACTTTCTTGCTTGAGGTTAAACACCTAAAATGAAGATTAGTTTATGCTAGAAGCCATTTAAAACGTGGAAGTAAATATTGGAACACTGTTTTATGGTCAGAAATCAAACTATTTGGTTACATGAACTCCCGTTATATATGGAGGAAAGTGAATAAAGCTCACAAACCAAAAAATACACTCCCTACAATTAAGCATAGTGCACTAAAAGATCCCTAGAGCAGAAGCTCTAGGGATCTTTCAGTGCTTCTGAACCAGGAGAGCTAGTTATCATGGATAAAGGGCAGCACTATTTTAAGAATAGCAGGCTATTCTTAAAAATAATATAAAACAAAGTGCACGAAAGCTGTTTTTTTTTTTGGGGGGGGGGGGGTGTCACTGAACGTTCCAACATGACAATGACCCAAAACACACGTCACGAATTGTTACAAAATACGTAGATGACAGTAAAAAAGGTATTAAGGTATTGGCGTACCCTACACAGAGTCCTGACCTAAACCTCATTGAAAATTTATGGGCATATTTGAAGAAAAAAGTAAGAGAAAGAAGTCTTTCAAATTTGGAGGAACTAGAAGCTATAGCCAACGAAGAATGGAGCAAAATTCCAATCAGCGCGTCCAATGATCTTGTAAGGAACTATAAAAAACGATTAAAGGCAATAATCAAGAATAAAGGTTACACAATTGATTATTGAGGCAAGAGGGTCAATGATTTTGTCCTATGTTATAAGTTTTTGGTGTTTTTCTATTATTTTCTGACATTAAAATACAAATTTGTTGTGGGCATCACTACACATCCATTCAAATCTGTTATTACATCATTTGTGAAAAATACAATTGAAGTTTCCGTGAAAATTTGAAATAATACAGCTTTATTTGTAATTCTGGAAGAGTTGTGGGTGAATAATTATTTACACAACTGTATATATATATATATATATATATATATATATATATATATATATATATATATATATATATATATATATATAGCTTCAATGCCAACAATATTGTTATTTAAATACAGATGGTTGCAATGAAATTCTTGGCTTCGTAGTCTTCAGACATAGACACATCAGTAAATCCGTAGACTAATGATAAAATAACTATTTATTTCCACAACAAATATTTTTCTTTATAGCATAATCTTCTTCTTTGCCAGTTTATTTTTCCCATTGATTCCCATTAATCATGTAGATTTGGAGTGCCAGGATATTCTTGGTGGTTATCTTTTAGAAACATAAGACATAAAACGAACTGACTTAAGGGTACAAAATAAATATTTTTATTTATTTTATTTAAAGTGAGTCCTTTGATATTCGGTGTACCAAAATGTTCCTTTATAAGGCGGATATTGGTAGCTGTCTGGAGAAAGACGTTTCGGATTGGTAGTGGGTCGTTTCGAAATCAGTCCTTGCTGGTGGTAGTAGTCATCTTATAAATAGGTCAGTATTAATCTACTATGTTTTTCTCGGCAGAAATATCATTAGCAGATGGCATCTTAACTACTTCATACGTCAGGAATGGCTAGTTTCTTTAAAAGTCGTTTCTTTTGTTCCTTGGTTTCTCTTGTCGTCACTCTCCCCGTCTATCTCAGAGACGTGAGCTTATATCCTTTTGACTAGGCTCCCATATTCTGGCGCGAACCTTTTTTCGGCAAACATCAAAAGTCTCTGTTTTAAATTTTTATTTTTTTTTTTGATTGGCCAAAATTATTTTACTTTCCAACGTTCCTTTCTTTTTCATTTTTTTATATACCGGAAGTTATGCATGGAGCCTGTTTTATTTTGGTAGATTTATAGTAAAAAAACAAGTAGTCTCTATTCCCGCAATCTACTGGCGTTTTTCGGCCAGGTTCAGTCTTTTCTTCTTTTCCTCTTTTTATTTGAGGGTTGCCTTCTCGTTACTTGAGAGAAAAGTATATAGAAAGAACAATTATTACTTTTCTTTCATTTTATTCTCATTTTGTTCCCAGTTGGAATACGCATTTTCAATCTTATTTAACACCAACTCATGCTATTTTCGGCCTATCAAACAGTATCTCTTTTCTGACAATGCGCATACTCCTGAAGTACATGATAGTGTGAAGAAATTGTTCATTTATTTATAGTGTGTTTGTATATTAAATCGTGGAGTCGTCAACAAGTAAATCTTTACTAAATGTCAAATCTGAGTAAAATAATGGTGTCTGCTCATACCTTTATTTTAAGACATATCTGTGTTTCTATACATTGTGCACATACATTTTAAGATAAGTTCAAAGTTCACCTTCCTACACATATAGAAACAAAGATATTCCATAAAATATTCAAATCCCTATCTTCGTCTGTTGATTACATAAGTAATGAAGAAAAAAGTACTAATCTGGATAATTACTTATATTAAATATTTAAACATAGATTAAAGGGAAACTCCTAGGTCGAAACGCAACAAGTTTTTATACAAGTCAGACTCATAGAATTATAGCAATTATTAGCTGGATCCATGAAAATTCCATTGTTGTTGACAACTAATGGTAAATGGTAATTAGCCGTTCCCGTACAAGGAAACATTTGGGATTCATTGACCGAGCAATAGTGCTGTTTTCGGTAAACTTGAACTTTCGTACCTGCAAAAAGACGGTGTATCAAAAGATGATTTTCCCACTACACTACTATTATTTTAACTACCTTTACTACTCAACAATATTTACTGTTTTAAAAAGCGATGATTAGAATTGTAATAAAATCTAAACATATGAAAGTGAATTTATACATTTTCTATGTTCTTCAGAATTGACAACAAAAATATTAAACACTATTTATTAGATTGTTTATTTACACTATTTATTTATTATATTGATTATTGGAATGGTTCGCAAAACATCAGCTAATTGCCAATTGATTAATTTATTAAATGTTAAATAATAAGGATTTTCTTATAGTTGGTTCACATATTTTAATAATTTAGTAAATGATTATAAATTTATGAATAAAAATCTTTTCATATTTATTTCTTTATAAATTGGTAAAATATTGCATTTCATTAGTTTTTAATTAGTTATTGAAATGTTGTCAGCAAAATTATACTTGTAAATAAACAATCCAATGAATAAAGAGTATTTAATATCTCAACAACAAAAAATAAAAATTCATGTTCATCATATGCTTAGGTTTTATTACAATTCAAATCCTTGCTTTTTAAACCAATAAACATTACCAAGGAGTGAAGGTAGTTAAACTAGAAGCGGTGTCAATGGAAAACCGTTCTTTTGATTCTACTTTTTTGTGGGCATGAATGTCCAAGTTTGTCATTTTCTAATAAAACACTTTTTTAGGAATACAGGTTTCTCAAGTCCAGTAGCTGTTATCATTCTTTCTATTGTTGATGGGGATCTCTTTCCTAACCTTCTATTTGAATTGGTGTAGAATGTTGATATTTTGAAGATTACCTATTATCTCGGTCCTTTGCCCTTCTCGCACTCTTTGCCTATATCTTACAATTTTCTCCTAATTTTTGTGGCTCGTCAATTTTTAAAACATCTAAATGCTATCAAAAGATGGATCAATTTCATATGCGTTAAAGGAATAAGGACTGCACAAATACTTTCATCTCTCTTATCTTTCCTTTGCTCTGGCAGCCGATAAAGAATTTTAATGTATCACAATTTTTACGCATTTCTATCACAAACTGGCTTTATGTTTTCGTCACCATCCTTCCTTTCTCCACCTCTCTCTCTCTCTCTCTCTCTCTCTATATATATATATATATATATATATATACACAAAAACATTAAAAAGCAGCCTACCTTGCTACCCGGGTTTCGGCCGCAAAGTCTTCTCTTGCGGTCGAAAACCGGGTAGCAAGGAGGGGATTGTCTTTGGGAAGATTGTTCAGCATTCGCTGCCATACAGGAGGACAGATATCACGTAACAAGAACTCCAGTACTCTTTTCTTTGTTTCTAACGAAATTTTTCTGTCTCTTAATACTCTGCTTGGCTTTTGGAATGCATCTTTGGCCATCCCAATAGATCTTCCGAACTCAGTGTCGCGCTTTTCGTCCTCTGCTGGAACACTTCCTAGATATTTAAATTTATTCACCTGCTTGATTTTAGTATCCCAGACCTGTAATTTTCATTTTAGGTTCAACCTTTTACTGATAACCATGCATTCTGTCTTCTTGTACTTTATGCTTAGTCCTCGCTTTACCTTCTGTAGGAGGTTTTGTAATTTCCTTTCTATTTCTGCTATCAGCACTGTGTCATCTGCATATCTTATATTGTTAAGATTGTGGCCGCCAATAATGAGTCCTGATAGGACTTCTAATTTTCTCAGAATTGCCTCGCTGTATAAGTTTAATAAATCCGGCGAGAAGACACATCCTTTCTATTTTTGCATATCTGCTGAACTCATTTTATGCAGGAGGTTTGCTACCATTATAGATTCCTGATTATGCTAATGTCTTTCCTGAATATGTTGCTGAGCAGCTCTAAGAAATCTGCGTGGCGTACTTTGTCGAACACACTGTTCTTGTTTTATCTTTGGCCTCTGCGCGCTCTATTCATTAGAAAATGGAAGATGAGTTTTGTTATGTGGTTCATTAGACTGATTTTCCAATGGAGTTCACATTCGTTTGCGCCTGTTTTCTTAGGAAGTGCTATGAAAATAGATCTGCTTAGGTCTTCCGGTATATCTCCACTGTTGTAGATTTCATTTATTATTTCTGCAATCTTATCTATGCCGAAATCATCTAAGACTGTCAACATCTCTATTACAATTTCGCCTGATCCTGTCGCTTTGTTTCTGTTCAATTTAGTTAGTGCAGCTTCCATTTCGGTTTTTAATATTTCCGGTCCGTCGACATTTCTTTGTATTGCCGGTTGTTCTCTTTTGTCGTGGAAGAGTTATCCTATATATTCGTTCCATTTCTGAAGTATTTTCTCTTTCTCTATTATGAGCGTTTATGCAGTCTATTGATGAGCATGTCTTTTGTCTTGTTCTCTTAATTTTTATGCATGTCTCCTTCATTTGTGATACTCATTCTTTCTATTTCTGCACATTATTCGTTGAGCCATTCTTTTTTAGCCTGTTTGAATTTGTTCCTTATTTCTTTTTGTAGTTTTTGTATTCCGTGTCTTGGCATTGTTTTCTGTTTCCTTTGCATCATGTCGAGAATTTTATTTGTCATCCATTAGTTTTTCCTTCGTCCATTTTCCCTCGGTGATGATCTCGTTTGCTGATGTCACTAAAGCTTCTCTTAGTAGGTCCCTCTACGAGTTTCCATTTCCATTTTGTCTCTTGTATCTTCTTTTCATACTGTCCATATATTTTTTCCTTCGTGTCCGGGTCGGTCAGGAGTCTGTTGTGTTGTAGTTTCATTCTTAGGTTACATATAACAGGGAGATAATCACTTTCACAGTCGGCACTTGGATAGGTTTTTCAGTAAACAATTGCATTCTTGAATCTCTTGTTGATAGTAATGTAGTCATTTGCTGTGCACCATTGAACCCATTTTCTGCTCGTTCGTTGCGGGTTCCTCGTCCGAATTTTCCATTTATTTCACCATCCCTCTCCTTGCCTACTTTGGCATTCAGATCTCCCATTATAATTTCTTGTGATTTACACTGAGCCTTGACGTTGTCTATCATGGAGTAGAAAGATTAGATTTCTTCTTTCGTATTCTGTTCTGTTGTAATAGATTTGTTGAAAGGTTTTCCTTTCAGTTTAAATACAAGAATTCTTTCAGACAACTAAGTGTAACCCAGAACGCATTTCTTCATGTCTTAATCTAGTATCAGTCCAACTCCTTTTTCATTTTTCTCTCAGCCTGCATATATGATCCTATGGTTTTCACTGACAAAATCTCTGACTCAAGCCAACATATATGGGACACTAAGAGGAACAAAATTAACATGTGAGTGCTTGTAGAGACACAAAACTCAAAGTGAATGTGAGGAGATTTATTTTTTGTTTTTCATTTTTCAGAAAAAAAAAACTTTAAAAAATTGTTATAATACTTTCTTATACAAAATAAATCAGTTTTTCCAAAGAGTAGTGGTAGTATATTAGAGTCTTTAATAGTGCGAGGAGACAGCCCAGAAGCCATACAAAAATCGAGTTAAATGGCCCCTTCTTGCCCCCACCTATAGAATCGCCAGTGTGTAAGAGTGGAAATAATGTCTTTATCAATACGTTTTAGTGCGAAAGTGACATCAATAGTTTCAACCAGAATTTGAATTAGACCCATCGATAACATTTCCCGACGAGTGGACAACTCACATCGATCAATTCAAATAAGTGCTTGTAAAACTTTCTATAAGTGGGAATTCTCCTTCTTGTGATATTCTTTGACTGGACAGTTTGAAATAAAGATGATAGTAAGAAGTTTAAAGCATATAGCATGTGAGTAACCTTTCAGGTGTAAAATATTGCCAATGGTAACAATCATGGATTCCTTAATGCATGCAGCCTGTACCGAGTATTTTTTCTTTTTTTTGCAAAGCCCACATTAAATAAACGATATAATGTTGTGTTACGTATCATATAGGGATGTGGAATGTACATTTTCATTGCCAAAACATTTATTCTTCATTCAGTAACAACGTAATGTGAGTAGATAACTAAAACATTGTTATCTAAATTAAAATCGTGCTTATAATACAATTATGTAAGCACATACAGTAAACATATCAGTTTAAACAGATGTTTGTATGTGTATATATATTTATAACTATTTGTGTGTGTGCGTATGTGCGTGTGAGAGAGAGAGAGATGTATGTATATATCGCTTATTTGCCCTTATTAAAGTGTGTAACAAATTAAGTGTATGTTTTTGTTAATGAAATTCCAAAAGAAGATGTAAAAGCGCGCGTCGAAAGACAAGGACAAAAAAGGAAAGCGAGAATTGAGTGAAGGGGCGATAAAGAAAATGTTAAAGACAAATGCAGTTGAAAACCAACTGCGTATTTTAGTTGAGTGAACCAAGTATTTTCAGATGTCAATCTCTAGAGGATAAAGTTATGTGATTTCAGAATGAATGAACAAAAATAACAGATGAATGAACGTTAACCCTTTGCATAGCATCGACACTACCTACCCTTAACAACAAGAATCTTTGATGAAGTAAGTAAAAGAGACCAAGTGTAATTTGTACACATGCAAAAAAGAAGAAAAGATGAACAGTTGTCAGTCATTGTCATTTTAAACGCTGACCTATGCTGCTATGGTGGAAGACAAACATAGTTGTTTCCCCCTAGAACTACTCGGCAATAAAAAAAATAGTTGATACTTATAAGCAGCTGTCAAATTGCATTGAATAAAACTTCACTACAAGCTTAAACTTTTGTCTGTTTTTTTGTTTTTTTACAGCTACTAATTGACTACTTCGCTGTGTATACACAGAGAGAATAAAACTGAAGTTTGGATAAAGAGTTCAAAACTTAAACCAGTAACAATAATCACAACAAAGATGAGGATAATAGTTCGAGTGTAGATAATATAAATAATCAGTAACAATAATTTCAATCGAATTTGTTGTGCTATTTCGTGAAAAATTCCTATTATATATGCCTTATATATATTTATATAAATACTACATGAATAATTTATACATACACTAGATTAAAATTTTAGGAAATGTAATTTTAAGAATATCCCAAGGGACAATATTCCTTTTCCTGTTTGTTATTCTCAGCCTTGCTTGCTTACTTTAACATTTATGCTTGCTTCCAATAACCTGATTATGGAAAGAGCTGCATAACGTTATATGTGCCTAAATACCGGTTGTGATATAAATATTTCTAAGCGAACTAAAGCACATAAAACAGACACTAGTCAACAATAATTTCCCCGACTACATCATTGATAAGCAAATTATTACAAAAATACACGACACCAGTAACAAAAATACAACACCACAAATCAACATATTTTATTGCAACCAGATGCACAATAATTATAAGGAAGATGAATTTGCTATAAGAAAAATCATTAAACACCATATTTCTACTATAACCCCTAGAAAACATAAAGTTTATAATATATTATAGAAAATGGAAGACCGCAAACTTCGTCGTCAACAACCGAAATTTAAACCAACCAAATCTAAACTAGCGGTGACCAGTATAGTGTACCAATTCCAATGCCCACTACAAAACTGTGTTACTTCTCAAAAATCAATTACATATATCAGACACAGCACTACATCCTTAAATAGACGTTTTACATGCCACCTTTCGAAGCAGAGTGCAATTAAATATTTATTAACTCATAATTTACAAGAAACTTTAAGGAAAATTCTAGTCGATAACACAAAGATTCTTTTCAAATCACATAGTCGTACATAACTCATCATTTCGGAAGCATTGCTTATTAAATACCATTCTCCCGCGATCAATCTTACACTGTTTAACAGTGGAGACGTCGTGTTAAAGGTGTTCTAAAAACAGAAGTGATGCCCAGATCAACCAGCCGCGCATAGCACGTAACAGCCGAAAAAGCATTCGACTCCCCACCCCCTGCTGCATGTACTCCACACTGCAAAACTACTATGTAGAATCCAACAAACAGAAATTCCCCATCCAAAACAACATCCTTGATAATGGCTATTGAACTAGCCGAAAGCGCTCGGAACAATTATAACTATAGACAATTTTTATCTTCTGAAGACAGGAAAAAAATTAGAATACTGGAAAATTCAATAAAAGATTAATTAAATCTTACTTGTCGGCCGTTTTAAAAGAAAGGTTGCTGCCCAAATACACACTCATATATATATATATATATATATATATATATATATATTGGCAGCATGTTTTCATTAAGACATATCTCATTAAATAATTTAGACAAGTTTTGTCTGCAAAGATTGTCTAAATTATATAGTGACACACACACACACACACACACACATATATATATTGAAATGTTATTTTTAGCGGATACCCGTATTTGAGTAGACGCTTCGTTTTATTTTAAACAATATTTATTTCAGCTAGCGGCATGCATACTCAAGAAAATTATCTAAATTAAGTGCTAAGTGTTTTTTACATATTTATGTGAATACCGAGCAACTTGTCCATATTTAAATACAATTGTTCATACCTGTATTCAACATAATAATATTTCCTACAACTCTCAAAACATATTGACTTCACTGGCACAACAAAAATTATTAATTAGTACTTTCCTACGGGCCCGTCGTTAGAGTGTTTCGAATGTGTATGTGTGCGTGCTTGTGTGTGCGCACGCGCGTGTACGGGAGGAGAAGGAGTTGTTAGATGGCGCGAGTTACAATTGGCACACTAAAATTAGTTCACATCATTTTCGCAGGAGAGGGCAAATAGATAGATATATTTAAAGTTAATCCCACAGCCATCTCATTGTTCGTAATTTTATCATATTTTACTTTTCCTTCTATTTTTTATCTCTATCTCTCTCTCTCTCTCTCTATATATATATATATATATATATATATATATATATATATATATATATATATATATATGCAACATCGCCGAAACTCTGTAATTTTTTTAGTATTTATTTTCAATTTTTGTATTTTTGTATTTTTTATTCTATTTTTATCAATAGGAATAGATAGGTTCGCCTATCATCCGTTTCACACAACTCCGTGGTCTTTTGAACAGGTATAAAGGTTTATCCTCTACTTCCTGTATAGGATTGGGTTTCTGGTTTATTCTAAATTTTACATCAACTCTAAACTTCTAACGTCTCCACCTAAACTCTGAAATTTTATTTACCATTTTTTCTCTCAATAGGAATAGATAGCTTCGCTTATTGTTCGGTTGATACCCCGTTCTTGTTTTTTGAACAGGAGTAGACGTTTATCCTTTGTTTCCTGTTTAAAGTTGAGTTTCTGGTTCCTTCTAAAGTTTTTTCATTCTCTTTCATTTCCCATTAACTCCTTTGCGTCTTAGTGGCATTATCGCCTTCACAAAGAACTGTTGGAACTGCTAGGTAACTTTCACGTATTTGGGAAGGATATTAGAATAATTCCAGAACATATACTAGCGGCAAACCGACTGCATACGGATAGAAAATAAATTCAGTAAATATACAAAAATAGTAAGTGGTGTAAAACAAGGATATGTTTGGTTTGGTTTATTTTGTTTTACGGCTTATCAACCTCAATGGGCTATTTAGTGACGAGAACATTTTTAGGATAGCTTCGTATCAATAGAGTATGTATTCTTTGGTATAAATAGGTTTGTTTTATTTTGTTTTACGGCATTGCAACCTCAATGGGTTATTTAGTACCGACAACACTTTTAGGATAGCTTCGTATCAATAGAGTATGTATTCTTTGGTTTAAATTGGTTTGGTTTATTTTTTGTTTTACGGCATTGCAACCTCAATGGGTTATTTAGTGCCGACAACATTTTTAGGATAGATTCGTATCAATAGAGTATGTATTCTTTGGTTTAAATTGGTTTGGTTTATTTTGTTTTACGGCATTGCAACCTCAGTGAGTTATTTAGTGCCGACAACACTTTTAGGATAGATTCGTATCAATAGAGTATGTATTCTTTGGTTTAAATTGGTTTGGTTTATTTTGTTTTATGGCATAGCAACCTCAATGGGTTATTTAGTGCCGACAACATTTTTAGGATAGATTCGTATCAATAGAGTATGTATTCTTTGGTTTAAATTGGTTTGGTTTATTTTGTTTTACGGCATTGCAACCTCAATGGGTTATTTAGTGCCGACAACACTCTGAGGATAGCTTCGTATCAATAGAGTATGTATTCTTTGGTTTAAATTGGTTTGGTTTATTTTGTTTTACGGCATTGCAACCTCAATGGGTTATTTAGTGCCGACAACACTTTTAGGATAGATTCGTATCAATAGAGTATGTATTCTTTGGTTTTAATTGGTTTGGTTTATTTTGTTTTACGGCATAGCAACCTCAATGGGTTATTTAGTGCCGACAACATTTTTAGGATAGATTCGTATCAATAGAGTATGTATTCTTTGGTTTAAATTGGTTTGGTTTATTTTGTTTAACTGTATATCAACCTCAATGGGTTATTTAATGGTGACAATAATTTTTATTGCTGCTAATATTTTGTTTTCTCAAAAATCTGTTTCTGGTAATATATTTCTTTCAAAAAAGTATTGCTGGTAATAAAAACAATGATATGTCTTCTCACCTGATTTATTCAACCCGTACACTAGTTAGGTGATTCTGAGAAAACTTGAAATCCTACCATGATTCATTATTGGCGACCACAATCTTAACAATATAAGATATGCAGATAACACAGTCTTGATAGCAGACACAGAAAGGAACCTACAAGAACTCCTATAGAAGATAGTAAAATAAAGGTAGAATAGCAAAAGATGCATTCCAAAATCTAAGCAAAGTATTAAGAAACAGGAAATTATCATTAGAAACAAAGAAAAGTGTACTGAACTGTTATGTAATATCACTCCTCCTATATAGCAGTGAATACAAGACAAACTACTCACAGATGAAGAAAAAACTTGAAGCAACAGAAATGTGATTCTACAGTAGGATTATGTGACTACTATGGACCAAACATGTGAACAAGCATGAATTTTTTATAAAAAAATGGATACAAAAAGGACACTTATACTTACAACAGCAGAAAGAGACAGTTGACATAACTAGGGCACATAACGAGGAAAGAGTGTTTGTAAAATTTTATAGTCTCAGTATGGATTGAAGGCGAGATGGGCAGCCTGACGGGTTCGAATAAATGGATGGCAGAATACGGTTTAGGAGAGATAACAAAAAGACAAAAATTATTAAGAGCTACAAAGGACAAGAAATTGTGGAGAGACATAATCGAAGGGACACGGAAGATGAAGAAGAAGAAGCCATTTGATACAAAACTTTATTAACATCTCTATCAAAGTAAAAAAAAGACATTCGTGTTTTATTAGAGTCCGTATCATCACAAAGCATTGATGTACAAATCAGTTTAAGAAATGTATTTTTTAGCTTAACCTAGCAAAATTTTGGCAATTATTTTTAAAGTTAATTTTAAATTCCATCCAGTCAATGACAGTTATGAAAAGTGCCAGAACAGTTTGCTTAGTGCAACTGATACATGAAACAATCACTGAACTTTATTATAAGATGCTATGTTAATAATTTGAAACTTGATAAGCCTTGCCATTTATTCTCTACTGATGTATTTCAACATTTCAGCTTTAGAGTGTTTAATGTCATATTTACAGTGTTAAATAAGTGACTAATCAATTACTGGCGGCATTTCCCAAATAAAAGTTTAAATATTTAAAAAAAGTAACGGCGAAACTTAACCCTGAATGTAATAAAAACAGCTCAGCATGAAAAAAATGTGAAGTGTTTTCAAAGAAGAAGAATACATTGTAATGCCACTACTAAAAATTCTTCCACTTTTTTAGTCGCTTAGTTTATCATAGGACCTTATTTCTGAAGTACTCATGGAAAACTATAAACTTGTATATGGTTTTTGATAGCAGCCATCTAATATATCATTACTCGCCAGTTGCAACAATAGAATTATCGAACATTTAACTGATGTGCAAGGTTTACGGATGATAGCTTTACTCGGATTTTATTTTTGACTTCTATAGATTGACTGATTGATTTGTTTTTTCTTATCAAACCTTTGTCGGTTATTTAAAACAAAAATATTTTGAATTTAAGAATAATTTCTTTTTTTGCGATCATTAACAATTCTTTGAGAATAATGATTTTTCCATGTGAAAGCCGTACTATTTAATCTATAGCTAGGAAGGAATTGGATTCATACCTTTCATAAAGGTACTTGAGCGTAAGTGAATTTAACAAGCCCGAGTGAAATTTGAACTCAGCTCTCCGATTTATCATTCCGACACGCTACTCATTACATCACCCGCACATTCACTGATAACTCTAGAACATGAGTACATGCATATGCATACACAATTTTACTGATTTCTTTACATTTGGGATCAATTTATAGCGTAAAAAAAAGTAACCGACACGGATTTAGAGGTAAAACGCATCAACAAAATGGCCTCCAGCTTCATTCTCGCCTGTGGATACCGACAAGCAATAAGAATTGATGAGTAGGCAGATAGTAACGCGTCTAAGTTACAAACACATGGGATTTGACCTGAGGGCTGTTCGAAAACAGAAACAAAGTTTTGGATTTTGGTATGCGAAAAACCGGCACTTGTTCTAAAGTAGGGATTTTGAAGCGCAACTAAGCAAAATTCAATACCTTTTTCTTTCGAGTTATTTTATTTATTTTTGACTTTTTATGCTTTGTCAAAGTATTTCGTTTAAAGAAAAACAAAAACTGAATGTGTATTATACTTTCAAATATTCTGTCTTCCTTCGACAAGAGTTTAAAAAAACCCCAAATAGAATGCCTACGTACAGAAAAAACAGTAAATAACGAAAACATAAACTGAGCTTTTATGATGCAAATAACAATTTTATTATGTTTAAATAATAGAGGCTGTTAGTTGTAAAATATAAACACTCGCAAAACATGTATGTATGTATGTCTTCCTTCGAAATAACGAAACCATGACTTACATAAAAATCAATTTTCGTCGTTCTGTTCCTCAACGAAAGAACGATGTAAAATACTTTTTCAAGTTGAAGTCAAATTAAATGGAAAAATTGATTTTTATGATTTTTTTTATTGCATCTAAGTCTAACCCCAGCATGGATTTCCTTCGAAGCAATAAAAAAATGAAAATTTCAGTCATGCAAATGATGATGTTGCTAAAATATTTCTTTCATAAGAATTACGTGATCAAAAATAGCGTTACGATTATGAAACCCGAGTTCGAACCTCACTATGGCCGATTTGACCACTTAATAATATATCAACCTGTTGAAGACGATCTCAGCGTGTGACACTATTGAAAACCATATGACGGATTAACCCAAGCCTCGTTAGTGAAAGGGTAGATGAAACTGTTTAAGCCATCAACGGTTTAGCACAAAGCTACAAGTCATTTTGACCTGACTTTGGTCGAATACGGATCACGTCAGACTATGCGCTCTCTCCCAGAAATTCTCAGTATAGTTGCAATATAAACCACAGTTTGTTTCTGAGGGTGTTAAAGAAACACAAATTTTCCTGAGCAGGCGTCTGCAACAAGGATTAGCTAAACACTTTAGTAGACTCCATAGCTTCCCGAGACGCATATCTACTACCTGCTGAAAAATAAATAAATTGCATGAATTTAAGTGTACTACCACATTGGCTACTACGTCTCATCGTTTTATTGTTGAAATAGCTAGATGTAAACATATGTTCTATTCTAATAGTTTCTTTTCTTGCTCTTCTCACTTGCGAAAATCTCTTTTGATTTCTTGCTTTCCTGCCACCTACGGTCTTCAAAAATGTAAATGCAACGTCAATCGCTATCCTATGTCTTCCAAACCCCGTTCTTTTATTGTCTTTTCTCCTCACTAAAGACTTCTCATTTTCTTCCACCACCAATAACCTCTTACGCCTTAGTGGCCTTGCTTGGGTTGAGATTATTTAAAAAAAAAAGCTTGTACTGAGTACAGAACATTAAAACAGAAATTAGAAACAAATGTAGGTAGGCTAAAGAGGAATGACTCAATGTGCAGAAATAGAAAGAATGAGAATAATAAATAAGGTCAGTATGCACAAAAGAATAAAAGAATGAACAGGACAAAAGATGAGCTCATTAACACGTTGTATAAAAGCAAAGGAGAGAACACTCATAATAGAAAAAGAAAAAATATCCCAAAGATGGCACGAATACACGGAATAATTATTTCTTGACGATAGAGAGAGAAACCTGTAATAGACAAAAAATATAGAAGCATCGGAAATAAAGTGTGAAGTAAGATCGACACTGAACAATAAAGAGACAATAAACGATGAAAGGAATGATACAGACTATAAAACAATAAACAGAGAAATGAAAAACAAATGTAGGCACACTAAAGAGGAATGGTCCAATGAAAAGAGCGTAGAAATAGTAAGAAAAAAAAATAACGGGACAAAATACGTGCTCATCAACAGGCTGTATAAAATGAAATGACTGATAGCAAACCAATGTAGCTGGTCTTTACCATTGTGAAGAAATTTTGATCGCTACTGATAATCCACACTTGTGTCAATGAACCAAACTCAGCTAATCTTGGTAAAGACTTAAAATGCCTTTATGTGATACGATTTTAGTTGAAATTAATTGATTCTCGTTTTGATTAAACAGTATTAATGTGCTCGTAATAACAGATTTTGGCGCGGAAAGTGGCGTTGGAGTGCCGAGTTCAAGTTCCAAGCTAATCACTTGCGTCACTTTCAAACAAAGGCTCTCTCAAAAAAAATCCGTCTCTTCCTCGCCCTCCTCAGCTATAGATTAAATATCACAGAAGACTGGAATTTCGCGCCTTGGGCACTAAATAGTCTAAGAGAAGGGAAAGTCTGAATTCCAAACCACGGAAAACGGGTCTACTCTACTATCTTTCCCAAGATATTCACAGATAATAAATAAAAGGAATTTGTGGAGAATCATGATCGCCTGCATCCTGAAAGAAGAAGTTATTTAATAACATTCCCTTTGATATTTTCTCTATGCAGATGTTATATACGCATGTATAGTAAGGTAAGGAAGAAGAGAGATCGAGAGATGAAGAGACCGATTTGACAAGTATAGCAGTTGTATTATTTGCAGGTCAGACAAGGAATAAGAACAATGGTAAAAAACCAGCAATGGAGTTAACAAAATGTCATTTATCTACAGAAATACACAAGACATTTTTGGAAATTAAGGTTTTTAAACAAAGTTTATGTTAGTTGAATATCCGTTTCTTTGATGGTGAATTCCTCGTTGAATATTCAAAGAATTGGCTATCTTGTTATAGCTTATCTATTGGCTTTTGTTTTTGTGTGAGTGAGGTGTAGTTGTGTAGTTCCAATGAGTTACGGGATCAAGCCTTTATCTGTTGCTGATCTATAGGTGAGGATAGAAACTACTGCTTGTGTAAACGTGTGCGGTGGGGACAACCGGAGGAAGTAGCTTAAGTATTCGAAGTATTTATACGTTCTTCGAGTGATGACAAAGGCATTTACTGTCTTATTCTATGGTGGCCTCCAATTGGCCAAAAAGTCCGGAATCACATTATATGCTCGCTACTACAGTAGTCAATCTGCGACTCCGTTTTACGGCCTATAAACTGTTTTTTTTTTTTGTTTTTTTACCGTAGTGAGATGGGTTATGAATCCTGACGGAATTTGCATTTTATTTAGAATATAACACAACTTTACATTTAAAAAGATATTTATGCAAAACTAGCGCAACCAATTCGAGCCCACGAAAATAATAACCATCAAACTGCATATTTGTTGGATGCGTAAACTTGGAAGAAGCCCAGATAAATAAAATATCCAGCCATGAACAAGTTCACCTCTCAATGCTTGCAAGATGAATATACTAGCCATTTACTTCGTTTTTGAAAAGTCTGGCACAAGAATGCATAGTGCTTAAAGTCATATTACGTTGAATCACTGGTTTTCGTATGATCACCCTGGTCAGGACCTAGATGGATGACCATTTGGGAATACCAGGTGCTGTAGACTTGGATGTGCGTGTTGTGTAATGGATAACGGCTCGGAATTGAAAATCGGAAAGCTGAGTTTTAATTCCAGTCGGTTTCTTTATAAGGACTTATGTGAAAATACCCATGAGGGAGATATAAATCCACCCCTCAGCTCTGGGTTAATTAGTAGGACTTGTATTAGTAAATCATTATTACCTCCAAAAATTCTTATAATCTAAAAATATTTTCTGGCTTTAAATAACCTGCAAAAGGCTGATAAGCCGTAAAAAACAAATCAGTCAAGAATACACAGAATGGCTAGGGGGGATAAAATTTTTAACCAGTGGCTTATGAGACAAACTGCATTTCGAGAAGAGAAAAAAAAGCAAGCAGCAAATTTAATGGGTTCTAGTTTCGTTTATTGAAAAGATAAATTACTTGTAACCTTATCTGTCTTCAAGGCATGTGTTTCCTCGATTAGCTTCTGTTTTCTTGCTGGTTACAAAAACATTGTTATATTGTTAATACGTAGAAATGAACGGTGCCGATGGATGTGTGAATAGCAGACGTTTAGCGGTATTTGATTCTAATGTGTTGCAGATGTCCTCTATTCACCCTTTTCAATCAAGTTAGAGGATTATGTGAGGAAATTTTCAACTTACTTGTTAGAGAATTGAAACCATGCATGAAAAAAAAACTGAATCCACAAACAAGATCCGTTTGTGTAATTGTATAGATAATGCAATTTGATCTGGTCCATAAGGAGAGAGACTGCGTTTTATGTAAATGTGTGAGTTCTCTCGTCTATTCTTGTGTCAGCGTCTCTTGCATCAGCAATGTACTTACAGACATCTTATATTTTTTCGATTTTATGAACATGTGAGCAAGGATGAAGTTTTAGAGAAAATGGAAACAAAAAGGATAAGAAAGAGACACTTGAAATTTTAAGTGCATATAATGAGGAAATAGGGCTTGGAAAATTTGACACCCACAGACCATATTGAAAGCAAGATGGACAGAGGAAAGCAACGCATAACATAACTAGCGATCTCGTGTAAATGGTTGGAAGAACAGCAAAGGGATTAGGTGACAAACTATACTGAGAGCTACAAAGTACGGGAAGATGAGGAGAGCCATGATTGATCAGGTCCTGAAGGGACACGGCACATAGAATAAGAAATAATTAATTCTAATTACGAAAGCCTGTGAAATTTAGGAAGAGTATCTAATTTTACAAAATTTAACGTTTTCCGCTGACATGAAGTGTTAAGATTATAATGAAACAATTGCTAGGTCAGCTGCTAGGAAAGTTGGTCCACTGTGTCATGCTAGACGATTTTTTCTCGACAGAATCTATCTTACACATTTATAAGTCTACCATCCGTTCATTCATTGAATATTGCTGTCATATCTGGTCTGGTGCTCTTGATATATATTTAGAGATTCTCGATAAAATCCAAAGAAGAATATGCAATGTTATTGGTCCTGACCTGACATCTCAGCTTAAATCCCTTTCCCACCGCCGTAATGTAGCTTCCCTGTGCCTTTTCTATAAATATTGTTCTGATGAGCTTGCCTCTTTACTACCTAGATTTTAGGAATTTAAGAGCAGTACTAGTCTGGTGGCAAGTTCTTATCATTTTACAGTTGAAATAGCTAAATGTAACCGTAAGTTCTATGCCGACAGTTTCTTCTATGGCACTTCTCGTTTGTGGAACTTTCTTCTGGCTTGTTGCTTTCAAGTCAACTTTGATCTTCAAAAATTTAAATACAATTGTTATCTTTTGTCTTTTTAATTCCTGTTTTTTTTCTTCTCTCTCCTTAATAATGTTAACTATTTTTATATTCTCCCACACCCAGTAACCCCTTGTGTCTTAGTGGCTTTATTGCCTTACTGAGGGTGAAATGATTAAAAATAAAATCTGCTCGCAGAAATGTCATTGCGCAATTTGACAATGTATACTGATTCTTTAATATTCTGCCGTTACTGACTGGTACCGGCTATCTTAGTGCGATGGTTGGTTTCACATACCGTTTATAATGGGCGTCTTGCTTCGTTGTACATTTTAAAAGTGTCTTGTGGCTGTGCCAAGCGTCTTGTTGCTGCGCCGCAGATTTTAGAAGCAGGTTTCTTGATATTGTCATTGCGATGTATATTTTAGAAATCTTCGTGGATCAGTTGGTTCCATGGTACGTAAGTAGCGAGAACGGAAAAATCTTTGAAAGAACAAGATGCTCGTATTGACAAAGAAAATATCATTCATATCAACAACGGCAAAATTTAGTTCACTTAATATGATCTCATGAGATTAAAAATAATAGCTTAAAAAAAACTAGAAAAAACTGGTATCTTACAACTTGAGGTTTGAGATTCTAACCAGTAAGAGACAAAATCATCATGGCGTGCTTCAAAAATTGCCATGGCACGTTCTGTTCTCATCATTGTACTGCACGGATTAGTCAGAAGAGTTCGCGTAAACTCAATAGTATAGGTAGATTTTATATCATAAATCTCTTATCCACGTGATTTGGTTTCATATGTCCTTAACTTCTGGACCTTTGATATATAGATCTCTATCTATAAAAGGCAGGGTGTGCGTGTGTGTGTGTGTGTGTGACGAATGCACGGCCGCAATTTTCGACGGATTTGCACCAAAATTTACATGCATATACTCCAAGTTAGTGGGAAAGTCAAGACCGACTTTGCATTTTCCAACTCCCATCGATAGTGGAAATAATCGATTTTTTCATGCTTCTACGGCACTTTTCATGTAGTTTGCGGCCATTTTCTACTGGCCAGAGTGAGAGCCAATAGCTGGCTGACACGAATAGGCAGGAAGATTCTATTGGCCAGTGTGAGAGCCAACAGCTGACTGACACGAATGTTAACTAGCATGCTAGCATGCAAAAAAATCGATAACTGCATTCGTCACAAGTGGGAAAAAATTAAATCTGCATGGCACTTTACTCCAATTGGCTCATTCACTTTCTTAAACTCAACGTTGATTTTGATTCCGCAGAACTGGATTGGGTATGAAAAAGTATTTGTTGTTAACATTCTTTTTTCATTCGGTTTTTCCAATTACGAGACCTTTTTTAAAACTGATCGTTTTGTGTTCATATATTTTAAGTCAAGTGATAGCGATTGCTGTATGAGTCGTAGGATTTTTAATCAAGTACCGGCGATGCCGGGTCATGCTGCTAGTCTTATTATATATAGCGTGTCTCTTTAGGACGTTGTTAGTCATGGCTCACCACAACGTGTTCATCTTTCTTACAACCATACATTTTGTCTTCTTACAATTTATGGTTAAACCTTTCTTACAACTTACCTTTATTATTTTCTTTACGAGATCCTGCAGTTTTTTTTCTGGGTCTGTTATCATGGTGTCATCTGCGAATCTTCGCCCGCCAATTTTAATCCTGGTAGGACATAGCGGACTAATAAATGATACCATATTGGTAATTAATTTTATCTGATACACTGGTTATCCTGCTTATTGCCGTTTCTGAAGTAACTAATAAATCTTTGACATTCATAGATCACAAGATTCTTGCAATTCAATTTTTATGAAGCTTTCCCGTAATGTCATAATTTTACAATAGTACGCCATTGAACAATACTGGTGTCAGATGCCTTCGAATATTACTCGCACTAATAGTATTTGTTCGATAATATTCGCTCGAATAGCAATCCGTATAGCGACCTGAATAGGGAAATAGTGTAATGAATAGAGTAGAGAATAGCGGTCCGTATAGTAATAGAGGATAGAGTAGAAATAGCGATCAATTTGACATCACGCGACTACCTGCTTACTACCTACTTATGCCTTTTCCCCTATGGTCACGTGGTCTACTTAATTCAATAATGGGATCGCCTGTGTTTGCTCACTTGCGATCTATGTTAAAACTCAAATGTCTGCAGCGATACTTTATTCCTATATAACACTTTCCAATTTCTATGAATTTCTTTTTGTCGAATTCATGACTCAGTATTCTAAGACTTTGATGACGTATTCTCAGAAGCCTGTAATACTCAATTCTACGAACTAAACCGTGATAAATTTTAAGTTCAAATTTGGACAATATATCAAACTATATTGTTATGTTACCTCCTCCATTGATCTTATTCTGTCGTAAAAACTATATGTAAATATCCCGACCACGAGCCCAGGTTAGAATCTCACTATTGTGGGTTAGTCAAGATGGTGACGCCTTGATAATATCAGATTTGAGAGACGATTCCAGCGTGTTGGGAAATGCCAGACAATCATACCACGGGTTGACCGAAGATCTATAAGTGAAATTGGGTAGATGAAACTGTTCGGATGCTGTCGATGGTTGCTCTAGCACAAAGTCACAAGTCATCGTGACCGAGGGTTTAATCTTACTGACCTTATTCAACTGGTGATCACACCAAACTATTCGCTCTCTCCCAGAAACTGCAGCTAAACTCCGCTCAGTATAATTGCAGTAACAGGCGTCTGAAACAGGGATTAGCTAGCCATCCCCAAAACGAGCGTATTCGGAAACGAGCAGCCGATGTTTTTTTACACATATGCAGGGTTGAATTCTAATACACTTTCAGAGCTTTCTATCTAACATTTTTTGGCAATGTTTCATTTTCGTGCCCATAAAAAACGGTGTGTCAAAAAGACGGCTATTAACTTGATACCACTGTTACTGTATTTGACTTCAGCACTGTTTATTTACAAGATTATAAAAATATGTGAATCAAGTATAGTGCGTATTTGTTATTTACCATTTTATAAAGAAGTAAATTTGAAACATTTTTTTTTAAATAAAAATTCCTAAAAAATTACAAAATTATCAAAATATGTAAAGTAACTACAATGCTATATCTATTATTTACTATTTTCGTTATCTCGCGACTGCTCGCATCAAACAAAAATAACTCTCGCGACATGGAACGCTCAGACATTGACCAACTGCGGCCAGTTAGATAGTGTGAAACAAGAGATGAGTAGGCTAAAATCAACATGTTAGGTGTATGTTAAACTAGATGGCCAAACAATGGAGATTTTGTCAGTGACAATCACAGGATTATTTATGCAGCCGGAGAGAAAAACGATAACGGAGTAGGATTGATACTAGATCAAGAATTCTAGAAATGCGTTCTGGGATACTACCAACTATCCAAAATAATTCTGGTAGTCAAGCTAAAAGGAAAGCCTTTCAACGTAGCTATCATAATAGTGTATGTGCCGACAGCGCAAAGTAAGGAAGAAGAAATCGAATCTTTCTACTCCATGCTGAACAATGCCAAGGCATAACTCATCGCAGACCTGAATGCCAAAGTAGGCAGGAAGAGGGCAGCAGATATACTCAAAAAATTCGGACTATGAACCCGCAACGAACGTGAAGAACTATGGATCCAATGGTGTACGGCCAATGACCAGGTAATAGCCAACACATGGTCCCAAGAACACCCGAGACGATTATGGACATCAAGGAACCTAAAAGGAGAAACTAAAAACCAAATTAACTACATAACTATCAACAAAAGATTTAGGATTGTAATGATTCACTGCAAAACCTACCCAAGTGCCGACTGCGGAAACGATCATCGCTCTGTTATATGTAAACTAAGAGTGAAACGACAGTAACTGAAGAATCTTAACATAGTACCCAAATTGCAATACACCAAACTCCTGAGCGACCCGTACCTGAAAGAAAAATATATGGACAATGTGAAAAGATACGACACAATGGAAATAGAAACTCGAAAGGGGACGTACTAAGAGAAGCTTTAGTGACATGAGCAAACAATATCATCCCAAAGGAGAATGGACAAAGAAGAAAAAAAAAACGAATGAATGATTGACGAGCTTCTCGGCATGATGCAAAGGAGACAGAAAACTGTGCCAAGATACAGAACGAAATACAGAAAATTACACAATGAAATAAGGACCAAATGCAGACAGGCTAAAGAAGAATGGCTAATCAAAAAACATGTAGAGAAAGAGATTGCCACCAACAAAGGAGCTATGGATAACATAAAATAATAACAGGATAGAAGTCGTACTCGTCAACAGGCTGCATAAAATCCAAGGTGGAACGCTCATATTAAAGAAGGAAAAAAAATTTCAGCGCTGGAGCGAATATATTGGAAAACACTTCGACGAAAGATTACAACCAGCAATATACAGAGCTACCGACGGATCTGAAATCCTAAAAACCGAAGTATAAGCTGCACTAGCCAAATTGAACAGAAACAAAGCGGCAGGGCCAGACGGAAATGCTGACAGCCTTAGATGATTTTGGCATTGACAAGATCGCAGGAATAATAAATGAAATCTACAATAGTGGGGATATACCGAAAGATCTCAGCAGATCTATTTTCATAGCACTGCCTAAGAAACCAGGCGAAAACGAATGTGAACTCCATTGAACAATCAGCCTAATGAGACACATAACAAATCTCATCTTCCGGATTCTGATGAATAAAGCGTGCAGCAGAATCAGGCCAGATATAGGACAAGAACAGAGCGGATTTGTTAAAGACACTGAAACAGGGAACGCGATATTCATGCTCAGAATGTTATCAAGAAAGAGCAATACAAATGCAGAAGGACGTGCATCTGTGTTTTATAGATTACACAAAGGCGTTCAACAAAGTATTCCACAAAGATATGTCGGAACTGCTCATTAACCTTGATATATTTGGAATACGTTTTAGAATAATCAAGAACCTGCACTGACAGCAAACGGCCTGCTTGCGGATAGAGAATGAGTTCAGCATATATGCAAAAATAGAAAGGGGTGTAAGGCAAGGATGTGTTTTCTCAACGGACTTATTCAAACTATACAGCGAGGCAATTCCGAGAGAATTGAAAATCCTACCAAGATTCATCATTAGCGGACACAATCTTAAAAAAATAAGATACACAGATGACACAGTGCTGAAAGCGGACACGGAAAAAGAAATTACAAAACCTCTTACAGAAGATAGTGAAGGAGAGCGAGAAGAAGGGACTAAGCATAAACTACAAGAAGACAGAATGCATGATCATCAGTAAAAGGATGAGCCCGAAATGCGATTTACAGGTCGGGGACATTAAAATCAAGCAGATGCGGAAATTTAAATATCTGGGAAGTTTTATGATATAGGACGGTAAGTGCGAAGACGTATTGGGATGGCCGAAGACGCATTCCAAAAGCTAGGCAGAATATTACAAGACAGGAGGATTTCGTTGGCAACAAAGAAAAGAGTACTGAACTGCTCCGTGATATCTGTCCTCCTTTACGACAACGAATGTTGGATTGTCACCTCAAAGATGAAGAAGAGACTCCAGGCAACAGAAGTATGGTTCTACAAAAGGATATCATGGACCGAGCGTGTGAGCAACGATGAGATTTTGGAGAGAATGCAAACAAGGAGGAAGCTTATACTTAACATCATGAAGTGGCAGATGACACGTAATAAGAAAGGAGGACGGTGTCTGGGACACGTAATGAGAAAGGGGGACGGAGAATCTGATACTCACAGGGCGAATAGAGGGAAAGAGAGACAAGGGAAATCAATACCTACTGGGCTTAAGTAAGTTGATGACAGAATACGGTCTGTGAGAAGTAGCAAAGGTGCAAAACTTATTGAGAGCTACAAGGGATAGCGGGGAGTGGAGAGCCATGATCGCCTACGTCCTGAAGGGATACGGCACATAAGAGAAGAAGAAATAACTATGAAAACAGGTTTTTAATTCAATCTGATAAATAAATAATGTTTAATAACTTTATTGTCAATTCTCAAGAATAAAGAAAATGTATAAATTCATTTTCATATATTTCGGTTTTATTAAAATCCTAATCACTGCTTTCTGAAACGATAAACATTGTCAAGGGAGTCAAAAGTGCATACAGTAATACTGATGTCAAGGGAATAACCGTTCTTATGGCACATTCTTTTTGCGGGCAGGAAGGTCAAACATTGTCATTTTTTTGTTAATAGCTGTTGAGTCAGACGCTGATGTTTTTCTCTATATTATTTTTGCAAAACAAATTCAATTCTCCTCAGTTCTCCTCGTCGAATATTGGTATGACTGAGGGTCGAAATTATGTAACCATCCGTTTTAATTTTTTCTTAATTCAATGTTTTAAACATATACTTCCTTACACCTTACAAAGTCTTAGAGTACTTTTTTATATTTTCATATCAAAGCTCAATAAAATAGTGTTTTGCAACAGACTACAAACATAATATTTTATAATCTGAACCCCAAATATCAATGGCTTCTAAAAAATTTAAAATAATTATAATCGATTCTTTGGCTCTTTTAATGATATCTTTATTCATAGCAGCTTAAAAAAATAATTGAAACATTGTCTTCTCCCGGACTTCCCAAAATATTACGGCTTTGTTACGGTTAGATGAGGAGAGGAAATACATAATATTTAATACGGATTTTCCGGTTAAAGATACGGTGCAAAAATTAATAATTATCTCACCAGAGCGTAGTCAGGAGAGTCTTGATTTAATTACAGCTGAAATAGCTGAAATGCATCCCAACTTCTCTTCTTGAAGACAATGGGTACATATGATGTTTCTGGTGTTTCATTTTGTTGTCTTTTTTAAACATCAGGACGGAAAGTATGACACTGAAATCCGAAGGCGCATTGAATAACGAAAAATGCTTTTTAAAAGCTAAACAAAGGAACAGAAAACTTTCGTTAGAAAAAAAGAAAAGCGTATTGAACTGTTACGTAACATCAGTTCTCCTATATGACAGTAAATTCTGGACAGTTTCCCCACAAATGCAGAAGAGACTTGAAGTAACAGAAATGTGGTTCTACAGAAGGATGCTAAGAATACCATGGTTTGAACATGTGAGCAATGACGAAATTTTAGAAAAATGGAAACAGAAAGGACACTTAATACTTTTACTTATCATCAAGAAGACACAATTTAAAATTCTGGGGCATATAATGAGGAAAGAAGGCTTAGAAAACGCCCACATGACATAATGAATGGATAGAGGAAACAGCGCATAATCTACCTAACGAGCTTGTGTGACTGGATGGCAGAACAGGGTAAAGGATAGACTGGTTGCCAGCCAAGGCTATATGACCCAGTATGTCCTCTATAGCTGGGAGGAGGAGAAGTGGATTCATGTATTTCCGGAGGGTATTAGCACATAAGTGAACGCTATGAAATCGACTGTAATTCGAACTAGGTTCTCTCGTACCTCAATCCGAGCCGCTATCCATTAGTTCAATATTAATGAATAACACTGTATCTGTCTATATTTCTGAGATGTAGTATTGTAACTATTTACACCCTTTACATTCTTCGGACTGCTGTCTTTATCTTTATTGTCATATTCACGACGTTTCAGACGTTGTACGCTTCGGTCTTCTTCAGGTGATTGTAATTCCAAACCAAACCCTTTATTTCGTTCACCGGAGTAGATTGTTCTAGTTCTACGTGCCATGGCTCTTCCATTTCAGTTTCAGTTATTTCCCTTAGTAACTCAACGCTCCAAGTTTTTGCTCACCTCTGCTGTGGCCAGGTATTGAACTCTTTGGGTCAAATTACTTCAACCAACGCAGTTATTTGAACAATGTAAATAGAATAATACTGTATGATGGAATAGTTACGACAGCTATAAAACATGAAACCTTGGACAACATTTTACCCGGAGCGAACCAGAATAGTCAACCTAGTCACAGTATTTAATACTAGGAATATTAGCATTAATTATTTAGTGCCATTGAGGGAATTAGTATTTTAAATGTTTGGTGTTGGTCTGTACAGGTGAATACGTGCGATTTCATTACTTCTCTCCGAAGAAGAAAAACGTTAATGTAATTTTTATTCACTAAATCAAAAGCAAATGAACATCTATTTTTCTAAAAATGTGTTGATGCCATGCACATATGCAGATCAATCCACAAACAGTTGCTGAACGGTTACGAATCTATAATCCAATTTTTACAGCTTTCCTTTCTATGGCCTCTCGGTGTTTGGGGTTTTCCTTCTGGATTTTTCCAGAGAAATTGGCAGAGGAGTTGGAGGAGAAGGGCTTTTTCCTCGTTGGAGTAGATGCTGTAGTTGTAGTATTTGTTCCGTCACGGAGGCCTTCTCTCCTCCCTCGCGTTCCGCCTACCGTTGCGTGATATGTGTTTTGTAGTGGTGGTATGACCGGCTCTGACTAGCTAAGACCAGCTTAGACAAGCTAAGACCAGCTTAGACCAGCGGCCCGAGTAGAAACACTTAGATCCTACGTTAAAAACCTGACTCAGTGGCGGGAGGTAAGGTAAATCTTGGGCCTCTCACTATTTCGGACTTTCTTTCCGGATTCTTCCGGAGGGATTGGCAGAAGCGAAGGGATTTGCTGCGGGGTTGTAGTATCTGCTCAGTGCCAGAGGCCTTTTCTACTCCCTTGCGTTTCCTCTACCCTTGCGTAGTATCTGTTCCGTAGCAGTGCTATGACCGGATGACTAGCTTAGACAAGCTCTGACCAGCTTAGATAATCTATGACCAGCTAAGAGCAGTTTAGACAAGCTTTGACCAGCTTAGACAAGCTAAGACCAGCTTAGCCCAGCGGCCCGAGTGAAAA
>OZ010584.1:55404377-55436877 GCA_963932145.1 Acanthosepion lycidas
CTTCACATGATTACCTCCGCCCAATACTACTCCTATCATTCAGCCAATGGGCGCTCAGCGGCGTGGGTATGGCCAGATTAGCCTCGGTTTAAAAAATCTTGCTCAAAGAAAAAAAAAAATTATCCTTTTTTTTTTTCACTTTTCCTTTTCCTTCTCTTCGAGGAGACCTAACACCCTTAGACTCTTTATCTTTTAACCGTATTACCTGGAATTCGTCAATTAGCTTTTCGCCATCACCAAGCGGGTGGCCACCCAGACGTACCTGCACTCCTGGCGCCAACCACTGATCCGATAAAACAGTTTCGCTATTATAGCCGAATTTCATATGGAATTCGTCAACGAGATTTTCGCCAATTATCAAGTGTATGGTCATCTGGCAAAACAGCGAATTTTTCGTCCCGATAAAATAATTTCGCTATCATAGCCAGCCTGACGATAAACAGATGCTCCTCTCAATGATTTCTACATATAGACAAAGGCTTAACCTTTCCTTCATAGTGGTCAGCGGACACTTTTGTTTTTGTAATTCTGGGACACAGTTAATTTTTATCTATTTAGAATTCTGTTTCTGAGGTTATTTGGCCAACCTGGAATTTCCACCCGCCCCATAACCTAAATCAGATTAATTCCAGTATCTTCCTTTTTACCTTCTCGACAATGGAAATAAAAAATTTTGACCACTTTTCCTTGTCAGAAAAAAAATACCGCTTAGTGTCCTTTTCGTGATGGCTTTTTATCACCTAAATTTAATTCTAGCCTTTCTTTTTTTTTTCTTTTTCCCTTTTAGCAAACCAAATAGTGTCACACATAGCTCAGGAGCCCAGTCCACCTCATGTTAGATGGCCGTTGACCCTATTAGAAGGTTCATCAGCCCTTTGACAAGTTAATTCTTCTCCAGAAAAGCCTGGTAAGCGAACTGATTAAGTCGCCGATGACAAGACCATGCGGCAGGGTTACATGGTAAAAGTAGCAATCGGAGAGGGACTTGATGTTTTTATTTCGATAAAGTAAATCAATGAAAAGGTTCAACCAAAATTTAAATTGCCTGCCTCTCTACTATTTTCCTATGTACATTACATTTGAGCTTAATCTTTCTTTTACTTACACATAAATCTATATTACATTTCCATTGTAATCTTTTCTACGAACGTTTGCACAGCATTCATCCTGATTTAACCAACAAACTGTTTATTGCACTGACATATTGTAAAGATATGAATTATAATGATATTTTGATCGCATACATTCACAACTATTGTAAAGAGACATCTGCACATTATCTGTTCTCATTATCTGTGTATATAAAGTTATTTTTCATCATACCCTCAATCCTGTCATTTTCTTCGCATTATTTTCTTACCTTTTGCAGATCATCCACTTTCAACTCAGCGTGCAGACTCGGAGTTTATCAAATTCGTTGCTCCACTAACTGTGGGTCTGCAACAATGCTACCCTTGTCAAAATTGAAAATTCTTACAAATAAAATGCTTCCAATAGATGAAGGTACTTTATTTGGCCTGTGTAAAAAATTCTTTACTGCAACTAAAAGAACTTTTGACTGTGATCTTGATAGCTTTAGGAAAACCATTATATTGTATTGGAACAAAGCTTTGCAGCGTTTTCCAACAGGTGGCGTATGAACACATGTTTCCATTTCACTCGTGGCTGAAATTTATTAAATAAATATTCGGAAAGGTGACATTTCAACGCGTCTTAAATACGATTCTTGTGTGGATTGTAAATTTTAAATGCTTTTATGTTAAAATTGAAAATGGATGAAAATGAGAAGCATTTTCGTCATTTGATGATCTTTTATTTCCAAAAAGAAAAAAATATGATATACAAACAGCAAAAAAGACATGTGCCATTCATCGAGTTGGCGTCATACTAAGGGTATTGTTCGTAAATGGTTCGCTAGACACAAAAGTGAAAATTTGATCGAGAAGACCGAAAATGTTCCGGCAGGCCAGCAGTCGTTGATGATGACCAAATCGACATGCTGATTAAAAAATATCCAGCTCGTTCGACACGAGACATTGCAGAGATACTCCATATATATTATATTAGCATTGTAAAGCATTTGAAAATAGTTGAATACATGAACCGCTACGATGTTTCAGTGCCTCGCGTTCAAACAGAAAAATTTAATGGACCACATTTCCATCTTCTCAAACTAAAAAAACGAACCATTTTTAATAGAACGATCACAGACGGGGGAAAATATGTTGTTTACAACAATGTAGAGCGAAAAATGTGAGCTACCGTTAACGGTTCCAAAATTCGGTCTGCATCCGTAGAATGTGATAATGTATATTTGATGGGATTAAAGGGTATTGTGTATTACGAGTTCCTTTCGGAACATTAAACATTGAATTCAGAGAAGTACTGTTTCCAGTCGAACCTATTAAAGATAGCAATCGACAAAAAACGTCGAGAACTGGTCAATCAAATAAGTACTGTGACACCATGGGATGATTTCTTGAACAGAAGATAGGAATTAAATTACAAACAATATTGCACAATTAAGAACATTGTATTGGCTTGGTTAACTAAATAAGAATAATATAAAATAGGGTACTGAAGGTGTTTATATAGATATTTTTATTCGTACATATTAAGATTCCGAGAGACTTTTTTAATCATTTCATTCCAAGCAAGGGAAAAAGCCACTAAGACGCAAGGTGTTACTGAGTGTTGAATAATATGAGAAAAACAAAAACACTATTAAGGAGAGAGAACATTAAAAGAACAAGAAATAAGAAAACAGTATATAACGATTAACATTACATTTAGATTTTTGAAGAATAAAGTTAACTGGGAAGCAAGAAGCCGAAAGAAAGCTCTACGAGCGATAAATGCGATAAAAGAAACTGTTAGCATATAACTTACTGTTACATATAGCCAAATAGATTGTAAAATGATGAGACCTTGTCGCCAATCTAGCATTGCACTTAAATTCATAAAGTCTTGGTACCATAGAGCAATTGGAACAATTACCATGAAAGTATTTATAGAAATGGCACGGGGAAGCAACTTTACGGCGGTGGGAAAGTGACTGTAGTCGAGATACCAGGTCAGAACCAATAATATTGCAGTTTCTTCTTTGGATTTTATCAAGAATATCTAAATATATAGCAGCAGCACCAGACCAGATGTGGCAGCTGTATTCAAACTATGGACGAATAGTAGATATATTAATATGTGAGATATATTCCCGTGAGAAACATTTCTAGCAGGATACAGAGAATAAAATTTCCTAGCACCAGAACTAGAAAATGATGTAATTTTTCCTCCTCATGTCAGCGGAAAACGTTAGTCTGAGAAGGAGCAATGACCCATTCTCCTGAAGGTCAGCATCAGTTATGCTGATGGAAGGTAAAAAGGGTTTTCTAAGACGATTAAAACTTCATTTTGGAGGCGTTAACATTAAAAAGTCATTCCTTGCCCCAGTTAACAACAGAAAGTAGATCGTTTTTGTGATCAGCTGCCAATTTGACCTTATCGAACCTCTCAGATTTACAATTAAGACAGGAATAGATGCTAGTGTCATCAGCATAGATACCGAGTTGAAAACTGATGCCACCAGGAAGGTCGCTGATGAAAATTAGGAACAACGTGGGTCCAACGATATAGCCCTGGGGTTGGGCGCCTAAATTAATGCTAAAAGATCTAGGAGAATGATCATTCAAGACATGATTCAGTTCATGATTGGATAAGAAAGACTGGATCAGTTCAAAAATTCGTACCAAAATACCAAATTTTCTTGTTAGCTTAGTAGAGTTATCAGCTAAGAGCATTTGTCGGCGCTGTTACGTACACTGCTATACGTGGTTCACTGAGGACAAAGAAGTGCCGCGCAGAATAGACTAGAAATATTTTGTTTCTACGGAATCCTGTCGGTAAAGAGAGAAGAGAAAAATAGAGGGAAACTTTATACCCTTTTGTCTTAATACTGCTTTATACAGAACCACCTAGAGGTTGTTAACTGAAGTTCCTTGGCAGAAACGTCGGGAAATCCCATACTTTATCTTCTAATTCGCAGTTCCATTAATGATTAGTACCTACCTTAGCAACAACGATTTCAGTATTCCAAAGGAAGAATGTTATCAGCTAAGAAATAAGTACCCAGGTTTGACTACACTTCCATATTCAGTTTTTTCCCTAGTGAATGGAAGAAAAAAAATTATATGTTCTGAAAACGACAAAAACATCACACTTATGAGGAGTTTGTTTTTTCTACAGTAAAAGGCAGAAGAGGATTATTTTCTCGAGGAATATTGTATTTATAGTAAATTGTTAAAGATAAAACTTAATGAAGTTACAACTTTGGTAAGTGATAAGCATTAAATATGCAGAAAAAATCGTCTTAAAAATAAAAAAAATATGAATTACTTTGAATTTTATACGTAATTGTATTCCAAAGAAAGTCTTCATAGCGACCGAATTTACTGACCGAATACTGATCGCCTTCTCTAGACACATTGTTAAAATGAATATCGAAAAGTATGCATTGTACATAACCAAATTAGAAAGGCGAGATAAATCGAGAATGATGGGCGTATGAAAGGTAAGCAAAGGAAAATGAGAAAGTGACAAAAATAAAATATTTGCCACGAAATCATAGGTGACATAGGTGCTGCTGAGAGGTGACAAAGTTTTGCTTTGATGAACAAGGCATGTTGACTATTTCACACAAACAAGACATATTTCTGATAATACTGTAAAAAAAGAAGCCAACAATATTTCTTCTTGAGAGAAATAAAAAATAGTATGATCATTTTATATATGCCTCTAATATTCCACAAAATGTATCAGAAACAGGTTTTTAGATGTTTATATATCGTTAGCTTCGTTAAATATGCTTATAGAAGTTAAGAATAGTCTTTGTGTTAAAACTTTTGGGTGAAAAGAGGCGCCAAAAATATATAGATGGTGAACATCAGTTCAAGGTTATACAAAATTACCACTTACGCAGATGTAGTGGAGAGTCTCAGAAATACACGTAGTCTCAGAAATACACTTTTTAACTAATTAGAAGCGAGGGAAAAATAATTTGATCCAGACTATTGGATCTCCAATAAGGCAATAAAAACTGACATTTTGACTCACTAAGGTCACTCATTCAACCTGCTACAATCTCCGTGCCACCAGAACTTTTTACAACTTTATTCAAAAGGTACTGACATTGATAATTAATCTTTCTCACACACACACACACACACACACACATATATATATATATATATATATATATATATATATATATATATATATATATATATATATATATACACACACATTATAAATGAATAATTCTCATCCCATTTTCAACACATACTTGGCAATCGCCGAAACATATGTAAAATGTAAATAAATTAGTTTAATCAAATGTTTATTTCACATAGATATTTCTTCTCTCTCATTCCAATTTTATTTCGTTTTTTTTTTCTTCTTTTTTTTGCCTGTTGCTGAATCACAACATGACTTTTTCTCGCAGTTTCATTTTATGTCAAATTTTTCTCAGCGTTTGCCGACCACTCTCTTCTTTTAATGTTGGCAGCAGGTTGGCTCTCAGTCTCATATATAATTTATACAAGGCTCCGTATTAGCAGTCATACCACTATCTCACGCTTTGTAAGAACATTGTTATCAATACATTATCTCCTAACACAGTGATAGCAAAAAAAGTTCAGAATAGCGTTATCCCAAGAACTGTTTTGTGTGCTCGCTGTCGTAAAATTATGTAGAGTCTGGGATTTGAAACTTGTTATTATTTCATTATTTACGAGGACCCTCTGTAAAGTTCATAGGCTGACCAAGATATAAATGTAAGTAGACATACCAGTTGGCAGTCCAGAATACAACCGTTGGCTGGCCAGCTGTTACATTCTGGTACACTTGCGAAACATACTTTACAAAGCAAATACGTGAATAGCACAATACTTTCTAAATATATCTGGGAGATTAGGAACAAAAAAACAAAACATACCAAAAATATAATGGAAAATAAGGAAAAGAACATAAACCTATAACAATCAATCCCAAAACTGTAAACTCTGCCTAGAGGAAAAAATTGCCATAAATGCCTTCGCAGACCAAAACAAACTACTAAATAAACAATCAGAACTCATCTCAAAATACAGACACGAAAAATAATTTTTACTATGCTACTTAAAACATCGAAAATTGAAAACGAATAAGAATAAATGAAAATATTTTTATTTACTTAGTTTATCTACTTTTTGTTTGGATTAATTTATTTTACTTGTTTTTATTTATTTATTTTCAAATTAAATAAATAAATAAAAACAAATAAAATAAATTAATCCAAACAAAGAAATAAGTAGATAAACTAAGCAAATAATAAACAAATTAACAAACCACACCCACCAAAATAACCGTTACAATAACACAATAGAGTACCCACAATACATTACTGACTTATATATAAAAAGTCGAGAAAAAACACAACGGACATGGCCTGACGATTGCGTTTAGAATGAAACATACTGTCGCCTCTGAGTGCTGACTTCAATGTCCACTTTTATATTTACATACGCTATCCCTGATATTGAGAATTTTAACCCATAAACATAGAATAATTTAAAACTATATTTTATCATATCGTCTTCGGATCGAAAATTTTATATCATTAGTTCAAAATAATTTTTGCTAATTTATTTGAAATCACAATTTTATTTTCGCTTCCTTTTGTTCGTGTATTGTTTGAGTTGAATTCCGATCCTTTTTTTTCACTCAATTTTGACAAGGCTATATTTACGCTCGTGGTAGACAACTTATCTGGAGTCAGAATTAAGTAATTGTCAAGACAGCCACAACTTCGAGGCCTTCCCCGAATCTCTTTCATAATTCAAAGTCACCAAAAAAGTTCTGTCCGTTTTTAAAGGAAAAAAAGAAAACGCTTCACAGTATGTGTAACTTATATTTAGTCTTCGAAGTAATCGCCATCGGCATGCAGCACCTTCTGCCAATGTGTCTCCAGCTGTTCAATGCCCTTGCGGTAAAACTCGGGGTGGGGGGGGGGTTGTTGACGCAAAGAAGTCTGTGAGGGCTTTGCGCAAGTCTGCTTAATTGGTGAAGGATTTCCCACGAAGATGATTATCTAGGGAGTGGAAGAGGTGGTAATCGGATGGCGCAAGGTCAAGTGAATAAGGTGGATGGCACAAAGTCTCCCACTCAAGTTGCTGTATGGTATCCCTGACCACTCGCGTGACATGCGGCATGGCGTTGTCATGGAGGAAAAGCATACCTTTGCGATTCACCAGTGCTGGCTCCTGGCGCAATGCCTGTTGCACACATTTCAATTGCTGCGAGTATAGGTCTCCAGTGACCGTTTGGCCCGTTGGTAGCAATTCATAATAAACCACTTGACGACCTGTCCACCAGACACAAAGCATAATCTTGCATGGGTGCATAGGCAGTCTTGCGGTGTGAGGGACAGCATCCTAAGGAGACAACCAATGCTTGGGAGTTTCGTACAGAACCCAATTTTCATCACTGGTAAGCACTCGATTGAATAAGGATGCGGTACGGTGGCGAGAAAGCAGCGATACGCAGGCTGCCACTCGTTGTCCCTTGTGGGCCTCCAACAGCGTTTGCGGAACTCACTTGCTCAGTTTGTACGTCTTACCTAGGCGGTGCAGGTGAAGTCTAACTGTTTCATCGGAAACGTTGAACTGTCTCGCAAGTTCACCACACGTTGGACTACTGTCCTCTTCAATGGCCGCCTTTAGGATTCCGTCATTCAAGACCTGTGGTCGTCCACTGCGAGGCTCATCATGGAGAGACAAATCTCCCGACTTGAATTTTCGAAACCAACGCCTTGCAGTACGTTCATCCACAGCACTATCCCCAAACGCTTGACATATGCGGCGACTTGATGCAGCTGCTGATAAGCCCACTTTGAAGTCGTAAAGCAAATAGCCCCGAACGAGATCTCTAGATACTTTCATCCTTCTCAGAGCTGTCCGGCTTCTAACTGATGGCCGGGCACGGTGCGCGTTTTTTTATAACGTCTGATGTTCCTACTTCCGGCTGTTCGAATTTGAAAACAATTTCTACAGGCATTTCGTATATATTTCAACTTCATTCAATGACTAATCAAAAAACAGACAGAACTTTTTGGTTACCTCGTACATACATATTCTTATACCCCAAATACACCTTATCACAACCACGAACACAAACGTATACATATCTCTGAGTTAGTATATATTCATTATTTTTTTTAACATATAGCACAAGAATGTGACGTTTCTTATCATTTTGTTAGACATGTCGAATTAAGCTCAAAATTAATGAACTATATACGGAAAATACATCACAGAAAAAAAGTAATTTGTAACTAGTGTCACAAAGAACATATTTATGAATGAAAATATAAAAGCGGACATTTTTTTAATGCGTGATGATATGGGAATAATTAAACGCATAAAATCACAGAAAATTTAATAAATCTTGCGTTGTTATGACGAGCGCCAGAAAATATCAGATGTTTATATTGAATTTGGAATGGTTTGTTTTGGTTTCTTTGGTTTTATGGCTTATCAAACCTCAATGGGTTATTTAATGCCGACAAAATTTTCATTGTTGGTAATATTTTTTTCTAAAAATCTATTTCTGATAATATTTTTTCCTTCAAAAAATCTATTTCTGGTAATAATTTTCCTTTACTGGTAATATTTTTTTTCAAAAAATATATAGCTGGTAATGTTTTTTTTTTTTTTTTTTTTTTTTTCAAAAATGTGTAGCTGGTAATATTTTTTAAAAAATGTATTGCTGGTAATAATTTTTTACAAAGTATTTCTGGTATTAAAACCTATTTTTACACTTTCATAGTGTTTTGACGCCAGTTTGTGGGGTCAACTACTTGCCCATAGATGGGACTCTAACAGGTGCTACCACCCCGGATCAGGGTGGACCTGGGAACATCAGCAATTAAGAGGTGGTTCCACGTTCCTCAAAACCTGATCAGAGGCTTTGATGTTGGATGTAGTTTATCGTCTTACCCAGGACGGTTACATCGGAATGTGAGACAAAAAAAAAAAAAAAAAAAAAAGAAGAAATATGTTGTTGTTTAATGTTCGTTCAGTGCATCTAACTTTGTATTTTGCATGTACTATTTTAGAATTATTATATATAAGTGAATCAGTTGCTTTAAAATCTTGTATAAATATAGCTATGGGGCTATCTGTGAAGTCTATAATAATTTTGATTTATTTATGCTTGATCTATAAATACCCAAACTATGTTTGGGTATTTATGTTTGGGTATTTATTTCATCACTACAAAATAACGTCACTCACCGGTCGTCGCATGACCCTCATTAAGTCATCTTTCCCAAAGGGAGATAATCGCCCTTTGCACGCATACACTACAAAGAAAGAAACAGTTTATCATATAATAACTTCATTTTTCTTTATTTTTTTCTGCTTATTTTTTTTTTAGTTGTATTTTTTGTTACGATTGCAATGATCGAGAAAACAACCTCTCGGGAGTCTGCTTCAGAAATAGCGGTTGGGATATAAGATATACCAACATTTGTTAGGTTTTTTAACAATTTAAAAACAATGACAATGTTTGGAATAACAAAGGAGACAGAAAAATATTCCGCTGCTCTTAAGTGACACTTGCATCAAGAATGATTTTAATTTTCTGTAAAAGAAGTTGTAGCGTTACAAAACTGCCATTGATTCAGCTATAATGTATACGCATGTCAAAGAGTAAGAAATGCTACAGATGACAGGCCAGAGGCACGAAATGTAAATTATCCCACCAGTTGGTGACAATACTTCAAAACAATACAACGTCTATTCTAGACCTCCGTTTTGTCTCGCCTTTTATAGCTGAAGACATATCAGTGACGCAATCAACTCACTGGTAGGACCTCCGTTCACTTTTCTTTTCCATATCTTCTCTATGTATTCGGTTCGTTGCATGAACAAACTATATTTTTTAGTTTCTGTAAATATGTAGATGAAGTGTTTTCTGTAAAACATATTTATGTGCTTCTTTTTATTCACCAAAGGACGTAAGTGTTATTCTATCGCTGTTATAATATTTGGGTGGGTACAATACATTCATCTTCAGCTACCCCAATAAAGTGATTGCATCTTGCTGTTAGCTGATAATGACTTCATGTTCGAGTAAAGAGCCCACTAACGCAATATATACGCAACTTTCATGTCGTGCCGTGTTACCAGAGAAGTTACAATTAGATATAACGCACTTACCCAAAATAAATAAATTTTAAAAAATTGCCAAATTAACGGGTCATTATATAAAATGTAGGAAATTCTGTCGTCCAGGTTTTTTTTATATTAAAAATCGGAACGTCCGAATTCCCAACAATAATAAAATAAAAATAAAGAAAACTCGGTTATGCCTGTTAAATAAATCATTTGTTTTAAAAACATGTACATGAATTCAAGAGTCAAGAAGGAATGAAAATAGCCTTTAGTCTTTTTTGTGGGTAGTTGGTAGACAAAAAATACCCCGAGAAAACTGTAGTTTAGAAAATACTTTTAGCATTTGGTCTACAGTAAAAATCTGTAGTTGGGAAAAGACTTTTAAATAGTTGTCCCACAGAAAAATCTTGGTTTAGATAAGTCTTACCGTTAGAGAAGATTCACTGACTGTCCTTGTTGTTGTTGTAGAGATGATTCATTTGAAGTTGCCGTCTGACCATGCCTGATATTGTTGTTGGAGATGATTCATTTGAAGTTGTCGTCTGACCATGTTTGATATTGTTGTTGGAGATGGTACGTTTGGATTCGTCGACTGACCATGCCTGCTATTGTTGTTGGAGATGATTCATTTGACGTCGTCGACTGGTCATGCCTGATATTGTTGTTGGAGATGGTTCGTTTGGATTCGTCGACTGACCATGCCTGCTATTGTTGTTGGAGATGATTCATTTGAAGTCGTCGACTGGTCATGCCTGATATTGTTGTTGGAGATGGTTCGTTTGGATTCGTCGACTGACCATGCCTGATATTGTTGTTGGAGATGATTCATTTGAAGTCATCGACTGGTCATGCCTGATATTGTTGTTGGAGATGGTTCGTTTGGATTCGTCGACTGACCATGCCTAATATTGTTGTTGGAGATGATTCATTTGAAGTCGTCGAATGGTCATGCCTGATATTTGAATGACGATGTCTAATATTGTTGTTGGAGATGGTTCGTTTGAAGTCTTCGACTGACCGACTGACCTGACCATGCCTGCTATTGTTGTTGGAGATGACTCATTTGAAATCGTCGTCTGACCATGCTATCTATTGTTGATGGAGATGGTTCGTTTGAATCGCCGACTGACTATGCCTGCTACTATTGTTGAATATGATTCATTTGAAATCGCCGTCATATGTTTCTTTCCGCGCGCGTTAGGTGTGTGGCGGTTAGGGGAAGCTATATAGCCACGCCTTTTCTTGTATTTGAAACGGCTTGGAGACAGCCACATATTTACTCACTGATACTCGAAATCTGTGGTTTGTATAATGATAATTTTCCCGAGGCTCGAGAAAAATAGGGTTTTAGTTTTCCTCTCTTTGGTTAAATATTTCACATGGTGATGTTAATTTCTGACTAATAAACACTTTCAGTTAAAATTATGTGAGCGTGGTATTGCGGAAATGTTTTGGCATGTTGGTAATATTGCCTGTTATTGAGTAGAAAATATAAGTTTGGGTCTGTTTTAATATCGTATGTATGTATGTCATTGTATTGGAAATAGTGTCGTTTAACTGAAGCTAACGTAAATGTGTTTGATTCCTTTATTAAATCATAATATTTGATTTTATTACGTACGAACCCGTGTTTTCAGTAGTTATAATATTTCTGCAGTCTGAAATGTAATAATAGGCAGTCAACTTGAAGAAAAAGAAAAGTTCAAATTAATCATTCTTGAGATAATTATTATAAAGTAATTTCAGCAGTTCGATCTTAAAACGTACCGGGGTTAAAATATATCCAGGAGTTTTTAAATGACAGCTACAAAATTAACAAAAATAAATAAATAAATAATAAATAAATGAATAAATAAATGAAGTATTTTTATGGCTGGAATATCAGATTCGTTAACAGTATTAAAATATTACATTAAAGACAAATTAGTTTTTATTAGATACTCTCTATTCCGAATTACAATGATCACTCGTGAAAACATTAGCGGAACAACATTAAACTAGCTGTCAAGTAAATTTCGAATAAGTTCCATTTGAACGCATTTGATACATTGCCCGTTAATCTTTGTATAACATTAATGGATACCTAAACTAAAATGCTGTGTATTGGTCATTTCCTCGATGAGAACTTGAATGCAGCACTGATCCGACACGAGATTGAAATAATAATTTTCTCTGCATTTAACAGAGTATCGTATGTATTGCACACTCTTGTTCTATTTAAGAAAGAATCGCATTGATACTAAAATACATAAATTTTTCTCCCTTTTCATTGTATAATTCATATATACCACCTTTTTACATGAGCGTGACTCGGAGCATTTTAATTTCCAAAGGCGAGGCTCACGCAAATATCATGAAAAATATTTTGAGTTAAAAATTTTCAAAATTGAATAAATCAAGCAGTAAAACATTATCAACGTTTGACATCATCCGCTAAAGGGTTTCTTTCATTCTCAAACAAAACCAAATATTATTAGGTTGGTGCAAAAATAATTTCGTTTTCTCACATAGTAACATATGCTAGAAAACGAAATTATTTTTGCACCAACCTAATAAATAGACGCCATAATAGTTTGGAAAGATGAAAACAAGAAAAATACTTTCTTTCTCTTAAAAGGGAGTTGTTTAAATTTCTTTCTGTTTGTAATTCTTATTCAATTGATTCTCTGGCAAAAATTGTATGCAACTCTCTTTATTTCGCACCGTATATAAAATTTTACACTAGAATTTACAGACACAATACAACGCTAAAAGAATTTTACTTTTGAAGGAAATGGGAGAAGAGAGAGCATCCCCTCTCTTATACCGAACATTAGCAAATACAAACCCAAATCTCGAAACAACTGCGTGTAATTTAAAAGAACAAACATTTATTACAAAACATTAAAATAATGTAACAAAATACAATATTTAGAAGATAGGCTTGCACAAAGATTTCCTTTTGTTTGCTTCCTGTAAGGCAGATAACAAAAAATGCATATCTTGAAAGATTTCAAAATAATCTTCGAAAAGTAAGTAAACGATTATATTTCTAATGACTGTTGAGAGTTTCTTAATTGCCGGTTACAATATCATAAAAAACATTACAATACGAAGTAGCCATCTTCTGATCCTCACCAACTGATCTACAACCCCATGAGAACGTACTATATATTTGCTGGTATTAACTTCCTGTAAGAGACTGAATGGCGGCAATGCAATATACATCATAATTCAGACTAAAAACGCCTCTTGCTTTATATACATTATTACTTTACACTACAGCTGGACGGAAGCGTTTATTGAAATAGGAGAACGATAATATACATTTTATTTTTCCCCGGTGACATTTTTCCCAGGGATCTTAATCTGTTCCTGTTCTGCATTAAAGGAATTTTTTATACCATTTTTACGAGACTCTTATTATAAGACTTCTTTATGCAAACTTGCTGCGCAGCAAGAATTTGAAAGAAAAATACCGAGTCTGATGTTGCAACGTTAAAATATTCTTTATAAATAATTTTATATCTGATCATAAAAAGTTGTATAATATATATGTAACAAAATATATATATATACTGAGACTAAAAAGACAAAGCTAGGCAATATTAAAAAAAAAAAAAAAAAAAAAAAAAAACAGACGAAAAAAAAACAAAGAAAATAACAACAGAAATAACTTAGATTCTTTTGTGAAAGCTGGTGCAGAATATTGGTTTTATTAGTTTTTTTTTCCCTCATAATGTGGGTAGAGTGCCAGATAACTTGGTATTTATTTATCGGAAACATTGAAATAAATGACCAGACTCAAAGGTATAAGATAACTGATATATATTTATTAATTTGATTTAAATTGTAATGAATCCTTTGTAATTCTGTGTAGCGAAAGTTTGTTTATAAAGCAAATCTTGGTAGCAGTCGGGAGAAAGTCCGTTTCGGCCAGGTAATTTGTAGCTTAGTGGTCAGACCGTGGTAGTAGTTGTCATCTTAGAAATAGATACGGCGTCAATATGCTGTCCTTTCTCGGCTCTAAGTAGCGTGGGAAAATGTTTTAAGCTTCTTTTGTTTTGCCTCTGGGTTGTCAGTTTATATTCTTCATGACAAGGCACCTAGAATACTGGCGCGAAGCTAGATTTCGGCTAATATCAAAAGTCTCTTTGTGTTCATTTTTTTTTTTTTTTGATTGGCCAAAATTATTTTATTTTATGGCGTTCCTTTCTTTTTCATTTTTTTTTTTTATCTAGTAGAAATTATGCGTGGAGCCTCTCTTATTTTGGTAGATTTCTAGTCATAAATGGCTGGACTCTGGTCCAGCAAACTTCCGCTCTTTTTTCGGCCAGGTTCACTCTTTTCTTCTTCTTTCTCTTTTTATTTAAGGGTTACCTTTTCATTAATTGATAAAGAAAGAAAGAAAGAAAGAAAGGTTTTAAAGTGTAGTGGATCTAAAAAGGTTGGATGAATATTTTAAATGTTTTGCTGCAAATAAAACATGCAACATCCACAAACATAAATTTAAATAAAAAATCAAATGGTAACGATATTCAATTACGACAAAAAAGGATTTGTTTGGAACAACAAATATATTTTTTATATGTAGAATATTACAATTTTGTTTTGTAAAGATGTGTGCTAAAGCTTTATCAGAGTATTTTTAAAGAGAAAAGTTCTTGTTGCTGGTTTGGAAATGTTTCGTATGTTTGTAATGTAGTTTGGAAAATTTCGTACGTACGTGTATGTGTGAATATGTTTTCAGCGTTCGACCGTGATGGGTCGCAACGCAGTTTTCTTTAAGCTTACATTTTCGTAGGCGAATGAAATCAAGAAAAGATAGAGAGAACGAACTCGTGTCTGATATTTATAATTAATGTAACCACGTGACAGACTCCTGGAAAAAGAAGCGGAAAAACTTGACTTGGTCACGCGCTAGAAAATGACTTGTACGTGGGTGGATTGCAACGCCTACTTGTGTGTTTATTGACCAATTAGAAGTTGATATTTCCTGAAAATTTGTATGAAGCTGGGTAAGCTCTTTGATCCACTTTTTGCACAGATTTGTACAAAATTCAACATTTATAAGAAAGTGGTAGCGGGATGCTAAGAAAGGAAAGCGCAAATACCTTTTTTTAACGTAAGGGGGAAAGCAAAAACGGAAGGCGGGATGCCATTTATTGTTGTATTATAAAATAAAAAAATATATAAAATAAGAAATTTGACTAAAAAATCATAAAACATGATATATGAATTCTTTAAATAAAAACATTGTGAATATCTTTTAACATATCTAGAAAAAAGTCGGGACAATGTCTTAACGTAGAATACAAATGTGATGGTAGGAATACACACTAAAGCAGAAATTGATCGGTAAAATATATTTACAATCCTTTAATAATGGAGAATACAAACGTGGTAGTAGGATACACATTAAAGCAGAAACTGATAGGTAGGACATACACTAAAGCGGCACCCATGTATATTTACTTTTACGAATTATCTGAGAATGTTCATGCTGACACTAAGAAGGCTGATGGGACGACATTGTGACAGGGATGAGAGCTCATTTTTTAAGCTGACACCTTCTTGGTGGTTAGTAATGTAGTAGTATTCAAAATTTAATAATTAAAATAGCTAGCGTGTAAATATTTCAGAGACTTTTAGCTTTCACGGGGAAGGGGTCAACTGCTAAAAATAAAATCTGAAATATAATTAAAAATCATAGTAGAAAATATATCATAAGCCATAAAAGTGAACATTCCAATTCTTTGTTTGAAAAATTAAAAAACCTTTAAGTGTTCTATCATTTGAAAAATCCGAGATTTTGCAACAGGTCGTCTATCAACTCCAAAATGTCAGCACGCCAACATATGTCGAAGCGGGTCGTGATAAAACGACGATTTGACAATTGAAACCAAGCTTCTCACACTCAGGCTAGAGAGAAAGTATTTCCTTTTCTCTTATAAACTTTGTGTCATGATGCAGAACTTTCAGTTTTTAAGACTCTTAAAAATGGAACGATTCGATTTGTTCATGATTTTTCTTTTTTGCCATGTGGTATGGTTCTACTACGTCCGCGCAGATTCAATGAAATTAATTTGTTTTTCAAAATTGAGGGCGGTACAAGCGTTGTTTTTTTGTGTGTATGTGTCTGTGTACCTCAGAACTTTCCCATTTTTGGTGATAAAACAACTCTGGACATCAATACACCTACTCTATATTCATCGGATAAAGTACAAGTTGGTCCAAAAGTCTTGTCAGCCCTACCAAATACTAATGAGAACAAAAAACAAGTAATACAAAGTACGTGTAGTGGATTCAGTTTCTGTTTATTCATTTTCATTTTTCATTTACGCTGTCACACATCGTGAAGGTCTGTATATGAACACCACCACTTTCGTGACACAGCGGCGCCATGTCCTATATATTTTAATTTTACGAAGCTGTGCTTTGTTGATTGTTGCAAAAGGCTCTCCGAATGCTGTCCTACAACTGATGGGTATTGTATTCGGTATTTATTGCTCATGTGAAACTCACTCCTTGATGATACCCCCACAGAGCGTTGAAATAGAAATGACAAGACTTTCGGACCACCCAGTAGTTCAAACAAAAAATATTTGTATTGATTGATAAACTAAATTTGAAAAATACGAATTGCATATTAAAAGAAAGAAAAAGACATTATCGAATTCTTGAGATCAGTACAAGAACTAAATTAAAAAGTAATGGTGATAAGAAAAGCGAAAATAAAACAAGAGAGAATGATACACAGCAATTGACCTTTTTAAAATCTGAGATTTAAAAAAAATAGTCTACAGTGTAACCCGGATATAAGAGACCCTGATATAAGAGAAACCCGGATATAAGAGAGATTTTATATGGCCCCAAATTAGAGCCATACTTATAGACCAAACCCGGATATAAGAGAAACCCGGATATAAGAGAAATCAAAATATAAGAGACTTCTTCTCCGGTCCCGACAACTTTCTTATATCCAGGTTACACTGATGCAATGCAATCAATTTACTAATAGATTGCGCTGGAAATAATTTTGTATAGGAATTGTTTGACTCATCACCGCTTAACTTCAGACGCCATGGCGGGTGTTTTGAACTGAATTCTCTTGATTTTAATTACAGAAGAAAATCAGATATTAGGACAACGAGATTCTTTTGTATTCAGTGATGAAAGGGGAAGGTGAGATTATCAGTTTATTCTTTTAAAAAATAATTTAAGTTCGAAGAGTTGATCTCCAGACCTGTTATCGTAGCTCACAACAATTGCAGTGTTAGCAGCTAGACACCTGGTGCATGGTGTTTTCTGATTTCACGTTTACCATTTGTTTTCAATGCACTTTTAGCTGATAATTCGAAAGAAATTATGATAAAAGAGAATTTGTTTCATTTATTAATATGCCTTTTTTTAAAACCTTGTCGCATAAGTGTATTTAGAAATAAATCACAAAATCTTTATATGTCCTATATTGAATATCAATAAGTAACGCTCACGATCGGAAATAAATTCTTTTCAAATGAATAGAAAGTGGCATATGTTTATTTGAAAATATGAATACAGACTTAGTGAAAAATTTTCAAACTGGTTGCGATCCAAAGTGTAATGTTTTTGTGCTTGAATTTGCAACATCAAATTAAATTCTAATTTTTCAACGTTGTCAGTTAGCCTTTTTCTTTTATTAGTTTTTCATTTATTTATTTGCTACGAACCAAACCTTGGTTCAAACAAAATTCGAAAGAATATTTTTACTTTTATTTTACTAGAGTTTTGGCTCGACTACTGTTTGTGTTTAGTTTATCGTCCATGCTTAGAAAACAATATTTTAAAAAGAATTTTTAATTTCTTTTTTTCTTTTTTTTTTTTTTATGTATAAAGTTCAAGTGTGTCGATATTTTAAATTACAAGCGACCATACACAATGTGACAATATTATCAAAAAAATAAGAGCGATAAAAACTTAAGCCTACATTTATAAAATTCAGTTCAAACATTTAGGGAGAATATTTTCCTAAATTTTTAAGCTTCATTGTAAAATGAGTACTAAAAAAAGTATAAAGACGCTCATATCACTTTCTTCAATTACTTTTTTTTTACAGATAAAGTCTCTGTAGACTAGAGTGTACTGTAGAACAACATTAGAGATCTGTCAGCATGTCACCACAGCTACTGTTAAAAGAATTATTGTAGAAATAAATCAAATAATTGTTGGATTTTAATGAAACTTTCAGAACTTATTCACAGATGAATTAATTTAATTATTTTTGAAATTTTTTGTTTTAGAAAATCTTGGTAAAAAAAATTATTTTATTTTTTTTACATACAGTGTACACCCTGCTGTCTTAATTTCATGAAATTGTATGTTCATACATTTTTTATTACTTAAAAGTATGACTCCTTAGAGAATATAAATCATCTAATTTTTTTTTTCAAACTTTTGCTTGTTTTCTGAAAATCTGCTCCGAATGGTAAACTAAAAAATGTAATAAAACTATGGCATTATTGGCATTATCTAATTAGAAAAAGCTTTTGCTTTTGTAAATAAAATATTAGAAAATTTTTGATGAATAATGAATTTTTTCATTTTTTAAAATCTTAATTATAATAATTTATCATAATTTAAAAATCGTTTAAAATTCTGCATTACCGTATTACTTTTTAGGTGATATTGTAATTAAATAGAAACTATATTTACAAATCAAAAATTGAAAGCTTAAGTTGTTTTGCACAAAAATATTTTCAAAGTAATTACAAATTTTATTTTTTTACTTTAAGCATTCCTATTTTTCATCTATGGTAGACTATATGTAACATTATGATGAAAAGGTCATGTGTTCTAAGAGTTGTCCTCTTTTTACAGAGAAATTTGCTTGCCTCGAATTCGTTATTCATTGCTTATGTTTCAACAGGTTTTGAACATTGTCCCTTCAGTTTTAAAACTTTAAAATTTAAAGTTTTACTTTTTTTTTAATTTCTATTTTATGAAATATTTTTATTTTATGTATTTATTTTAGTGTGAGTCATGAATCATTGAGTTACCTCTATCATGGTATCTCTCCTGGGTAAGACAATAAACTACGTCCAACAATAAAGCCTCTGATCAGGAGGCTTTGAGGAGCGTGGAACCACCTCTTAATTGCTGGTGTTCCCAGGTCCACCCTGATCTGGGGTGGTAGCACCTGTTAGGGTCCCAGCTATGAGCAAATAGTTAAGCTCCAAACTGGGGTCAAAACACTATGAAAGTGTAAAAACAGGTTTTAGTACCTGAAATACTTTGTAAAAAAAAAAAAAGGTAATACCAGCAATAAGTTTTTGAAGAAAAAACATTACCAGAAATAGATTTTTGAAGGGAAAAAATTTTACCAGCAATAAAAATTTTGTCAGTATTAAATAACCCATTGAGGTTGATATGCTGTAAGACAAAACAAACCAAATCAATCTATCATGGTATTTCATTTCTATTATTAAATTTTAAAATTAATCTAAGAAAGTTTTATAGTATTTTAAATTTTATTATTTATTGATAAAGTATCTTCAAATATAACTAAAAGTCAATAAAAAAATTAGGTAATTGCTGAAAATATGTTCATTTGTAAAAATTACTAGGTAGTTAAAAACCAAAAATAAATGCATTCACTTAGATTTCCTAATTATGTCAATTCTGGTCATTCATACTAGCTGTCAACACCTCAGAGCTCATCGATACATCAATAAAGACAAAAGAAAAACTGAACCCATCTTTAAGAAATGTTTGTATACTATTTTTTATGCTATTAGTAAATGATATTTGTTTCAAATCAAATTAATTTAACTTCGAATTTGCTAATTTTACTCAATAAATATGTTACAAATATATATTTTATTTTTAAAGGAAGAAAAAGGAAGAATTTTATTTTTGGAAGATTTTTAAAACTGATAATTTTATTTTGAAACTTGTTAAAATGTAAGAAATAACCACCAGTAAACAGATTTTTTGAAATCGAGCAAATATTTGACATTCCAAACTATATAATTTCTTTTTGAAATAACCAGAGTATTTTACGTACTGGAAATAGTCAATTTAATCCTTTAGCTTTCAATTAAAGCTAAAAAGAAAACTTCAAGAATACTTTTTCATTTTTAAAAATTCATTTCAAACCTTAGGTATCAAAAATCTTAGCAAAAAAGTGGAGGTACCTACTTTAAATTAGTAATATTCTGCAAATAAAGATTTAGAAAAATATATTTTATTTTTAGAAGATTTAATAAAGAAAATTACATTGCAATGAAAGACGACTAAAAAAGGGTGCTAGTCAGCTGTTTCAGAAAAAAAAAAAGCAAAAATCTCCTAGTTAATTTAAATTAGTTCTTGAAAATACAGCAAAGTATTTTGTTTATTAGAAATATTAATCTATTAGCTTGAAATTAAAACTAAAATAAAAGCTTCAAGAAAGATTTTTCTTTTTTAAAAATTCTTTTCAAATTGGCTGTTGTAATTGTTATAATTGGATGTTTTGGCTGTTGTACATTCAAGCCAGTTTCAGATGTCTGCTAATCCCACCTTCAGGAAACTTTGAACTGGACCTTTTATTTAATCTATAGGAGTAAATTGTTCTCATTCTGCAGTCCATTTCTAGAGATATCTTGTTCTTATTTTAATACTGCTTAGTTATTATTAGTCCAGTTTTCAATAAGTTTCAGTCTATACTACCCAGCCCAGGGAATGAACTTACAATCATTATACCACTAAATTCAAAAACCAGTGCTTTAATACTCAAGACCCTTAAGTTCAGTCCCTGGGCTAAGACATTGGAAACAGGTTTAGCAATAACTGAGCAGTACTAAGAAAAAATGCAGATGAGATAACACTAAATATGGGAAGCAAAACAAGAAAAATCTACCTCTGTAGATTAAATAAAGGGCTCAGTTTGAAATTACCTGAATGTTACCTCGACCAACAGACAACTGGAGAAGCTGGAGGGCACAATGACTGAAGAAATGTTGTGATTATAACAACAAAGATGAGGACATTAGTCCAACTGTAAATAATGATTGAAACAGAGACATAAATTACTTTTGAATATTGAGTTTCGTGTTTGCTTCAGGATTGTAAGCTTTTCCAGACATTCTGCATCTTTATATCATGAAAAGTTCAATTATTTGTTTGATTATACATTATTATTTTTACAATAATGCTTTGAAATCTAGGTAATGTTCTGCAAATAATACCAAATGCAATAATATTTATAATTTTATATAATTCCCCCACGGAATTATATAAAATTATAAATATTATTGCATTAATATTTTAATAAAAAAAATATAATCAATTAAAGTATATTATTCACATTATTAATATCCTCATCTTTGTTATCATCACATTTTGCCTCCAAGCCTTCTTCAGGTGTCTGTAGATCCCAGTAACTATCAAGGAATTTTAAATTGAACCCTTTATTTAATCTATGATAACTTCTAAACTGAGAAATTCAGAGAGAAATTAAAGTAGTTTTTTCTTTGGCTTTAAAGTATAGTTTTTTCTTTTTTTAAAATTCAAATGATATTTATGTTGACATATTGGATAATGCAACTTTAAATAAATATCTAATTTTCTCTTTTACAGTTCTGAAAATTTTACTTGAAGTATATACTGAAGTTACAGATCTCAAAACATGGCTGAAGCAGATATTTGGTCCAGAATCCAATATTTCAAAGACCCTTATACAAAATGGAGATTCTCAGGGGTGAAGTATATTAAATTATATTTAAGTATGTGAAAATGCATCATTTCTCATGGGTTCTACTTGGTATGTCTTGGTTAGATTATTTACATTCAGGGCAATGTCCTCATCATTGTTGTTATTAGCACAAGATTTTGATCATTGTGCTCTTCAGCCTTCTTCAGGTGTTTGTAAATTTGAGTAATCTTCAAGGAATTTCAAACTGTGCCCTTTATTTAATTTGCAAGTGTAATTAGCAATGGTTAAATGTAATTCACAGAAATTCCCAACAAAGTTTGCAATAAACAATAACGAGAGAAAGGAAAGAGAAGAACAGGACATAAAAAATAATATTGAGCAAACAATATACACTAGGCAAAGCAACAGTAGTAAGGCTAAAGGTTCACAAACTAAAAATGATGTTGACACGCAAAAAAGGATACAGACAAGTGATTGCTGCATTCTGGTTTCAAGGCAAGAACGAAAAGAACTGAGTTGGATGAGACCAAAAAGTGACCTATTTTATTGGTTAGGAAAAAAAATTCCAGCATATATTCTGTGTTATTTTTTTGTAGGGATATTTTGCAGTCATTCCAGTAAAGATTGAAACCAACAAGTGTAGATTGTTTATGTTCTGCTGTCCATGTCTAGGAGCATCTGATCTTGTTATTTAGTACTGCTCAGTTATTGCTTGTCCCCTCTTTCCAATGAGTCTAGAGCAAAATATAAATTTGCTGAGCCTACATTCTTGTATCAGTCTTTCTTGATTTTTTTGCATTATATAGTTAAAATTTATGCTTAACTTTCATGTAAATTGTTTAAAAGAGATTGAATAGACTGTAAATTTGTTTCTTTACTCAGGCTCTGAATTTATTTCTGAAGTGTCTCTAAGGAACACAAGTTTATAAAATAATTTTTTTTCTTTTGTATATGTAACATTTGTTTGCAAAATTTTGCATACTAAGTGAAAACAGGCTGATCTCACTACAGCAACTTTTTTTTTTTTTTTCAAACAAATTCTGTATTTAAGATACAGATTGACTGACTTCAAAAACAATTATAGGGAAAATATGAAAATTACTATAATTTGACAATACAGTCTGCTGAGTTCTTAGTACTTTCACTTTTAATATCTTCATTTTGAAAGACTAACAAAGAATGATTAGTGTATAATTTTTCCATTCCTTGACCATTTCATTGTGATAATTTGTGTTGAAACCTGCCTACTTCTTGTTCAATTGTTCTCAACCTTTTTTTGCTCAATGCACCCTTTTTACCATAATTCAGAATGTCATTGCCCCCTCTCCATTTCCAACTCAACCAAAGATACATTCTAAATAATATGCATATATTATTGAAAATCTTCATTCTTTTCATATTAGTACATATACTAGTATATATTACTATATACTAGTACATATGGATTATTTTTATAAAAGACTTTTACAAATTTAATAGAAATAGAAAATGTTGATGGATTTTTAAACTTAAATACATACATGTACAGTATTTTGTTGTAATTCATATTTAATTATTAAATAAATAAACTGAAGCATACATCAATAAAAAAAAAAAAGTTCAGTAGAATGCCAGGGTAATTCAATAAACATCACTCCACTTTGAAACCCTGAAATATCCCACCTGAGGGTTGGGGGAGGATTTCCCCCTGCTTGAGAACCCCTGTTCTAGTTATTTTATGAATTCCTTGAGTCATCTCAGATTGTATAACTAATTCATGAATTGTCATCTCAGGATTCTAATACATTATCATGTGTTCACATATACAAAGTCTATTTGGAAAGTATCAAGCATTTCAATATTAACAAAAAAAAAAAAAATAGCCTACCTTAAGCTATGACACCTTAACCTCTTCAAAGTACTCTTATTGGGATGATATTATCCCTGTGTCTATCCTACTTTTCAAAAGAGTTTGTAAGGTTTTCGTTTTGGATCTCTATCAGCAGCCTTGCCAAAATCTGTTTTTTGGCTTTGAGAAAAGATAGAACTCAGAAGGAGTCACACAAACTTGAGTGATGCAATGTTTTTCTAAAAATTCCCACAGGTGACAGGAAGAATTTTCTCACAAAGTCACTCAATGACAATTCCCTGCCAACTGAGTAACCCCATAGGAATCTGTTCATGAATATACAGAATGGTCAAGTTGTCAGATTACACCAAGGCTGATTCTCAAGTTGTTCTGGCAATATCTTTGCTAGTTTCTATTTGCTTTTTATAATTTCTCTACCAGGCTTAAATATCCAATGTTGAATCTCAAAGATCATTTTGAAATGGTGCTTTCTCAAATCATCATTTGTTCACATTACAATATTTCAGTACTTTGATTGAACTGGTAGAGAAAAAAGCTTGCAATAGAACTGGATATTGTTTCTTTTTTTCTGGTTTAAAATACAGACTTAAAATAATAAAATATCTTGCTGAATCACATACTATGCAGCTAAGGAAAGGATCATTTGCATTGACTCGATGATCCCAACTATGGTTGACTTCAGAGTTATTAATTGACAAGAGTAGGTTCTGTGTTTCTTATATAGTATGAATTAAAAAATAAATTTCATTATTTCATGTAAAAGAATATATGTTTGTTCCAAGTTGTAGGACATGTATTTTGTATTTAGGAAGCTGAAATTTGGCTGAGTAGTACATCTTTTCAAGGCAAAGATCATAGGCTATGTAACTTTTTCTGACTGGTTTATGTTTTTTTTTTTAATAAAATTTGTCAATTTTATATATATATATATATATATATATATATATATATATATATATATATTATAAATTGATTTATTTAAAATATGTTGTTTTTTTTGCTACACAGTTCTAACCATGTTTCAAAAATGGAAGCTAAAAGCTACAAATTTAATTTTGTAATTAAATTAAAGACATTAGTTCCATTTCATTCTCAAGCGAATTTTGGAGTAACTTTTAAAATTACTGGGTTTTAAAGACACAGCTAAAATCATAATTCACGTTTCCAAGGTTACAGATAAATAAAAACCATATTTTAAATAAATCAATTTATAATATTAATGCTCTGTAAATTTACATTGAGCACTATTTTGTAAAAATAAAAATATCTATAAGAACACCGGATTATATATCTTACTGTTCTTTCTTTTTATTTATATATACATATATATATATATATATATATATATAAAAGATTTATATCAGTTTAAATTAATGTGATTAATTTTTTGTTTTAAATAGAGCAAATAATGAGGCCAAAATTTTTCAGGTGATGTTTTTGTGAGTCAATTCAGGTATACAAGTATCATGAAGAAAAATGATGAAATTGTATTTGTTTATATCTTCATGAATTATGGCAAGATTCTAAAAAGATAGTTAATGAATTACATTTATAAAAGGCACTGGAGTATATTAGATCATTTTATTATCCTATGTAATTTCCTGGCATTGAATGGTGCAGAAATAATTGTGGTTTTGTTATTTTAAACTTTGATGCTTAATTTGAGATAAGGTTTTATTTAACTTCATTCATTAAATCTACTGCTTTAAAAACACTATCTTACAACACAGAAATATTCTGGTTGCTTTATTTTTTTTTGCAGACCACAATATTTGTTATCATTATATATGAGGAAGATGTTTCTACAGATTTGAGAATTTACCTAAATTACTACTTTGTTTGAAAGTGTATGTGATCACAACAAAGATGTTTGCAGAGTTTGACAACCAATAGCAATAAATATCACACTAGCTTGAATTAATGTCAGTATTGTAATGATATTTAAATCTACTATGCAACATACTTATTAATGATGATAGTGAAAGGAAATGATAAGTAATTATATTAATCTATAAATGTGCATTTAATCACTCGTGACAAATAAGTAAAAAATATTCAATATTAATAGGAAAAATCTGTTGGCAATGAAAGAATTGAACTTTAAGTATTTGAGATTTGTGCATAAAATGCTGTAGTGACTATTTGAAACCAAATTACAACACTTCTGAAAATTCATTAAATTTCTGAATCTATAAAGGCACTCTTTTGTTCACATTCATCAAAAGAACAGTGTACTTGTTGTGAAGTTCAAGTTAGCACTAGTCAGCTGCTAAGCTCGTACTGCTGGTGGTTATTCTCAGTGACCACTTATAAGAATGTTCACTTCTGCCTATGCAAATTATGCATGCTAATTTGCTAGTATCACTACAGTACTACTATTTAACAAATATTTATATCTGAGTTTTTATTTGTGACAATAATACAAATAGTTATTTCATATATTTTACCTTTTTGTACATGTATGTGTGGCCAGAGAAATAATTGAGTGAAATAATTATAGTAACAGAATTTTAAACTGAGAAATTGTTTTACAAAAATTGTGATAATGATTATACTTTTAGGATTTGTTTTTATTTCAGGTACCAGGATCTATTTACAAACTGTTTGGTTGCCAGGTACCATGATGTTCCACCTGTCCAGCAAATTATCTCCACCGAACAAGTGTCCTACCAAAATGAACTGTTGTTACGCATCATTGAGGTTGCTTGATATTATTACTCAAAGATTATTAACCTATTAATGTTCACCATAAAATCTGGCATCATAAAAATAAAAATAAGATTCTGGTATTGTAAGTTTCTACCTATAATAATAATGGTTATTGCTGAAAGAGTCTATCTTTAGATAAGAATGGTGAAGCTTGAGTTGTTGCTTTGGATATCTCATAGGCATTTAACAGGGTTTGGTATATTGGTCTCTCTTCACAAGTTGAAAGGTCATGTTATTTCTGGACAAATTTTTGAATTGATTCAGTCCTTATCAAATTGGCAAAATCCTTTTGCATTAATGTAGGTATTCCCTAAGGTGCTATCCTTAAACCTATGTTCATATTTTTTATCAACAACCTTTCTGATAGCATCAGTTCTCAACTTGGTATCTATACTGATAATACAACAATTGATTCCTGTCTTAATAGTAAGTCTGAGTGGTTTGATAAGGTCACATTGGCAGCTGGTCTTAAAAATGATCTACATTCTGTTGATAACTGGGACAAAGAATGGCTTGTTAATTTTAACGTCTTGAAAATGAAACTTCTTTCTTTTAATCATCTGGGAGACCCTTTATTACTTTTCATTTGCATAGTAGATGCTAACCTCCAGGAGAGTGACCCATTGTGCTTCTCAGATTAAGGTTTTCCACTGACATGAAGTAGAAAGATTATAATGAATCAATTACTAGGTCTGCTGCTAGGAAAGTTGGTTCACTGTGTCATGCTAAACTATTTTTCTTGTCAGAATCTATCTTACATATTTATGTCTACCATTCACCCATACTTTGAATATTGTTGCCACATCTGCTCTGGTGCTTCTGCTATATATTTAAAGATTCTTGATAAAATTCAAAGAATAATCTACAATGTCATTGATCCTGACCTGGCATCTCTGCTTCAGTTACTTTCCCATGGCCATGATGTAGCTTCCCTTTGCCTTATATAAGCATACTATTCTATAAATACTTTCATGGTAATTGTTCTGTTGGACTTTTCTCTATGGTACCTAGACTTTATGAATTTAAGTGCAGTACTAGATTGGTGGTAAGGTCTGATCATTTTACAGTTGAAATGGCTAGATGTAACTGTAATGCTGATAGTTTCTTCTATCATACTTTTTGCCTATGGAACTCTCTCCCAGCTTCTTGCTTCTCTGTCAACTTTGATCTTCAAAAATTTAAATGCAATGTCAATTGTTATCTTCTGTCTTCTTAATTCTTGTTCTTTTATTGTTCTCTCTCATTAATAGTGTTTTTTTTTTTTGTTTTTTTTTCATAGTCACTAACACTCAGTAACCCCTTGTGTCTTAGTGTTGCTTGGGGTGAAATGATTCGAAAAATAAAAAAAAACATTAATGCACACTTTCCCCATAATAGGACAATGGACATTAATGAGTTAATTTTGACTAGTTTTCTTTTATCTTTATTGTTGTTTTTATAACAATCTTCTAGTTTTTACATTCTGAGGTGGTTAAAGTCAGCAATGAGAATCAGAAAATAAAGAAATAAAATAAAGCTTTTGCTGAAATCTTAACTTGTCTCTCATGTCTTCATAACTCATTTGATGTGGACACTATTTATACTGATTTGGCCATGGAGTTAATGTCATTGAAAAAACAAAGCTACAATTATATAGCTTTTATTTCCACTATTCAATTATTCACATCATATTGTTGGTTTCTTATTTAATTGAAGGTAATAACAGTTGTTAAGTCATCTGAATTTTTTAGCTGAAGTATTTTCATTAGTTTTTCATTATGTTGCTTTATATCCCAATGTTGATGTTTTTAATCTGTTTACATTAAAGTAAGCTGTATTATTGAAAAATAAAGAAATAGTCTACACTGAGTTTAATTCATATTTCATATCCTAGAACTCGTTCTTAACAGACAACTGCTTATACTGATTAGGTTATAAAGGTTTAGTGCCATTTTCCAGTTAATGATGCTTAAGCAAAAATGTTAAAATTAATAATGAAAATAGCTCTGTATAAGAAATTCAAATAATTTAAAAAAAACCATTACTCAAAGATTTTATCATTTTTTCATTTGTATATAAAGTATTGTTTTCTGTAAAATTATTATAAACTCACATGTAAATAAATTATTAGTAAAATATTAGTGCTGTTGCTAATGTAAACATGATTTTGCCTTTAATCTTTTGGCATTGATAATTTGTTTCGACCTCTTACATCTTGTCAGATTTTCTGTTACATTTGGACCCCTGAAATAATAATGAATATCTGCTAAGTTACAAGGAGGACATTTATGTTTTGTGAATTGTTCTTCATGTTTGGATTTAAACCAAACACAAACTGTAATGTATTAGGTTGGAATGAAAGTTCTGTCCAATTTTATTGTGTATATTATAAATGAAGATACTAATACTTCTATAAATATTTAATCATCAATATAACCGCCATTGTTTCCTAGAATGTCATTCTATCTATCAACAAGTTTATAGATGCCACATTTGTAAAATTCTTTACATTTTGATATAAAATATGTGACTGATTTGTACTCAACCTCTTCTCTTGATATCAGCCTAAGACCATCCAAATGGTTCTGCAAACTCTTAAAGAAGTGATAATCAGAAGGAGCAAGATCAGAAGGATATGGACAATGAAGCCATTTTACTCAACCAGGCTCTTCTAAGATCCTTATTCAATCCTGCAATTTGAGGATGGGCATTATCGTGATGGTGGTTACTCTTTTTCTGGTGATTCAGGATGGCTTTTAAATGAAAATGTTGTTGGCAGTAGAGATCAGCATTATTTGATTATTGTCTAATAGTTCATAATGGATGATTACTTGGATATCCTAACATTCACTCAAAATGATCATTTTTGGATAAAGTTCTCCTCTCAGTTGCTCAGCAGGTCTGTTTCTTCAACTGATCCACTGGCAATGGCGCTTAACATTATGGTAAATGATATATTTCTCATCACCAGTAACAAACCTGTCCAAAAAGGTCACTTGAAGTTGTGTAAGAAATAACTCACAACAGTCAACATATTAGTGATTGTCAGAAGACTGGTCATGCAGGACCCATTTTCCAACCACTGAAACTTTTTCAATTTGCGTAGGACTGTCATATGACTGACATTAAATTTTTCACTGAGTTCCCTAGCCAGAGTGGCAGGATTTACTGTAACAGCAGCCTCCAAATCTTCTGAATCTAACCCTTTTGGACAATCCTCTCTTGGCTTGACTCTTGACTAAAACTCCCATTTTTGAAACTGGAAAACCACCTTCTGCAACTTCTTTCACTCAATGCATCAACTCCATAAGTGCACTGGATGGATTTTACTGCTGTGCTTGTGTTGAGACCTTTATGAAAATAATAGTGTACAACATTTTTAACGTTTTCTTTAGTTGGGACAAACATGGAAACAAGTTCCAAACTATATTATGAATAATATTCTTATAATCTGAAAGAAAAAGACATAAAATATTCATAGTAGCATTATTAAACAGCATAAAGAGGCAATACTTTAATAAATTTTGTTCAACATTTTCACCTAAAAAATCAGAAATTTCATTCCAATTTGAAACTCCTGCTGTTAGTGTTTATTCAACCAACTTTCCTCCATGAAAATATTGAAACTATTGTTTTTCCGGTCTACATTATATCACACTTTTACGATGAAAATATTGGAGCTGTAATTTTTCCATCCTACTTTATATCATATTTCCACTATGAAAATATTGAATCCATAGTTAGCTTAAGTTTGTTGAATTTACTTGGCCAAATCTTTCACTTTAACTTAACAATGAAATCAGAAAAAAGATAGTGAAAACTCATTTGCAACTTATTTCTAGATTTTTTTTAATGATAAAAATGTAATAACTATTCTGAATTCAAATTGTAACAATGTAAAAATTATAATGTCATCACTTATTAATTCTATTTATTTATTTTTCTACCTGTAGATTTATAAGTCACAAGATGCAATTTATGTTCAGGTTTTTATGAAATTTTCAATGAAGATATTTCTATAAAACACTCAGTATCTGATGGACTTTCAGATTTTAAAAACATTTTCTTGGCATTTGGCAAGAAAATTTTTCTTTATATAAATATAAAAAAAAATTGTTTAATTGTGTGTCTCTTGACATCAACACAATATTACTATCATTTTCTTCATATATATATATATATATATATATATATATATATATGTGTGTTTTCATTGAATATGACAGACAAGGTGCTTTTATTTAATTTTTTATACAATTTCTCATGCGATCTAATAATTTTTTTCTTTTTGGATGATAAATTATATAAAAACTGCAACAGTTTATAAGGAAAAAAATAGATCAATTAGATCTCATTTAAATATTCATGGAGACTTACTGGACACTATTTGTAACATAATTGTTGACAACACTAATATAATAGCATCATCTATATGCAAAAAAAAGGCTAAAAATAATGGAAGCCTTATTAAAAACAAAAAACCAACACTTAATAATATTATCTTTGAACATGGACACAATATCTTGAGCATGTTTTGAAAAATGAAAATGTTTTATAAAACATACATACAACAAACTATTTCTTATTTAACAGTTAAAATATTTAATCCTTGAAAATGGCTAAATGTATAGCTGAAAGCACTTGGATAAAAAGAATATTCGGACAGTTTTTATATAATCTATCATCTGAAAAGGAAAAAATTATTAGATCGCATGAGAAATTGTATAAAAAACTAAATAAAAGCACCTTATCTGTTGTATTCAATGAAATGTGCATGAAAGAAGGATTGCTGCCTAAATACACAAATATATATACTCTGTGTGTGTGTATATATATATATATATATATATATATATATATATATATATATATATAAATTTCATATTTAATAGATAAATTATTAGCAAATGAATTTGTGTACTTTCTTATAAATTTAGAGGCTATTTGAAATTATGGTCTTACACTATTTTGATCCTATTTTTTTTCCTTAAAAACTGTGGCAGTAAAATCAATGAAAAATATTTGTTCAAAAGATTTTGTGGCTAAATATTTTATTTTGTAATATATAAAATATATTTTTTAATTTTATATTAATCTTAAAATGAAAGAATTTTATAATTTCAGCGAATCAAGAATCGAACTAGTTCACATGAAAATGTTATGGCTTTTGGATTTCGTATGGTAAGTTACACTTTTTTTGAATAAGTACCTCCACTTTTTCACTGAAAAAACAGCATAGAATGATGAAAAAAGGCCCTTAAACTTAATAACAGTTTTATCATCAAAATGTTTGTTATTATTAAGATGAAGGACCAAAATATCTTTTTATTTTATTAAATTTTTTAATCCTTTTTAGCACATTCAAAATTTTTCTTAAAAATCTTGTTTTTTTGTGGGGTTGGTTTGCATTAGCTGTTGACATAATATTTACAATTAGCGTTTTAGCACCTTATTTTTTAACATTTTTAAGATTACTGAGTACTTAATAATTATATGAAAAAGACACTCAGATAAAGTTTCTAGAACAACAATAAACTTGTCAACACTTTATCAGCACTTATTATCGCTTATCAGTTATGTAAGAATGGCTGATGGCAGTTACTGTTTGTTTTAAAAATGTTTCTTTGTTATTTTTATAAGGAAAAAGATTTTAATGACTTAAAATTAATTTCTGCCTAACAATTGATTTTATCACCGTACTGCAGCACCTGGATTTATGGTAAACAGGTACTAAGAGCAAAATGTTCATAACGTGTTAAAAATTATATTGATTGCTAAATGTTTCACTTATAAAAACTTTATGTAAAAAAAAAAAAAGAATTAAAATTAAATATTTAATACTTAACTTTTCACTAAGAATACTTTAACAATATTTTCATTTTATTGAATATGTTGTGTTCAGTTTTGAAAATTAACAACAATAATTTCTATTTATCCTGTTTGATTACTATTTTTTTTTTTTTTCAGTTATCAACAAACAAGTGTGCCATGAAAACCCAACATTACAATGTTGAGTGTTTTTATCCAAGTTACATCTATAATAGGCTTTGTTCTTCACATTTTGAGAAGTTGTTATCCAGGTAAATTTGTTAGATTTTTATG